>ML976664.1:736674-945312 GCA_010015655.1 Bimuria novae-zelandiae CBS 107.79 | reverse complement strand
GATCCACAACAGGGACAGCGCCCGTGATCTCTTCGTCAACTTCAACCTCCGAATCTGCGACAGGGACTGCGCCAGTAATCTCTTCGTCAACTTCGATCACCGGATCTACAACAGGGACAGCGCCCGTGATCTCTTCGTCAACTTCGATCTCTGGATCCACAACAGGGACAGCGCCCGTGATCTCTTCGTCAACTTCAACCTCCGGATCTGCGACAGGGACAGCGCCAGTAATCTCTTCATCAACCTCGACCTCTGGATCTGCGACAGGGACAGCGCCAACAATTTCTTTTGATACGACGGCTACTTCGGCTCCTTCAACAACAGCGTCGCTGACTCCATCAAGCCTTAGCACGTCGTCTTCATCCTCAAGCGTGTCTTCAACGTCAACAGACTCTATATCGGCCAGTTCCACTACCAAGTCATCATCAGCCTCTTCTAGCGCATCATCTACGACGTCCGAAATCCCATCCACCGGCTCCGCCAGCGCATCCACTCAGTCTTCGTCTTCATCTAGCTCAGTCAGCTCGAGCTCAATTTCGTCGTCATCAACCTCCCTATCCAGCTCCTCCACTGAGTCAGTGTCTACGGGAACTACTACGTCCTCGAGCACTTCCCTCTCTTCAACCACTGAAACGACGTCCAGCATCTCCATTCCCACTCTCAGCTTCACGCCTACCAACACCGATGCTACGTGGACTTCGTTCTTACCTTCCGAGTCCCTTACCAATACTAACACCGATGGCACATTCTTCTCCTCGGAGGTGGAAAAAGCAACCACATACTCTAGTGTCCCTACGACTTTCACAACTAGCACGAAGGGTGGATACGAAAATACTACACCGCTGCCATCTAGCACGCCATACAAAGCGAATCCCGTGAGGAGGGGGATGGTGAGCTGATATTCTGCCCAACACCTTTTATCTTTACTGACTTTGACCAGTTGGGAAGGCTTTTCGGCTAGACGAGATCACTACTTCCAAGTAGTGAAATGGGATACAAGGTGAAAATGCTACGACTGACGGCAAGGGATTGCATGATGGCAGGCGTCGTACATCACAGCAAAAACACTGTATCTCCTACCGCTTCTACTTCTCGTCGGTCCTTGCTCATAGACGCCATTACGTGCTTTATTTAATTATTCGCTTCGTTGGCTCTTGCCCTGTACCTCGTCTCGTCTCCCTTAACAAAAGTATTGGGAAATGTCATCATGTATCTTATATACTTGCCGTGCCTTGCCCCCATATCATTATCACCACACCACAGCGTCCTCGCTGTTAAGCTTGTCCACCGCCGCCCTGGTATTCGCCCACGTCTCTGAAGTGAGTATCCCGCCGACCCACCAATTCCCCCGCCCATCTCGCCCCGTGAGGTTCCCCGACATGCGCAGCGGCATCCCCCTCACCGTCGCATCGCCTCTACCCATAACAACCGCCGCGCTAAAATCCACATCAAACACGCGCGCCTGCACCCAGTTCGTAAACGGACTCAACGGCATATCCCCCTGCCCGTACAGTGGAGGCATCCCGCTCCGTGCCTCCTCCTCTCTGTGCTCTTTCCACCGCACCTCGACCTGGCCCCGCGTCGTCTGCGCGACGATATCGGTGCGTAGCCGGGCCGCGAGGTGGCCGAGAGGGAAGTCGAGAAGCTCCCCGAGCGGGACGAAGATTTGGATCGTGGTTTTGCAGTTTGCGAGGTACACCTTTCATTTCGGGAGGAGCGGTGGTGTGGTGCCCGTGAGGAGCGCGCGCATGTTGAAGACGTTGAGGATTTGTATGAGGCGCGTGCGGGAGGCGCGAGGCGTGGAGGGCAGCGAGGAAGTGGTTAGGCGGGTCCAGAAGGCGCAGAGGATGTCGCCGGGGAGAGGAACGGCTTTGTGGGGTCTGCGGTGTTGGGGGTGGGGAGGAGTGGTGGGAGTGTGGGCAGAGAGACGAAGACTGAGGATTGGAGTGTGGAAATGAAGGGAGCGGGGAGGATCAAGTAGTGGATTTCTTCGCGGCGGTGGAGGAGTAGGTCCCAGAGGAGGGCGAGGACGAAGTGGATGAAGGATAGGCCGGTTACGTGTTTTCCGGTGAGGAGGAACTCTTCTTCTTGGATGGTAGTGGAGGGTGCTCCGAGGGTGGCTAAGGGGTCTTCGAGCTCGCCGCAGGTTTCGGGTACGTCTTCTTCGCGCCCGGAGAGCATGGCTGTCCACGCAGTAAAGAGCAGGTGCAAGCTCATGGCGTCCATGCACGAGTGCAGCCATGTCACTTTAATAAGTGTGATATCTGTAAAGGACACGATGTGCAGGACTATCTGCGGGCGATCAGTGCAGAGCCAGTCTTCTACTTTTGTAGGACTGTCAGGCGGCAGAAAGAGCGGCCGGTACGCTTTTGTGTCTCCAGAGACTTGGATGGTGTCGTTTGGGCACGGTATAGTCGAGCCTATCGGGTACTCCCGGAGGGCTATGTCGTATTTCGTGTGCGAGAAGCTAATGGCAGGACGCTCTGGGGTGTATACTGCGGGCACGTGATAATCGCATTTCCCTGATTTCTACAGTACGGTCAGTGGACTATCCAACATGAATTGAGTGCAATCTCTCGTCGCTGCCTCTTTCATTCTCCTGGATTGTATTCGTATTTGACGGATCCTTATCACGTACGCTACGTCGCAATCTCGCCCTCAACTTTCTCCACCCAGGTTTCTCGAGCAGCTGCTCCAGCGCACGCACAAGCTTCTCCACATCGAGAACCTGATCAAACTGCAGCGACAGATCCATTATGATATTTGTAAATATGCTGTTGCCGTCGAGAAAGTAAAATGGGATCACTGTGTCCGTGGGGACGCGTTCCGGCTGCACCTGCCTTCCCTTCCACCAGCCGAAAAGAGACGCCATCATGACAACAACTGCACCTGGAACAGTACGAAAGATGAGAGGGATCTAGAAACTTTTGAAGAAACATTCCTTGTTTATGGAAGGTTCACATTGTCTTAGGAAGACGCAGCTCTAGGCTAAGCCAGCAGCGTTAGCGTTGCGAGTTTGATTACACCGTATAATCTCGCTGATAGGAGTTCCTAATGTCTCTTCAGGCAGTAGGATAAGATGTGACAGAAGGGCGTCTGTTGTGGTATCACAAGAAGCCTGCGTGTAATCCGTTGGCACAAAGGCTGGGCGCGGACATTTGGTCGATGCCCCGCCAGAGACCGCGTTGTTGACTACGCTAAACGTGGACCCGTGAGAACTAGTGACTTTCTAGTAAGGCTTTAAGATGAGAGGCGCGCGGATTGTGATTTTTATCCTCGCAAGAGTTGCATATGTCTCCTGGTACATCACAATCTTCGCTAAGTCCTTATATACACAGCTTTTGCAGGAATACTATATACACAGCAACATTCTTCATGAGATTTTCACCATTCCTGCCATGTATCGTCCCCCGCATGTCGTAACTCATGGGCATCCCATGTTTCCTGTGTATCGCATGATCTGTCAAACTCGTTGATAACCCTGGAAGAGAAGCTTAACCCCCGGCCCTCTTTCCAACATCGGCCAACTTTCTGCGGTCTACGACTTCTCAGTTAGCCACCCATATCGGGAAGAACATACTAGCCGAACTAGCTACTAACCGCAATTTGGCTAGATGGCCGCTAATGCATCGAGCGCTGTTAGTACCGTCTCTGCCTCTGGGGTCTTGACACAAAAGCACAAGTACATTACATTCTACAATCATATCGTACAAGCTTCCTCAAGACCATAGAACAACATACAATCATCCACACTAAAGTCATTACCAGCATCACCAACACGTTCTCTTTATACCAATCCCACCGCTGCCATTCTTGAATCATTTCGCTCCCACTGTCGAATATAATCAAAACTCCCCCTCGGTCTCCCCACCGACCTCTTCCTTTTGAAGAAATTCCCGGAGCTGGGAGGCTGGCACATCGACTCGGGCGGCTTACTTCAGCTGCATCGATCAGCCTGCGGACTATGAGATATATTCTCGTACCCATCTAACATCCCACCTCCAACACCAGGACTAAACACGAAATGACTGACTGACCTGCCAATGGTTTGAAGACTTCTTCCGAACAGGGTGCTTTGCTTAATAGGATGGCTCGACTTGATACCCTGAGTCTTCACGGATTGCGCTGTCTTCGCGGTATTCTTCACGGCCGCTTTCTTCGTAATGCGCCCAACCGCCTTCTTCGCCGTCTTCTTCGTTGGAACCTTTTTAATTTTAATATTAGGTGTCGGTGGGGACGGCGACGGCTCAGCGCGTCTTGCTAACGCTGTTTCGTTGTAGAAACCACTTGGTTTCTATGACCCCTTTCTCCAGTTAGCGCATTGATGCAGAGAGAGAGAGGAAGTGCCTACGACCTGTCCCTTACTTCTAGGACTTCTCCGTCCACCCTGTCTCGCGGGTGTTTTCCGCTCCGGTGACATTTTTCTGTGGCCTTTTAAAATATGGATATTGTTGTTAAAAGTAGCCGTTAGCGTAAACTGGATTGACCACGTGACGAACCCGCGCTTTCATCTCGCCCATGCATTCCTCGTTAAATACTACAGGGTGTTATCGCACACCGCATGCGGAAGGTCCAGTGATCAGACAAAGAAGCAGCCATCAAAGTCGTGAACTTTGCACCCAGAGTCGCTGGCCGTCTTTGTTTGGACGGCTGTGAAGCAGCGGCCGTCACGCGTCGCGAGAGACGGTGGTTGCCTCTGTGCTGCGCTGCGCGCCACAAAGCAGACAGGCGGTCTTCAGGGTCTCAGAAGTGCCCCGGACGTCTGGAGGTAGGAATGCAGACGTGACACTGGATTGCGTGTCCTGTTGTAGGGCTGGGGCTGAGACACATTGAGAGGACGCGCAAACGTGGTGCAGGCTACGAGAGAGAGAGATCATCATTAATGTGGGTATCTTAACTATGCAGCAATAATGTAGACGCAACAACGCTAACTCGACGCTCTGATGCTCATGCCGGTCCTTAATCCTAGCGAATATGCAAATCGCCCAAATGTACATCATGTGCAAGTGTCCGAACCGAAAGCGCGCTCGCTTGGTAACGATGCAGGGTATCAATCAATAATCATGAAGTAAATATCGTAAGAAATCATCCGCTGAACGCGAATCTTCCGAGACTAAGTAGAGGCTTGCGGGCCGAACAGGGGCTCTCCACATCGCTCGACTCGGGAATTAGCAGCTCTTCGCTACCGTTGACTTCCAGCTGTCCGAATGGTGTGGCAGGCCTAGTTGGAGGATCCTCGGTGTCGCTCGCTGGTACCTCAACCTCCGTATCGTTGACTGTATGAGTGGTCGCCTCGATCAATATCTCGTCTTCGAGGTCCCTGAGCGAGGCACCGTTCGCAGCACTGTGCGTGGGTGTCTCATTTTGGTGCGCGGCTTGTCGGGCAGAAGTAAGGTTAGACGCCAGAGAATGTCGAGCAGATGCTGGCCTGGATGAATACGGCGTGGTCATTGCAGAGGAACCAGTTGCACCGAACGAGAACTTGGAACGGAGCTCCTGGAACTGTCTGGAGAGTGGCGCAGTGAAGATAGACTCCGGCTCAGGGCTACCGAAGGAAGTTGTGGGTGTGAGGGTGCCAAAGCCTTGACTTGCCTGCGAAGTGGCCATTGTAGAGCTTGACATTACAGTGGACTGCGAATCACTCGTAGCTACGGTAGAGAAGAAGCTGTCCTTGAACACCTTTAGTTTCTTCCTAGGCGACGGAGCGGATCCCTCCGGATCGGCCATGGCGGCCATGGCTTCCGCAATGGAGTCATCGGAGTGCAGCTCAAAGTTGAGGCTGGACTTCCTCCGCGACTTCTTAGTAACGCGTAGCGACGGGCTTGGTTCAGCGGTCGAAGACGGGAAGAAACGGCTTCGCGTCTCCCCCTCCTCGGTTGCGGGGGTGGCGCCCTCTGGATCTGAGCACAAACGCTGTCTCTTGGAAGGGTTTGGGGCTGTCTGCCTCAGGAGCGATGGTCTCGGTGATATACGTCGAGCTGGCTGAGGCGCGGTATGGGCTCGTGGGGTCGGCTGTCGCTGGCTGGTTTGGGGTGCCAGGACCGCTGCCCAACCCTGGGAGATTCGATGCTGCTCGAGAAGTACTTGCTGGCCAGGAGAGGGCGTGAAGAGGTTAATGTCTAGCTCTGCTAAAGGCATTCGCTTCGGTGTGAAGAACGACGTGATTGGTCTGCCTTCCTTGTTCGTGCAGGTCACAGAAGTGGACGATATCCCGCGCGCCGAACGCAAAGGTTTGCCGGTCGGCTTCTCGTGTGCTCGAAATACAAGGGGCTGTTTCGTGTGTGGGTGCAGCTCCCCTCGCGCAACACCATAAGCTATGTGGCAAGGAACTTCGGCGCCAATGTATGTCATTTGCGCGATGTCGATCTCGGAGCCGGGAGGAGTAAGGTGAACAAGTTGCCTGGAAGTCGGACAGTACACCCATGGGTAGAGGAACGTGTTCTCGGCCTGATAGAAGCTCTCAAGATAGCCACGGGGTACTTTAAACTTTCCGTCAAATTGCACCGCCTTGACAAGTCGTTCGACGGTTTTGTGCTTCCGCAACATACGGTACGCGGTCTTGAGGCCCATGCCGCCAATGCTGGGGAGGTAGTCGCAACCACTCAAGATGGCCATGCGCCTAAAGTCGGCATCGCTCCAGCCTGCGAGGCTGACCTCCCTGCAGGCGGTGAAGAGGTTTCGGTTTACCTCGACACACTCGCCATACTTGTCGAGCTTGGTAATGAGGCATTTGGCGCCAAAGACTAGCAGATCCGAATCCTCGGACAGGATACCATCGATGATCCCCTTGCGTTCCAGATAGGCTAATTGGGAGTCGGCTTCATACGGCGCCACGACATAATCGATGTTGTGGTGCCTCAGCTCTTCAATCAACATGCGCGCCATTTCCGGCGTCACATCCACGGACTTTTGCAATTCGAGGTGAGCTTGTGAGGTTTTTCCGACCTTGAGCAGCTCCAGCCCGAGCCTCTTGCTCTCTTGCCGCTTCTCTTGCCGCTCATTCTCCGTGCCGGCTTTGCTGGGGAGGTAGTCGCCGTCGAAAACAAGGTACGGGGTGATGCCGAAATGGACGAGCATGCGGACGCGGTTCATAGCAAAGTCGACATATCTATAACATGTGAGTGACCGGTCTCCATAATGGCGCGCAATTGGCTCACTTTCTTGTCGGTTTCCCTTGGGCCAGTTCAATGGCGCACGCAGCGGTGCCGCGGTGCAGCCATCCGTAGGCGTCCACACCAATGGTCTGCCCAGCAAACTTCTTCAGGCTGCAGGGCTTCTGTACAGACTTTAGAAGCGGCAAGAGACCTGTACATCGTCGGTAAGTAGCTTCGAGATACTTGTAGCTGTGCAAACTCACCGGAGATGCCCATCTCGACGAGTCGGTGGGTTGTCGGAGCCTAAACAATAGCTGCGAGGAGATCGTCTGCTATATCAGCATGTCTGGTGGAAAAGGGCCGGGCAAAGCGAGCAATGTGGTCGTGATAGTCGAAAGAGCGTCGAGGAGAGAGCCTGAGTCAGTGGAGGAGGGCGAAGAAGACGCGCGTGGAAGCTGGGACGCGCCTGCCTCACGACCGAATTGGGAGTAGCGTGGCGTAGTACGGCGCTTTCGCGAGGTGAGAATTTTGGGTCGGCGGCCACACTGTTTCAGGAGCCCGCCATCGACCCGAATCACAAAGCAAAATGCCGAGCAACCGCCTTAGTAAAGTGCAGAAGCACATAACTAAGAAGAAAGGAAAGAATGTCGCTCTTCACGAGAATAGTCGCGACACGCGCCGCCTCCAAAGCGCTGCGCAGCGTGACGATAAGCTAAATCGGTTGTCCGCCGTAAGGGAAAAGCAGAACCGTCCATATGGTATGCTGAGCCTTATAGCTGCATAATTCCAATCACTAATATATTAAGTGCTCCGCATCAAATCATTCCAGTCATATACCATGGAGCACACATCTGCACTATCCATACCCGACATCCAGGCCATGATTGAAGATTTCCTGGGCCGTGATGATGAAGAGCTGGCGAACTTGAAGGCGCAGCGTCGCGCTGGAAGACCACCCTCAACCCGCGAAACCCTGTTGAAGCAGAATCAGGCCATGGAGCAAGGCGAATATGCCTCCGGATTTTGGGTTCCTGATCTTGAGAACGCCGACAACCTGCAAAAGCTGAAAGACTGGAACGGCCAATGGTCGGGCCTCGCAACGCTCCAATTTGCACGCATCTCGAAAGATGGCTTCAAGCGCGAGTCGAGCTTTCCTCCGAAGGGACTCTCATGAGCACTCAGAGCTGCGATGTGTAGCTTTGCGACTTTGTCTAATACTTCCGGCACCACCCGGGGTGATCGGGCGAAGCATCAGAAATAGATTGGAAAATACTAGTGCGAGACCTCTGCTATGAATTATGCAGCTTTGTCAACGCACACAGCCTGCTTTTGGTCTCGCTAGCAAAGGGCATTGAGCAAGCAAGCGCGACCCAAAACTCCGAGAGGTCTCACGCAAGCTCCAAGCTCGCGTTGGACATGTCGCCGAACGTACGGCGAAACCAAGAGACCTAATGGCGCGGATATCCGGCACCAATACTGGACTACCAATTATTGGAGCATCGGGAAATGCAGGCTTGGTTTTTTGCAATGGTTGAAGGAGCGATAGCCGGCTCGAATGAGTTCAAAACCCGACCGTAAAAATCGAAGTCTTCCGTTTCTAACGGCACTCATGGCGCGGCTTTGAGCCTTGTGAGCACACCAAACATTTGTGTTATGCTGCGTTACTAAATATATGTATCGGTACAAATTCATGTTATAAAAGCGACTGAGGCACAATTCGACACGTTCCCAAAACCCATACCTTCAATGTGCATGTACGACAAGAATGCTGATACTCGGAGCTGCTGTTAGACGGATGCCTAGCTTGTCCCGAAACAATGATTTCGATGCCTGAGCATGTCCTGGACCCTTTGATACGAAGTGGCGAATAACACTGACTTTCGGAGGGATACTAGCCTCCTACAAGATCTGAGATTACGCATCCATTCAACACAACTATTTTGTCTCAGGATGTGTAAAGGTCCAGCCACAGCTGCAGTTCCACGTACACATAACCAGCTGGTTGGATTGTGGCGTGAGTCATGTGCGTCAAGATCCAGGATCGAAATTTAGACCTCTGTAGGGCAATATTCCAAGCCCGAGAAAATGTTAAAGGTGTGTTCGTAGGTCATAAACCCAGCAGGTCGGTAGCGAGCTAAGCCATGAGAGGCTAGCGTCCCACCTTACCACGACGCTGAACGCTCACAAATGTTTTCGCGGTACGTCACGCAGCTCCAGGGTCCCCACGAACTCCAAGCCTTGACACGGATTCTACACACGCCCATCGCCCAAAATGGATTCCGAGACGAAGAAGCGGAAAGTTGAACCATCTCAGCGGGATGGTGGCAGCAGGAAAAAGTCCAGGGTGAGCTTATTGCTTTATCGGAGAGTTGCGCCTCGGCTCCCACGCTTCCTTCTCGCCTTGCATGTCCAAAAATCCCCTCATACTGATTGGATATTTAGGGCAAACAGAAATGGACGCCAGGTGCCGAGGCTCGGGGAATCCAGCCCGGCGATGTGGGCATATGGGTGACAGTTGCTATGAACAAGGAAGCGCCTTCCGTCACTGACTTGCGCCATCTGTTTGAGAAGGTGCGTTCATTGATGTAACATGGCGCATGCACTTCCAGTCCAAATCGTCGGGTCGATACTGACAAGCACGCAGTATGCGTTGCAGCTATATCCTGACGCTCAAACAATCGAAGCAGCTGAGGGTGAGGACTCCGGAGCAAGCGATGTCGACATAGAGAGCGAGATCAAGAAAGAAGTTGATGGGATTCGAAAGCCTAGTGTTGAACCTCTCTTCAGGAACGTCAAACTCTCAGGGGCCTGTTGTACGCTGCATGACATCACCAATGAAGCAACCGATATGCTAAGTGTTGGTAGTGGTATTTTTCAAGACTCGCGCGCCCGTTGAGCCAGTCTCCTTCGTCCACAAGATCTGTCAGGACACTGCGGACGGCATCGAGCCCCAGCGCTGCCGCTTTGTCAAGAGAATGACACCTCTATCGGCCATCGGCAAAGTCGCAGGCAATGGCCTGAAGGACGTTGCTACCGAGGTCCTCGCTCCGCACTTCCATGCACCTGAGCAGACTGAGAAAAAAGTAAGTTGACAATACTTTGGAAACCTGGAAGCAAAACGCGTGTTTGCGTGCTACTCCGCAGCTAGACCGGAAACATACTGACCGTATGCGCAGTTCGCTATTCGAGTAAACATTCGAAATAACAAGCAAATCAAACGAGACGATGTGATTCATCAGGTTGCGTCCCTCGTGGGCAAGGGCCACAAGGTCGATCTTTCGGGCTACGATTTGCTCATCATCGTGGAGATCTACCAGGTACGAAGAAGTCCACATGCTTACCGCATGATTTTCGGTGTGGTGTACAGTATAGCTATCCAGGTCGCTAACAAAGTGAAGAGTTTGGTCGGTATGAGTGTGGTTGGCTCCGATTACGACAAGCTCAAGAAATACAATCTGGCGGAGTTACGCGACAATACCATTGCCACAGACCAGGACAACGCATCATCGGAGCCATTGAGCGGGATGGCCACCAACTCGGGTAACGACAAAAAAGCATAGCCTCTGGCGTAGGGGCGTCTTGGGCTTGCAGCCCGTTTGCGCTCGAACAGCCTGAAACTGCATTTGCCCCGGTGGAAGCTCTTACTGCAGGCTGCAGGCGGGGTCGTACATGGAAATTCTACCCAGCACTGTGCGACACATTGCGGCCCTATGTGGTTCCAAGGGGTTGGCCTGACGTCTACACAGATTTCGTCTCCAGGCGACCGGGCCCTGCCAAGGATATCGTGGCGTCCAAATTATGAATGATGCCTTCATGCGTGCGTGACCAAGCGATGTCATCCGCGTATTGAGGTTCAGCTGGAAGGAAAAGTTGCGGTGAGCCAACCTCCGATTTTAGCCTGGACGCCATCATGGACGCCAGCAATTGAACTTGTACATTTTCTCGAACCAGAGTCATTATCGCTGCAATGGAGAACCTCTGATCATGTGTCTACGCATTCTCCTACTGAGATGCACGCTTTGGTCTCTATCATATGGCTAACAGCTCCACCAATGAGGGTGGCCTGTAACCGAAAAGCAGGCGATGCACTACTTCCCAGATTGGTCATCTTAGACGAGCACTTGATGCAGCCGCCCTGTCACTGGGATAAGAGCCTCCCGCGTTCTTGTTCGAGATGCGTTTACCTAGGGCGCCGGTCCACTCAAATGACAGCGTTTCTCGTCAAGGCCTGCGCAAATGCATTGCTTTTTGACATGGTCTAGCCCCACCTGATCCTCCAATGCATCACGGAGTCCTTGCAGCTTGGACCTTGTCAAGCCTGCAGGCGTATGGTGGTTTTTCTGAAGCTATCAACTACCAGAATCGTGGATGACAGGTTCATATCCGCTCGACACCACATTCCTTTCGGTTTTGCTCGGAGTATCCGATCATACCATCGATTCGACGCCCCTGACACTGCAAATGTTATCCCGGTCGCCGAATGAACTGTTCATGGAACTGAAAGCTCACTCAAAAGATTCAGCTCGTCTCCAGATCATTCAAATTGAGCACCACGACCTCGTTATGCATAGACCACCAGCAACTCAGTCCCCAGTCCCTCGCTTGTTCGCTTACATTGTCCCTCGCTTCCTCTAGCGTTTCGGTTCAAAACCTCTTTACAATGCACTTACCTCCTCTTGATGTGGCCGTCTATCCTGTTGTCACCATGAACCACGGTAGATACGTCAGCAGGTCAGCTCGGGCTTCATCAGCAGTCTCAAGCGTATCGTCCTCCTCGTCTGTATCTTCCCCCACATGTGCTCCGACCGTAAACTTCTCGGGCATTCAGCGAGCCATACAAAGCGTCTTTCGGTCTTCCAAAGTTACTGTTCAGCAAGCGGAACGACTCCAAGGGCGCCTTCACCAAGTCTACCTTGCGAAAGTTGCCGATGGGAGCATCTATGTGCTCAAGTGTCCGCCACACTTGTCGACCCGGGCGCTGAGGCATGAAAAACATGGCTTGGAGACCAGCTACAAGACACTTCGGTACCTGCGCGATTACCTCCAGGGGCAGCTACCGGTGCCAGAGGTCTACCAATACAAAGAACACGTAGGGGTCCTTGGGTCACCCTATCTCCTGATGACTTGCGTCCCAGGAAGAAAACTTTCAGAGATGCTCCCGTACCTCTCCCCGGGCGAAAGAGGCTCCATCGACCGCACCTTAGGTACCTACGTACAGAGCATCTCGTCGCTGAACGCTCAGAGATTCGGAATGACGCACAACGTCTTTGCCAACAAGGGCAGTCGTTCGTGGCGTGAGGCATTCCAGCGCCTCCTCGAGTCGGCACTGCGGGACTGCGAAGAAATGCTCGTCACGCTGCCGTACGACAGCATTCGCTACTACATTGAACGGCACCTTCCCGCCCTGGATCAAGTGCAGACACCGTACATGGTGGCCATGGACATGTGCGACCCAGACAACGTGCTCGTCGACGAGCAGACGAAGCAGATCACAGGCTTAGTCGGCTTTTCGAATGTGATATGGGGAGACCCGCTCATGAACGCCGGGATTGCGAATGGCAGTGATGCTTTCTTCGAGGGCTACGGAGAGAGGCCTTCGGGTACGGGAGCACCGTATGCGAGACAGTTGATGTAAGTTATCGCAGTGCTTTTCCGACAAGTCGAATCTGACAGTGGTAGATATGCCATATACCGTGCGATCGTGCAAATCGCCTCACTGTACTACCGTCCACGGCCTCGCCTCAGCGACAACGACGCTCGTCGCTCGTTGACGCACGCGGTGAACACCCTTGCAACACTGTAATACCCCTGGTCTTCCGGCCGTACGCTTTGGATGATCTGACAGTCTCGGGTAGGCAATATTAGACGAAATTCCTGCATGCAGGGGATGAGCGGCGTTCTACACCCCCGTGTCTTACCTACTTTACGCTTTCCTGGGACCACCGTTGGACCGATTCGAGTTTCAATAAGCGAATCTACTTCATGTGCCGATGTCATGAGCCTAAACGAGTTACGGTCGATTTTGTCTGCAGGCTGAGGTCGCACCTTCTTGATTGTCACATGTGGTGGCGCCACCAGTTGTGTGGTTCATGTAACATGAAGCTTGCACGAGCGTCTGGTATGCTGGCAGGCCAGGGTCGCATTCATGGCAGGCGTTACGCACGTAGTCGTTTTGGGCAGTTTTCGCGATGCGCATGGGTAGTGGGTGTTGGAACGGTGAATTTCGTGCAGCAAGGTCGCATCAGGTGGGTGGCTGGAGGCTGATAGTTTCCTTGTTCTCAAGTACTCAACGCTTCTCTATGTGATTCATTCCACAGTGTCTCTCTGGCACCTCTATGTTTCCCACCCACTGTGTGATTCCACATCAATTCTCTCTCTTATATTACCCCGTCTTATCAAAGCACTATTCCACGCCGTTACCACCCCTCTCGCCAATCTAACTTGCAGGCACACCCGCAGGATCATACATGCTCATCGCCGTCCACTCGCGGCGATATAGACCTCTCACCCCAGAATCCTTCTCGAACACGCAACCCCCTGACCCTGTCCATGGAACATTCACCGCACCAGCGTCTTTGAGTTAGCGCGCATGTACCGTCGCTTAGCCCGGGAGCAGTGCACGAATCGCGTAGGGGAAAGGGATCTTCTCGCTTACCCCGGCGAGCGCTGACGGGCGTGCTAACGCTGGGGGGCTAGGGGGAACGATTGGGCACGGGGTAGGCGAAGGTTTATATGCGAAAGCTGACGATGGGGTATTGGCGGGAGGAATGTGGGTGGATTGGAGGGTGGGTTTACGCGCGGAAGGTGCGTCGGAGGTGGGTTTACCCGCTGCGCGGTGTCGGGCTGAGGGGAGTAATCGCCGACGTTGTTTAGCTTGCGTGGATGAAGGAGGCCTCTCTGGTTGGGGAGAAGGTAGGAGTTTGCCGGTCAGCTGGTTTCTGTGGAGGGCGTCTTGAGCAAGGCAATAAAGAAAAGCTTGAAAGCTTGCCAGTAAAAGTAACGAAAGAGTGCGTAGTGCTGGGTCCGGGGCGTTTGCAATGGTTCTGTGTAAGGCATTGATTTCACGCTGGGTATACCGGATCATCGCTGAGGCCATGAAAGGTTTGTACTGCTGTCGCTGGTGATGAGTTGGTCTGTAGTCAGTCCTCTGATAATTCGATCAAGCTTTCGTAGCTAGGCTTTCTAACGAAGGTCGGGTGGTTGGTACACGGGGAAGGGAGTGCTGAGCAGTTCTGCAAGAGTATTGTTTACTCCTGCCTTTGGTCTCGAACAGGTCCATCTGGGCTCAAACAACGACTTAGTGCAGAGGGGTGCTCAGCGCATCATGCTTATAGTGTCAACTGGTCAGTCCTGGGTAGCAACGGCCCATAGATGCAAAAGGAGCTGCATCGACTACTACCACGAGCATCACTGCTATACCATCTATTGCATTGTGAAATCGAAGAGGGTATAGAGTGCAGTGCAGCCTGAGCCAGGGTAGGCAGGAACTGCTCGAGAATGGAGTTGCAGCCATTGAGTGCCCCACCAGAAGCTTAGGGGGGCACGAGCCACCGCGCGCCAGGGTCGCGCGACGTTCGTCTACAATTCACAGAAGCTTGAACACGCCGCCTTCGACACGCAACAGAGACCCGAACACCTCTCTCACCGCACAGAATCAAGCAAACGTAGAATCGTCTAAGCACGTGCCCCCGACCACCGCCGCACGATCCATGTCCGCGCGACCGAGCCGACGTTGAGGTGAAGGACGGTCCGGCGCATCGTGAAAGTGAAAGAGCAGGGCGACGTCGAATATGTCCGGCCCCCCGCAAGGACCTGGCGCCGGACGCGCAATGAGTGTGGGCAATGGGCCGCCTTCAGCAGGTCTACCGCCGCATAATGGCATGCCGCCGCAGCAGAACGCGGTGCCTCCGCCAGCGGGAAGCTCAGCAGGGCCGCAGTCACAGCAGAATCTAAATCAAATCGTGAGTCAGCGGCTCTCTCTACTCTCACTGCTGGCGCTCCTATTGTACTTTTTCATTCGGGTGGCTGGGAGGTGAGAGGTGAACCACGGCTTCGTGAAGAACGTAGCTGTCAGTTGCGATTCTCTTCCATAAACCCTCACTCACTCTTTGTCTTGCCTACGCGCAAGCTTCTTCAACCTTAATCTTTCGCCATGTCTGCGTGCGCACATCGCAACTTTCTGAACGTTCCTACCAACGGCGACCGCAGGCCGGCGCCAGATAATTCTCGCCCGTATATGCCGAACGTAGGACCGCAAACGCATTTTAGACCGAACCCGCCCGCGCAATATCGCACGGCCAGTCCGGCCGTGCAGACACCCGTTCTCCGCAATTATTCTGAAGTCAGCCAGAGCCCAGCAGCCCCTTGATTTGGTCTGGTGCGTGTTGAGCCGTGCTAATAGAACCCTAGGTGCTGGAATATCTCAGCAAGAAAGGCTATGTCCGCACCGAGGCCATGCTCCGCAAGGAGTCAGAACCTGCCGCTACAAATGGCACGTCGTTCCCTTCACAGAGCGCTGAACAAGGCGGCACGAAAGCGATCAAAGCATTCGAGCTGCTGCGCAAGTACATGGACGATATCCTGGACGTGTACAAGCCTGAGCTTCGCAAGCTTCTCTGGCCCGTCTTCGTCTACTCGTACCTCGACCTAGTGCGGGAGTACTTCACGAAAGACGCGGAAGCCTTCTTCTCCAAATATCGTGGTCTTTTCGAGCTCGACCACTCGGAAGATGTCAAGAAGCTGAGCAACGCGACGCTGCCTGTGCATCTGAACACAGGCCTCCCGAAGCTGTACATGGACAACAAGTATCGGGTGACCATGACGCTTATGCCGTTCTACAACTTGATCCAGTTCCTAGAATCCAAGATATTCGAGGGAGGTCAGGCGCTCATCGACGTTGTTCGCGACCACTTGAACATTGTCACCGTGGATCGTGCAACCACGGCAGAGAAGAGCATCGCTGCGATTCTCGCCAGCGGACAAAACGACGACGAGCTTCCAGCGGAAGACGAAGGCATTCCCGGCCACAACCCCGGCCACCCGCTCACATCACGCCACGACCCTGAAGCCGATGCATCTCGAATACGTCTTACTCTCGGACCCTATCAACAGGACCAAGACCTGCAGGACGACGTGCGTGCAGCGCTTCAAGAAGAAGATGCCAAGAATGCGCCAAGGCCAGGACAGCCTTCACTTGTGGACGAGTATGAAGCGAGGATCAAACGCGAGCCAACCGAGGATGTTCCCTCTCGTGAGATGGTACCTTTACCACCGTCGCTAGCCCGAGACGTTTCCATGGAAGTGCAGAAAGTGGTGGAACACCGCGACCGCTACAGGTTGGAGGGCACGCGGACAGGCGGTGTCGGCCCTGGGGTGAGCGTGACAATGTACACATTTCACAACACATACGACAGGTAGGCTTCAAGTCAAACGCCGGTGAACTCCAAGCTAACCATGATGACAGTATAAACTGTCTCGACTTCTCCGGCGACAACAAGCTCGTTGCGGCCGGCATGGCCGAGTCTTATATCCGAGTATGGGCTATGGATGGCAGTCCGCTTCCATCTCCCACCGACAACTCCCAGCCTGCTTCCTCGCGCCGGCTAGTCGGTCACTCCGGACCCATCTACGCCGTCGCCTTTTCTCCTGCCACAGTCAACCCCGACCCAGATGGACCTTCAACATCATCACAATATCTCCTCTCCGCCTCAGAGGACAAGACTGTGCGACTTTGGTCTTTGGACATGTGGCAGTGTCTCGTCGCCTATCGCGGCCACGACAACCCGATCTGGGATCTGCAATGGGGACCGTATGGCCACTACTTCCTGACAGGCTCAAACGACCGCACCGCTCGTCTCTGGGCCACAGACCACATCGAGCCGCTGAGGATATACGTCGGTCACGAAAACGATGTCGACTGCGTCGCGTTCCACCCGAACAACCTGTACGTCTTCACGGGCTCCTGCGACAAAACGGTGCGCATGTGGCATACTTCTGGCGGCAACTGCCTCCGCCTCTTCACGGGCCACACGGGCAACGTTACGGCCATTGCGTGCTCGCCCGACGGCAAGACGCTCGCCAGCGCCGACGACACGGGCAACATCATCCTCTGGACGCTCGAAACGGGCCGTCGCAAGAAGCGCATGCGCGGCCACGCAAAGGGCGGCATCTGGTCGCTCTCGTGGAGCGTCGAGTCCACCGTCCTCGTGTCCTGCGGCGCCGACCATACCGTACGTGTCTGGGACGCCCTGCTCGAGACTACCGAGTCGAGCTCCAAAGCTGCAGACGGCACCGCGGCGGCTAAAGCGGACGGTGCTATGACGACAAAGGGCGCGAGCGGCGCACCGGTTACGGGGGCGAAGAAGAATGCGAAGGAGAGTGGGGTGACGGCCGATCAGATTAGTGCGTTTCCGACCAAGGAGAGCCCGGTGTATAAGGTGCAGTTTACGCGCATGAATTTGGTGCTTGCGGGGGGCGCGTATTTGCCAAGGCCGACGAGGTAGTGTGGGTGGATGAGTGAAGTGGTCTGGTCAGCATGAGGCTTGTTGGGCGGTTGGTGTCTGAATAGGAGCGAAGGGAATGGGATGGAGCTTTATCCTAGTAAGAGACGTGTAGGAGCTGGGTGTGTTGGGAGTGCATCCTATACCATTATATTCTACCACTGTCAGACTCTTGCCCATCTTATATGTTCCCTCTCTTAGCGAGAGCGTCTCCGAATCTTCGTCTCCTAGCATGCACGGCACGGCACGGCACGGCATCAATCAGAGAGTGTCGAAACAGTGTAGATGGAGATGGTGCTATGTATAGTATGGATATCATATAACCATGTCAACCAAGGAAAAGCTTTCGTGTGTACGTGCGTAGACGCATGTCTCTTATCTTATCTTCTCTCTTCCTTTCCCCTCTTTCCCTCCTCTTCCCACATATCTAAAGGAAATATCTTCCGCATGCATATACAAATGCCATTGTGCTCCCATTCACCTCTTCAATCCAGCTTATATAAACAGATCATAGAGACTGAATCGAACCGCCCCACGTACTCAAAAAAAAAAAAAAAAAAAGGAATATATAAACGTCAAGTCAAGTCAAGACATGCATCATACACTCCTCTCAGGGCTCTCCCCCTCGGCGACAACAGCGACACCCAACCCGCGATCCGGACTCTGCAGCACCAACTGCTCGTGCCTGCGGGCTCTCACAAAGTCGCTCACGCTCTTTATCAAGATAAACCACCCCACAATCATCAACCCGTACGCCAACCAATCACCCCCAGAAATGCCCTTGCCCACCTCCTCGACACCCCCTGCGTCGCCGCCGCTGCGCCCTATCTGCGCGGGGTCGAAGTCGTGCGCATTCGGGTCAGCAGGGACGCCGCTGTCGAAGCCAGCCTGGCCGGCGCCCGGGACGTCGTTGCCGGGGGAGAGCGAGGAAGCGGATTTCATGGTGAAGCCGTACTGCACGAGGGTGATGCCGAGGCCAGCGCGGGAGCCGTTTTTCGCCGCGTGCGTCGTGTGCAGGAGGTATGTGAGTAGGAAGCCGACGAGCTGGAAGGACATGGAGATCATGGCGTTCCAGACGAAGCTGAAGACGGAGCCGACGGGGAGGCCTTCGACGAAGACTTCGTCGCCGAAGGTGCCGGGGGCGAGGATTGTGGTTTCCCAATAGGGCGGGGTGGCGTCGGCGGCAGCTTGTTCGTACGTCTATGTATCCTGATGTTAGTATTGTGGTAGTGGGAAGGTGGAAGGGGGGAGCGCGTACCGGTGGCTTCTCCTCGACTTCTTCCCCGCGCGTGGGCTTCGCGCTGAGATTCGCAAACACGCCATCGTTCTGCCCGCCGCCGTATATTCTTCCTCCGGTAGGCGCTACTGTGTTGAACACTGG
This sequence comes from Bimuria novae-zelandiae CBS 107.79, assembly GCA_010015655.1. Taxonomy (NCBI): domain Eukaryota; kingdom Fungi; phylum Ascomycota; class Dothideomycetes; order Pleosporales; family Didymosphaeriaceae; genus Bimuria; species Bimuria novae-zelandiae. Next base: position 926,338 of record ML976664.1, on the reverse strand, counting down.
CAGCTGCGTGACGCTTCTTTGCCGTCCGGGTCGTGTTGGTCTCAGCGTGTCGTCGTCCGCGTCCGGCGTCTCCTCGGGGGTCCCCCGCATGAGTCGTTGCCGGTCATCGCTCTCGTCGTCGTCCTCGTCAGAAGCGGCATCGAATGTGTCGGCGAGCGTGCCGTCTGCGTCATTGGCGAGCGGGTCATCAGATAGGAGGCGGCGCGACGCGGCCGTGGGCGAGGAGGCGCGGCTGTGGAAGGATGGGGGTGGCGAGGCGGGGATAGGGTATGGGGCCTGGGGACTTGACGGCGTATCGACGGTGTGGTCGTCGTCGTCGTGCGCTGCTACCTGTGTGTCGCATCGTCAGTTTCGCTGCGACGTCTTTCCCATGGGGCGCGGAGCCGCTGGCTGGGAGAGATGCCTGCGGCGACGTGGTAGGTACGTACCCGCTCATATCGCTGCGGGCCCATTGTTTTCTTCGCAGCGCTGCACCAACAAAAGTAGGTCGTGAGAGAAGGGAGAAGGGAGAAGGGAGAAGGGAAAAGGAAAAGGAGCGAGCGGAAGGAGCGTATGCGTGTTGGTGTATGAGGTTGTTCGTTCGTGTGTCAGGCGCAGGAGGAGCGTCCAGTCAGCCCAAAGTCCGTGGGAGCCCCGGCCGTAGCGCCTGGGGGGAAGGCGCTGCGCCACGCTTTGTCACACAAATCTAGCGCCACCGCGAGCCTATCGAATGTCGTAGATGACGCGAACGTTATTGACCAAATACCCACCACCAAAAAAATGTCGCAGAGTGTGCGTATTCACAACACCAATTTTCCCTTCTACACACTGCCTCAAGACTAACACGACCATCCAGACCGTAGCAAAGCACTACACGCGCATCCTTTCCCTCTGGCCCAAAGACCTCCTCCGCCCCCATGCGCCCTTCACCCGCACAATCGAGCGCCGCGCCGTGCCCTACGGCGTGACGCCCGTCTCACCTCTGCTCGAAGACTCTTCCAAGCCAACCCCCACTACCGACAAAACCACCGACGCAAGCGTTCGGCCCTTGCGAACAACTCCCCAGCAAGAACTCCCCCAGATCAACGCCCTCTACTCGCTGCTCGAAAACCGGTATGCGAAGAAATACCCGCTCTCGCCCGGCGTGCTGAAGCCGAGCTCGAACCCGGAGCACTACGACAGGCTGATGGAGGAGATTGAGCGCGCGCCCAGGAAGAGCTGGTGGCAGGCCAAGGTGGACGAGTGGAAGATGAAGATACGGTGGCAGTAAACATTGTCCTGAAACAGTGTATGATTATGTGTTGGGATATGGGTTTTTTGTTGTATGATAAGTGGAGATTGTAGGCTCATTTGGGAATAATAACCAGACAAGGAGTGTGAGATATCACGGGCGTGTAAAGGACGTGCGGGGCAGGTAGAAGGGTCGCGTGTATGTATGATGAGATCTGGAAGGAAGCCAATAGTGCTGAGTCTGACGCAGGCAGTGGTATTCAATGCTACAATGTAGACAAGAGTACAAGATAGGGTATCAAGTCCATCAATTCTCCAATCTCCCAACCGTGACAGCACGCGCCAAAGTGATTCAACAACACTACTTACCAGCAAGACAGAGGCGGGTAGACCGTCCCCTATTAGGAATATCTGTGGTATCCGGTCAGTACGTATTCCGTCTCGTCTCACGTCTGGGAGTAACCTACCAACACCCGAATCAACACTGCTGCCGCGAGCCTGCGTGTTGCTCTGTGACTTCATGGTTGTCTTCCTGCTTGGCTCGTTCTTGAGCTTCGAGGACGACTTCGCGGCGTGTGCATGGTCGGGGTTCTTAACCTGGTCTTGGTCAGCAGGATATCGCAGGACAGCGAGGACAGGATTCTAAGCACCGTAACCCATGGTGTAACCCATCCTATGGTAGTACGGCGCTCGAACATTTGTCCTAGGGTTGCATTGCTGGCAGTTTGCTTACGTCGACCTCCACTTTCCAATCCGACAAGTCAGACGGACAGTCCGACAAAGGACTGGACTCGAGGGATGATGGCCGAGCCCCGTCGGTTTCCCCAGCACCTGAGAGTCGCAAATTAGCACCCCCTTGCGAGGCTGAATATCACCCAACATACCTGGCGCCCCATTCTCTAGTTTCGCCTGCTCTCCCTCGTTCTCCTCTTCCGGTTCGCTACCCTCATCCTTCACAGCAGCTGGCTCTCCGTGGAGGGTAAGCTTCGAAGCAGCGGCAGGGGACTCAGACGTCTGTTCTCCTCCAATCTCGTATGTCACTGACGCAGCAACAACGGCGTCCTTATCGTCGACATCGCCCGTGCCTGCCCCCACACCGCGCAGATCAGCCCACGGGTCCTCCTCTTCTCCTGCGACACTGCCATCCTCCGCCTCTTCATCGAGCTGCGAATGTGCATCCACCGCACAACGCTTAAGCTCAGCAACCAGTGCAGGCGGAATCTCCACACGGCAAAGCCTGAACGCCTCCTCAACCCCCACATTCCTCTCGGACATATACTTCGCAACAAGCATACCCTCGACCTGGCCCAACAGTCTCTCGCGATCAGGGTGTCCAAGGAATAAATCCTCCTTTCGCAGCGCTAACTCATGGATTTCGCTACCGAACATCGAGCTCTGTCCATTGTCTAGTTCGACCGTCGGAAGCATCGAGGAAGGAAAAGACCCCACCGGCGCCAGTGCCTCTCGCACACCATCTGCTCCCGTAGAATTCGTGGGCACATCATCGGATTCCTCACCCGCGACGTCGTTCTCCGACTCCTCCTCGCGCCACAAATCCCCCTGACCAATAGGCTTCGGCGTAGGCGGTATCCCCTCAGGATCATCCGGGTCGTTGAATTTGTGGTATACTGTTGTCATATAAGTACAAGCTCCTGTATGTAGAAAATGATTCGAGGACATGGTGTAGAGCAGGTGTTTATGTACTCACCTCCCCCATCGTCCCAGAACCCAGCCGACCCATCCCACTTATACGTCCCGTTGTAGAACCGCAGCGACCGCTCCGAGAGCACGTAGTCCTGGTGGGGAGAATGCTTGCGCTTTCGACTGGCAGCGGTGTCGCTGGGTGAGGTCATCGGGATGACTAAGTGCGATTCTGGACAATTCGAGAGGTGAGGGTGGACTTTTGTGATCGACAGACAGGAGATAAGTTGAGAATGTGATGCGCGGGTGTTCATGCGCGGCCGTAGTGGTTATGGTGGTAGGGCTTTCGTCGGTTGACGTCGTTGCTGTGGGCGACCGCGAGTGAAAGGCAGGAGCGGCCGGGCGAGTTATGTACGCGCGGATTAGTGCTGTGCCGCGTTCGTATGGTATATACAGGAAATGGAAAACGGGAAATGGATACTGATGTTCAGAATCCCGATTTCAGGATCCAGGAAACGGAACATGGAAATTCGGAAATGAGCATGTCCAAAGACCAGATCACGCAGGGCAGACCAACAACATCCAAGTATGGAAAGGGCGTTGTAAGCCATTTTCTCGGCTCACTCGAGCCGCATTCGCTTTGGTTCGAAGAAGCGCGAAGAAGATCAGTGTTGTCAAAGTAAATGTTTCTGGCCATGTGCAAGTCAAAGCGTAGACTGTAATCTTACCAAGACTCCGTTACGAACAATCGAGACCAGCGAATATTGCAAAAGTAGCAGCTAAGAGTAACAAGTAACAGAAACATGCATTTTGATATTACATCTAACTCTTCGAAAGCTAAAGATGCAAGCTCTCGCCCCCAGACGCCATAACACATGCTAATCAGACATGCTTAAAACACTAATAACAACACCAGTCCCACCATGTCCGCAAGTAACGCCATGGTTCACCAGCCCACAACTCCATGTCGTAATATCAGATATCCGCCCTCATCAGCGACACCGACAATACAGCGGCTGAGTATATCCTGTTGTACAACCCATGCATCTATTCGATGATAAAGGAAATAGACAGCCTATCTAGCGGGGTAGACGACGAGACGCCGCTCTACAGCGCTGGTTGGATGGTACCGGCGTGAGCCGCGGTAACGGGCATGTTCGTGAGACCGTTACTGCCGAGCTGCTGACTGAATTCGATACGCTTAGCCTTTTCTTGCTCCATCATGGCACGGTCAGCTTTAGTTACTCGAGGCTTACGGACAGTTTGGCCACCGCGTGAGCCAGGCCCGCCGCCACGTCCTCGTCCTCGCCCTGAAGTCTCGCCTCGGGTGGCGCCGCCACGACCGCGACCGCGACCGCGCTTGACGGTGCCATCGGCTCTACTTCGTGTCAGTAAACCACTTTAAAACAAGAGATATGAGTCAAGTACGTACCGCTCGATTGCAGGCTTCTCCTCGGTCACCAGAGGGCCCTGGTAGACGAAGAAGCCGTCCTTGGCCATGAGCGCTTGCTGCTCCCAGGCCATTTCGGTGTCGTCGATGAAGTCATCCTCCTTGTCGTAATCTTCTTGCTTCCTCTTTCGCGGCTTCTTCGCCTTGCCAGCTGCGGATCCCTCGTCGTCCATACCCGTATTACCGCCATTGCTCTCATTATCGGAAAGGTCGACCGACATATCATCAGCGGACCCGACGTGGCCATGTGCCTTTTCGAGCGCAGCGCCCATGGAGGTGATCTGGCGCTGACGCTCTCGACGAGCTGCGATCCGAGGATGGAGAGCGGCGAAACCATACTTCTTCTCAACCTCCTGCGCAAAGTTGATGGTGACGTTCGAGTTGCCCTTCAGAGGGAAGGTGAGCCAGATATTCACGCCGGAGGGTTCGGTGGAGCCGTTGCCATTGGCGTTGACGACTGGCCCAAAGGGAGTGCCTGATAATAGACCGCTTCCTGTCGGCAAAGGCGGCGGGGCTTCTTTCTGCCGGGCTTTGACAGGTGGAGTTGGCGCATTCGTCGACGTGCCCGCGCTCGTAGAGTCGGTCTTCTTCATGGCTACAGAAGTTCTCGGGTCAGAGTCAATATCCATGGGTGCAGGTCCCAGAGGTGCTGTTGGTCGGGGTGGTTGCTGGTTGTCTTGGAGTGGAAGGAGCGGCCCTTGATGACTTGACACGACGGCAGGCGACAACGGAGCAGACGTGATGGACGCCGTTTGTTGCAGCCTAGCAGACTGGGCGTAGGTGGAGCTGGACACAGTGGGCGGGTCGATCAGAGATGTGATGGATGGCGATGCGCTTGCTCGGTTGAGGGGCGGCGAGATGGGTGGTGGTGGGGCGCTGTTCACGACAAGGGGCTTCGACTCGTAGATGCCGCCGCGGATGGGGTCATACCGCTGGCCCGAGCTTGCAGGTCGCGGTGTTGAAGGAGTCGAGGTGATGTGCGAAAGGTTGGGATTGCCGTGAAGCGGCTCTGCACCTGCAGCACCTAGCGCACGTGGAGGTTGTGCAACAGCGGCAGGGTGCTCTGCTTTAATCACCTGCGCCAGTTCGGTGGGTCTTGCTTGCGGTACGGATTGTGGCTGTAGTACATTTACAGCTGGCTGTTCCTCCGCAGGCGCAGGTGACGCATTCTGTGCTTCCAGAGAAGCCTTGGTCCTTCTCTTGCGCGGGGCAGGCGCTGCATTGGGGTCTTTTGGCTCTGCAGTCTTGCGAGGCTTCCTGGGCTTCTTTTCTGATTCGTTTGGATCTCTCGGCTTGGGCTTGGGACCGGGTTTCTTGCGGATGGTCCCAGCGGCTGTGAGTCTAGGAGTCGACGTTGTGGAGGCTGCAGGGGTGGGGGTGCTGGCATTTGCAACACCATAACCACCGCTCGCGACTCGGATCGCGGAATTGTTTGGCGTCGACTGCTCAGGCGAATGAGGCGGCGAGCTCAGACTACCGGGCGACGATGCGTTCTCTGCAGCGTCCATGGCCTCGGAAAACCAAAACTCTGCAATGCCAAAAAATGTCGCAGAAGCGCGCTCTACAAGTCTACAGCGGTGTGGAAAGAGGATACCGCAAAGCCAGGAGATGCGATTGTCGAAAAGCCACGCGCGCAGGCTTGTTGTTTGGATGGGCGGCTGGCGGCTGTTTGGAGACTGGAGGTGAACTCAACACCAAGGCTGCCGTACCGATATAGACAGCAAACGATGGCGAGAACACGAAAACCGAATTGCAGGCCGAGTGGCGGGCGGCAAGGGGCTAAAAGAGTGACTGGGACACGGAGACGAACACGACTCTGCTTCACCCGCAATTAGTTTGATGGCGGCACCGCTCGATGGCGCTGAATTGATGAAATTGTATTGTCGCAGGCAGACGACGGCAAGAAAAAGGAGGGAGAGGGAGAATTGTGGACGAGAGTCGGGGGCTTCATGTATAAAGGGCAGCAGCGCAGACTTGGAGACATTGGGCGGACCACCAGTCAAAGCACGGGCAAGGTTACGAGAATATGGAGCATACGCCAGAGCGACTGACCGGAGCTGGGGCGTTCACGTCGTAGGCAGGAGCACATTCGCCGGGTGAGCCTGGGGAAACTAGCCGGCTGTAGGGCTGGCCATCTGGCAGAGCATGAAATCGGATTACCCTGAAGATTCCTGTCGAGTGGGGGATGGTATGTCGTTCTAAAGTCTAATCATATTGTCGGCAATCGCTCGCTGAAGCTGCAGTTTGCTGTGACCTTCCGCATGCTCTCATGGTCAGGTCACACGTCTCGGAGAGAACAGGTGAAGCACTTCCTTCGAGAGAAGATTGCTGTTAAGCCACAACGCCACATATTCATCTCATGTGCTAGCCGAGAAAGACAGCCGCCTGATCTCCCTTAGGACACACAGTGATTCGAAGGGGCAATTAGCTGCTTCACACTAACACCCGCTCGGGGGTTTGGGATGGTGCAGTGGTGCAGACGACTCGTATGCATCCTCTTTAGCCAGACAAGTCTTGGTGTTGACGGAATATCCAATGGTCAGTGCACCCATGGTTCAAAGTCCCCACCTTCCGCGCTAATCCGTAAAGAGTTCCTCGGATGCAGGACCATCGTTAAATTCTCCGATTGGAAGGGCGAGCCCCTACAGAGGATCTTGCAGTCGTCCAGCCTCACCAGCTTTGATGACTTGAATAACAGCTGTCAACAACATCAATCTTTCTACAAGTCCGGACAACAATCTCTGCGCCACCTTCCTGGGTTGTGCGCGTGAGCATCAGTTTGCGGAGCACAGATGTGAAACATACTGACGAAACAGGCAACTACCGCCACAAAGGCGCAACTCCGACACATGCATGCATCTGCGACAGTAGTTTCTGAGGCACAACGATAGAAACCCGAAGAAGATAATCCCGCTCTCTACATTTTGATTAACTTGGTGAGAAATTTACGGGCATCAAAACTCCGCCACCAAGTCCAAAAGGGACATTGCACTGTATGACACGTGGGCATGTGCCAATTTAGACCCGGAGCATTCCATGTGGCAGCCTATTATCACCTTACTCGGCCTTCTAAAATGACTGTCCCGGGAGTATGCATGGAAACCAACTCGTTGAGTGCTTGTGAAGGGGCAATTCCAGCAATCTGAACAGGATATCACGACATCAAAAGTGGCTGATAACACGGATCGATTGGTTTGAACAGAGGCGTCGAGATCGGTTAATGTGCCGAACCATAGCATACCTAGCATACTTGATACAAAAAGGCTCAAAAGCCAATTATGCTCAGCTCACGTGCATACATATTCCATTGCTGAAGATCCTCACAAGAGAAGACGAACCCCCAATATAAAACGCCTAGCTGCAGAACCCCATCGTGCATCCTTAACGCCGTCGGAAGGTGTATCATGCTGCCCGAAACCGGGAAAAGCGTGGCTCATACGCGACTACACAACGCTACGCCTTGCTCTTCTTCTTCTTCTTCTTTCCCTCGCCGTCCTCATCAGCATGCTTCCTCTTCTTATCTTTCTTGGACTTCTTTTCAGTCGCTTCATCGCCTGCATGCTTTGACTTCTTCTCTTTCTTCTCCTTCTTCTCCTTCTTCTTCTCACGGACAGCCTGCTCGGTGGCCTTTCCAGTGACACCATCTGCCATGACGACGTCCTCAGTAGCGTGTGCGGTGGGATCTTCGGTGTCAATGTCAGCCAGGACGGAGTCCATGGCAGCCTGCATGACGGCAGAGTTCTTCGCAGGTGTAGCACCAGAGGCGTAGAACTCTATTCTCTCCTCGACCTGTCGCTTCAAAGCTTCTCCAAACTTTGATGTAGGAGTCTCTGAGAAGTTATCGATTCTGGATGCGATAGAGACTTTGTTGGCCAAGAATCGTGATATTCTACCCTTGGACTTCGCGCCCGTCTTTCCAATGAAGGAGGAGTGATAGATCAAACCATACTTTGGCGTGTTGCCCTTGGTCTTCAGTGCGCGGAAAAGAGCCTTCTCCGCGCCAAGGATTTGTACTGTAGAAGCAGGGTATTTCGACAGGTTGGTGAGCGAACCAGCCTTGGAGATCAATCGAGCGCCGACGCTATCACCGATCAAAGCCGCGAGATTGGGGGCGACGCTGTTCATCCTGCTAGAGAGATAAGAGGAAAGTTGCTTTCGGTAGGCGGCGAGGCTAGCAGTGCGCTTGGCAAAGTTCATCACTATCTCCATGTCGGCTCCCGAGAGGTCCTGACGCAGGTGTTAGCTATGCCAAGAAAGTGTATCATGGAATGCGTACTCGACCCATGCTCGTCCGAGCAGCCTTAATGATGGCTTGGGCAACGCCTTCGTCATCACCAACCAAGGCAGCGAGGTCGTGAAGATCGTCATCGACCAGTCTCGACTTGTCTCCAATGTGCAACACAAGTTTGGCATATTGCTCGTTGCTCGAGACGATCTTGGAGAGCTCAGGGAAGCTCCAACCGTTCATTTCTCGAAGCCTCATCGAGAACTGATTTAAACTGATGACGTTAGCTTAATGCTCAAGACATTTGGGAGCTTGCATTCTCGGTGGGAATGGTCCATGCATGGGTCCGATTTTTTCGACTTCGCGAGAGTTCACTATCCAGTGTTTCCCACATGCTGCCTAGATTCGACGAAAGGATTCTTGAAGATGCGCGGAACCGTGGGGAAAATGTGAACACTCACTCTTTGTCAACCTGGTCGAGGGTAGAGATTGCCTGCGTGATGTGTTGATCGGATTTATTGACTAGGTCATCAACACTCGCCCACATGAACAAATGTACCCATAGAACGTACCGGAGAATTTCACCTTGCTGCGGCTGTACGCATGCCCTAGACCTAAGACCGAGCGCTCGATATCGCCGCTCTGGAGCTGCTTGATGAGCTTGCCCGCGTGCTGCCGCAGCCCCCTCAGAAGGTCGCCAACAACTGGATTGGTTTCTCCCGTTTCGCAGGAGACATGAGGGAATGCGGCCTTGATGCTGCCGGCGAGGGTTTTCTCCCAGATTCCCAAAACGATCTTCTTCTTCTTGCTGGCCTAGGGGTGTAAAGGTCAGCAAAGCCGTGGCTATCACCGACACCTTGAGGGTTGCTTGCCTTGGGCAGGTTCGATTCAAGGGTGGCGCGAAGGAAATCACTCATGATGCCTTCGCTAATGTCGTTCGTCTCGGAGAGCGCTTGTTGGGTGCCTTGAAATGGGGACAGGCCAGCCAGCTCGACGGTCTTGCCGAACTTTGCAAGATCCTGCACAGCATCCTGAACCTCTTTCAATCGGTTGCCAATAGTATCGGGCTGATTAACGACTTTGAAGACCTAGAATGTGTTAGATATTTCTCCCCAATGCTCCATGCAGGTCGTTGCGAAAGATCAGACAGCTCGTTCGGAAGCGCGCAAAATTACGTACGGCGTAGCCAATCGGGTTCTCGTGCAGTAAATAGTCGACCGACATGTTGCGCGGCGGCGAGCGGGTGCGCGACAGTTGTGTAGGTGTTTCGTAAATTCTTCGCGACTAGAGCTCGAAAAACGTGGTGGAGCTCACTTTTGCGAACGAAAAGTTCGAGCTTTTTCGGGCCGACGTTGTTCCGCTGCCGCGCTAACATTTTCATGGGACGCGACATTCGCGAAAACAACCAGGCTCCCGCCATAGTGCAACACGACCACTTTTGTTACTCTTTTACAGATACCCCCGATAGAATCGTCGTAATTATGTCGGCTGCGCAGCTCCTGAATCCCAAGGCCGAGTCGAGAGTCAGTCGCACTGTTTCCGAGCTTTGCGGTGGAGCTAACCTCTGAGCAGCGGCGCGGGGAAGCTCTCCAAGTCAATATCTCGGCTGGTGAGGGCCTGCAGAAGGTGAGACGATCGGTAGATTCCTTGGGATGAAGCTGTGCTGACAGTAGCTTAGGTCTTAGCATCCAATCTCGGACCCCGCGGTACATTGAAGATGTGAGTTTGCCCCACCCCGGGTGGAGAGTTGGGCACTGACGCCGACTAGGCTTGTTGATGGCGCAGGTGGCGTAAGTCAGTAGGACTGGTTATCAGTCCCGATATTGATTCCCTCGTAGATCAAGCTCACGAAGGATGGTAGCGTGCTGCTCAAGGAGATGGTATGTTGCGATGAAGAGATCAGATTGTCATTTAGCTAATGTCGTGCAGCAAATCCAAAATCCAACAGCTGTATGTCCGTCGAATACGACGTAACAATTCCCCAGTAACACACGCTCATGAATGGCAGGTCATGATTGCGCGAGCGGCAACCGCACAAGACGAGATCACCGGAGACGGAACCACATCAGTCGTATTGCTGGTCGGTGAACTGCTCAAGCAGGCGGATCGATTCATTGCGGAAGGTCTACACCCGCGAGTTATCACGGACGGATACGAGATTGCGAAGACGGAGGCGCTCAAGGTTCGTCGGACGATGGTTTTAATGTGGACTAGGGACTGACCCGAACAGTTCCTCGACGAATTCAAGCTGAACAAGGAGGTTGACCGAGAGCTGCTCCTCTCAGTAGCTCGGACATCGTTAGCCACGAAACTGGACAGTTCGCTCGCTGAGCAGCTGACTCCCGATATTGTGGACGCTGTTCTTGCCATCTACCAGGCCCCCGCCAAACCCGACTTGCATATGGTTGAGATCATGACCATGCAACACCGAACGGCAGCGGACACACAGCTCATTCGAGGTCTGGCACTCGACCACGGTGCGAGACATCCCGATATGCCCAAGCGCGTTGAGAACGCCCACATCCTTACGCTTAACGTCAGTTTGGAGTACGAGAAATCGGAAATTAACTCTGGATTCTACTATTCGAGCGCAGAGCAGAGGGAAAAACTTGTGGAGAGTGAGCGACGTTTCGTCGATGAGAAGCTTAGGAAGATCGTCGAGCTTAAGAAGGAAGTCTGCGGAAACGACCCCAAAAAGGGGTTCGTCATAATAAACCAAAAGGGTATCGATCCGCTAAGCCTCGATGTGTTGGTCAAGAATGGTATCTTCGCCCTCCGGAGAGCTAAGAGGCGGAACATGGAGCGGCTGCAGCTTGTGTGTGGTGGCACTGCACAGAACAGCGTGGACGACCTGACTCCGGACGTTCTAGGCTGGGCTGGCTCGGTTTACGAGCATCAGCTAGGTGAGGAGAAGTACACCTTCGTTGTAAGTAATAGCTTCTTCAAACGGCGCAAAGGCTTAGCTGACCCTGTCTAGGAGGACGTCAAGGAGCCCAAATCGGTAACCTTACTCATCAAGGGACCGAACTCGCACACAATTACGCAGATCAAGGATGCGGTCCGAGATGGACTGAGGAGTGTGTACAACATGATCGTCGATGGCAGTGTCGTACCAGGAGGAGGAGCTTTCCAGATCGCCTGCGCATCACATCTCCGGAGCGAAACCTTCCGGAAAACTGTCAAGGGGAAGGCCAAGTGGGGTGTCGATGCTTTCGCTGATGCGTTGCTCGTCATTCCCAAGACACTCGCAGCGAATTCGGGACACGACATCCAAGATTCACGTAAGGCCACTTATTTCTTTCACGCTATTATGCATCTGCTGACTATGCCATAGTCGCTGCATTGCAGGACGAACATGATGACGGCAATGTCGTCGGGCTGAACCTGGCGACTGGTGAGGCCATGGACCCGATGCAAGAGGGTGTCTATGATTCGTTCCGAGTGCTTCGCAACGCCATCGCATCGAGTACTGGCATCGCGTCCAACTTGCTTCTGTGCGACGAGATGCTCAAGGCACGGCAAATGGTAAGAATCATCAAAGCTGGAACAAAATCTATATGTATACTGACTTTGCAATCAGGGACGGCAGCCAGGGCCTGGTGGGGAGGAATGATCAAGTTACAATTCTACGCAGCAAGCAACTGGGTGCGCGATTGCAACTGTCGCCAGATGCCGTTCGTAATATACAGTTGGCCTCGTGATTAATAAATTTAGATGCATTACCCCAACTTTGCCTAGCCTCTATAAGCAAGGAGCGCATTTAAGCTTAATTGCGGATCTCCTCCTTTAAGAAGGACCCTGAAAATGCGTTCACCGTGAACTTCGGTTTCCATATGTGATAAAAGGCCGCCAGTGGTTCGTATTTATTCTGTAGTAAGGCGCATGTAAATGAAAACCGTGCCGCAACTCTGGTCACAACCAGGACGTGAAATCCCGAACACAAAGGTAGGGGTCGGTGTGCGACCGCCCCTGCGACGCCTTTAATCCACTTGAGCCGAGCACCAAGCATTTGCTAGACTGTAAATGGGTACGAAATTCCGAGCCAAGCCCGTGGAGGTATCCAGCGACTGTATTTCCTCCTGTTGGCTAATAGATTGTTATCCTTTCTGAAGAGGGGTTGTTGCTGTTTCTCTTCTTTTTCCCCTTTTCCCAATGGCAGCGACGACATAGCGCTCGAGTACCGCACTCGTGAGCCACATTCCACGGCGTCCCCCATAACCCACGCGACACAGGCCGCTGAGCCAGACGCTCACGATGTTCCGCCTGCGCCGATACCGCGTGTTCCTCGCTTTCGCCGTCATCACCATAATTGCGCTATACCAATTCAGCAGTTCGAGTTCACCGTGGACAGAGCAGGCAGCGAGCCGCTTTGGACAAAGCCAGGGCGGGGATACGGAACCGCAAGTGAAATGGGAACCCAAGCCGCAGGTCGCGAAAGAAACAAAGCAGTTTGAGGTCGAGGTATCAGCTGCGACAAATCCGCAGGCAAAGCAGACGCCGCCGCCGATTGCGCCCGTTGAGAAACCCGTGGACAAGAAGTCTACGACCGCGCAGGGCAAGAACTCGATACCCGTGGGTGTGGGGGCTGGCCATGCAGCACGGCCAGATGCCACTTCTACGCCGGCTACAGAGGAGAAGGATAGGGGACAGGACATACTAGGCGCACTGCTTTCATCCAGCGAAGAAGCCGCACATTGGACTAAGATGAAGGAACAGTATCCCGTGCCCACCGAATCGCTCATTGCGCTGCCGACCGCAAAGGCGAAATCTATTCCGAAGATACAGGCGGATTTCAAGAAGGAGTCCGATGTAGAGAAAGCAGATCGAGAGATAAAATTGGGGACGATCAAGGATGTGTTCAAGCGCTCGTGGTCTGGGTACAAGGAATTCGCATGGCTGCACGACGAAGTTATGCCAGTTTCTGGTTCGAAGAAAGATCCTTTTGCAGGGTGGGGTGCGACTCTCGTGGATGCTCTCGATACGCTGTGGATCATGGGATTAAAGGAGGAGTTCGAAGAGGCCGTGAAGGCCGTCGAAAAGATTGACTTTACGACGACACATCGATCCGACATTCCCCTCTTCGAAACTACAATTCGCTATTTGGGAGGATTTCTCGCGGCGTACGACATGGCTGGAAAGCAGCATGAAATCCTGCTCACGAAGGCGAAAGAGCTTGCGGAAATTCTGATGGCAGCGTTCGATACGCCCAATAGGATGCCACAGACATACTATTTCTGGCAGCCGTATGTCCTGGTCTCTACCTCTTTTCTTGTGAAACTAACGTAGTGTAGTGACTTTTCGGCCATTCCTCACCCGGCCAGTAACCACGTAGTTCTTGCCGAAATCGGCTCACTGTCTATGGAGTTCACCTACCTGGCACAGCTCACTGGAGATCACAAGTACTATGACGCCATCGCCCGTATCACAGATAATCTAGAAGGGTATCAAAACCATACGAGACTTCCTGGCATGTGGCCCACGTACTTCGACGCCTCGGGGTGTGTCAAACATCAGTACAACACCAGTCCGAATAAGCCTCTTCAGAAACCTATAACAGCGGGAGATCCCGGATGGGACGAGGCTCTCAAGAACGGAGCGTACTTGAAGGCTAATCCTAGCCAGCCTTTGGTCCTACCCCCTGCCAAGGACGGTTCCATAGCTGTGGGTGTAGAAGAACTCTCGCCAAATGGGAAGAAGTACATTCCTCTGGAGAAGCCGGAGCCTCTCAAGATGGCACCCAACGGACCGAATCCGACTTGGAAGCCACCGCCAGAAGAGTCAATTGATTGGCCTGGTCCCCCCAACGCTGCTCCAAAGAAGCGCCAGCTTGCTGCTGCCGGATTTTCTTCGGTTCCAGAAGCGACTCCTGTGAAGTCCATGCTTGCTGCTGTTGGGTTTCCTTCAGATCCAGAAGCGACTCCTGTGAAACCTACCTGCGATAATCCTGGTTTCGGCCCATCATCTACCGGAGGAAGAGAAGAGTACACATTGGGTGGGATGTCGGATTCAACGTATGAATATCTTCCTAAACAATACCTTTTGCTCGGCGGTCAAGTTGAGAAGTACCGTACCATGTATGAAGTCTCCGCAGAGGTCATGAAGAAGTACCTGATCTTCCGCCCTATGCTGCCGAACAACGACGATATCCTCTTCTCTGGAAAGCTTTTGGTCTACGCACAGGAACCAGGTGAACCTTTGACGACTGACTTGGAGCCCGAGTACGCACATCTCACCTGCTTCACGGGCGGCATGTTTGGTATGAGCGCAAGGATCTTTGAGCGACCCAAGGATCTCGAGATTGCCGCTAAGCTCACAGAAGGCTGTGTCTACGCGTACAACATGACCGCCACTGGCATCATGCCGGAAGCGTTCGAAGGCGTGGCCTGTGAGAGCCAGAAAGTCTGTACTTGGAACGAGACGCTTTACAACGAGGTTCTGGACCCCAACGCGGACATTAGATTGAAGCAGCACGAGGAGGCTATGGCGAATTACGAGATAAAACTCAAGAGCGCGAGCTTGTGGTTCGATGAGCAGATGAAGGCATATATGGAGGCGACTGCTGCCCCTGTCCCTGTTGCAACTAGCGTCGTGGCGCCCGTAGCAGAAGTAACAAAAGTGCCTGACAGTGTCTTGGACAAACGGGAACTGGCAGATCTTGCGGCAAATCGGAAGGGCAAAGTGCTCAGGCCTCCACAGAATGGAAGTACAAACGCAGAAAGCGGCCCGGCAGACGACGAGCCTCCGACCAAAATCGCAACCGAAGAAGAGGAGGAGCCGTCGCCTAGCAGAGTGATGCCCACGTTCCCGGCCATCTACTCCCCGCAGGTTCCTCTCAACCACGAAGAATACGTCAAAATGCGCCTCGAAGAAGAGCGTCTCCCGCTCGGTGTGACCAGGATCAAAGCCCGGGAGTACATTCTCCGGCAAGCCTTCCCTGCATAATCCTCAGTTTCCCATACCCGCTTTTTGTAATCACGCTAACGCAACACGCACAGCCCCGAAGCAATCGAATCCGTCTGGTACATGTACCGCCTCACGGGCGACTCCTATTGGCGCGAAGCCGGCTGGCGTATGTTTGAAGCCATCGAGACGCACACCAAGACGCTCCACGGCAACTCGGCCATAGACGACGTGACTAAGACCTCACCAACTCTTAACGACAGCATGGAGAGCTTCTGGTTGGCGGAGACGCTCAAGTACTACTATCTGCTGTTTAGCGAGGAGGACGTGGTCAGTTTAGATGAGTGGGTGCTCAATACAGAGGCGCATCCTTTTAGGAGGCCGAAGGCGTAGTGACCAGTGCATTTTAACGCCTTGAGCATGTGAGCGTGTAAGATGGGATGGGAGAGGCGTATTGGGGTTGAGGTTGGGCTTGCTGGGCTTCGGCTGGACTGGGAGTCTAGTGTTTATTCCTTTGGACGGCGTTGTATGAGAAGGCTGGGTCGCTCGTTTTATGAGCATATTGTTAGCTCTTTGGCTGGGTAAAAGAAGTGGAGAGCGATAGCATTATTCATGGAGTTTCTTGTTCTATTAAAATGTACACTGTGTGGCGGCCAGGCAAACCCTCGTCACGTCTCGTCTCGTCACCCGGAGAGCCTGTCATCCCAATTTTCACTTCCGAACTGACCTGCTCTCATCTCAACTTCCCTCGTATTACGTTTACGATGATGGATTGTTGTGGTTGTGGATGGTGCGCCTTGAGTAAAAGCAGCGAAGGAAATATCAGGGGGCCTCCTTGCGTCGGTCTTGCCCGCTCCATGCATCATCCAGAGCAAAATCTTCTTCAGCATCCATTCCGGAGTCAATATAGTGGTATACCCAGAAGGAACAAAAGATGAACAAAGACCCAGCGAAAGCGAAGACCGCCAGATATATGACCGCGATCTCGTGGCTGTCAGCGGTCGTCTGAGGAATAACATAGTGAGGTCGGGCTTACGTTGTGTCCAGCATTCCAGCAGTCGTCACGCTTGAACCGAATGAGTGGTGTACACACGAGTACCGTTAATCCCGCCAGGAACGTACAAACAGAATACGACATGAACATGAGCGGGCCCTGCCATGTGAACACCATTTTTCGTCGGGGTACAAAGATTTGAGTAGGGTTATTCGTCAACGACAGCAAAAGAGGCTGGTATCTCGTGAGAAAAGGTTTCAACTGGTGAGGTTTGACAGTAGAAGAGTGCGTAGGGCCTAGGATGTATAGAACCGTGACTTCCGAGGCTGAGAGGAGAATCCCGAGCACGGCGAGTATCAGGCTGGAGTGCCATAAGCCGTGAGTGAGCCAGTGTGCTTCCTCTACCGTCGTCCATGAGAAGGCTCCAATGACGGCTGCTGCTAGGACCGTACACTTGTCGCAGGTCAGCATTATGGGTGATTTGCAGTCTCGTGGACTTACTGATATAGTCGTGAATTGCAGTTCGGCGGTTTTTCGGGCTCGCCATATTAATAAGGCTCTCAGCAACTTGACATCATCTGTCGGAGTCTCTGAAGCTAGTCTGGCGATGTTCTGCAGTGGAGAGCGCGTGTTGAATTGGTAGAGGCGATAGTAAGGCAGTGTTGCGATGCGGACGAAGGCCGTAATGACATACTCCGAGATGCGCTAAACAGATTGTTAGCCCGATTGTTAAGTGAAAGTACGGGCGAAATACTCTGGATACGTATTGGATAGCGCGTAGTACCCGCATGGCTGTCTCGAAGTCACGCGGTACTAATGCGAGAGGGCTTATGTCAACGTGGATCGGCAGCTGGAGGTGCTCCAGCATGCTGTCTAAGCGGACGGCAAAAGTTCTGTCGCTGGGAGCATAATGGTGTTTTTGCCCAGGTGGTGATAGAGCAAACACAATATTGAAAGGCTACAGGGCTGAGGCGAGTGGCTTTACAATGACGTGGACGTGGACTTACGATTGGTCAGGGTGAGATTCAGCCTCGTGATTGTCTGCTCAGCCCCCTGGCGGTCAGGCATGTTAGGCTCCACATCTTCTACGGGTGTTTTCGAAGGAGGTTCATGAATATGGATCGCGTGCACAATGACCGTCATGTTGTGTCACATTGACTTGTATTGACATCGTGTTGGCCAGATGGCTCACACTATAGCAGGAAGATCTAGTGAATATTCCGTACACCGTCTATTTAAGCTGGAGACCCCACGCAGATATCCAAAAATCTGATGATCATGCGAGGAGATCATAGAGGACAGTAAAAAAGAAACACGAACCCGATGCCACTTTACGCCTTTGAAGCAGGCCTCATAATTCGGGGGGTATTATGCTTGCAATAAGAATGAAATATGCTCCATAGAAAAAAACAGGGTATGCGCAAAGAAATTAGAAACCGCGCGGAGGACGATATGATCACAATGAAACGAGAATCTTAAAGGAAGCGTGGTAGGGCCTGGAGCCGTTTCAAGGCCTTGCTTGGTAAGTCCAGTCCGTGAACAAGGGCTCCTTGAACTCTTCACACGCGTCGTGCTGGGTTTGCCAATGTTCCAGAAATCTCCCTCGATGATAGAAATTCTCGTGTTCTGAACTGCACCCTGGGTCTTGACATTGAAACCCTGAAGCACCTGTGGAGAACCGTTCCCAACGATGCCGAAGTTGTGCTCGTGCTCTTCGGCGTTTTACAAGCTCAGATGCACAGGCGTTGAACATTTCAATAACGTCCCTGTCCGCTATCCAGTGCGCGAACTTGTCTTTGATTGTTTGCATTGTTTGAGAGCCTGGGTTACCCGTGAAGTACGTTGGTTTCCAATCATCCAGGGGTAACTCAAGGCCCTTTTCATCGTTCAAACGCCAGTAGTGCGGGTGATCCTGGCGAAGCACAGTGACATGTACTTCGCTTGGGTTGGTCGCTGCGTCGAATGCGCGCTCTACATGAGCTCGAGCACTCTGACGTCCGGAGTCTGTGTCAGCTTTGGCCGTACCGATGCTCACAATTGCACCCAATCTTCCGTTACCATGCAATCTAATTTCTTGGATCGCAACTGCTGTGGGGTTGTTGGTGCTCCCGAAACCTCCGTCTGAATAGTAGACTGTCTCATTCGAACCGTTTGGGCGAAAAACTATCTCTTTGAAATAGAATGGCGCTGCGGTGGCCGCTCTGGCGACCTGACATATCCGCATCGATTCGGCAGGACCAAAATTCCGAACAGGTAATGTGGCAGTCAAGGTGCGGCCTGGCCTATTCTCGTGCCTATACGAGCGGAGTAGATGTAGTGACCTTTCGCTACCTGCTGTGCCGCCAGTTGACCTTCGAATAGTTGTAGCAAACCTGGGAGGCGTAACCGTCAGCGAACTGCACCAGCCGAAGGTAGAGAAGCCACCACCTTAAGGACTTACGTCGAGCATGTTCCGTGGGTAGTCTCGAATTTGGGGTCTGCATGGTTCTGCGAGTCTAAAGCTTGTCTTTCACGACGTGATGATCGCCGTATCGTCACTTCTTCGAAAGCTTTTTCCATTGCAGCAGCGCTATATTTCGTCCACCATGGTATCATAAGGTTTCGCTGTGAAAACCACCGCGGTCTGCCGAAAATTCGATTGCTCATGCGCTCATACTCGTTCAGACAGTCCATGACGGTCATACGAAAACGAGACAGCATCATCGCGATGAGACTACAATCACCATCAGTACATTTCTGGTAGCATGCGCGATCCTGACTAACCTCCCGGTACTAGAACCACAGATCAAGTCGAAATAATGACAAGGGAGGAACCTATACGCGTCTCTTTCGTGGAGTTTCGTAATCCGCGAGATGTCGCATTGTGTGGCGTTTTCAGGGTACGGAAATGGAAGGAAACTGTGAAGCTCGGCTTGTTGAGCGCCTACCGCCTGTGGAGTTGCGCCTTCTTGCTCTCGTTCTGCATCACCAATAGCTTCCATCAATCTCTTCAGGACGAGCAGAGACCAATATCCGCGTATTCCTCCACCATCTTCGCGTAGGTAGGTTAGTGGGAGATTAATTTGCTGTTTCGAAAGTGACAAACCTAGACTTAGTAAATTTTGCTCCTGCCACTCTACGGATTGGCTGGCAATAGTGCTAAGGCCAGTATGCGTGCGATTCCGTTGTCCAAAGGGTGGCGGTGCGTCCGGATCAGTGGCGGTCGCAGAGTCGTTCATGCTTCCAAATTTCTCTCGATGCGCAGAACGTTAAGTCAAAACATGTCTCAACATTGAAACGCCGTGGTGTTACAATATATAGAGGCCTGAGTCTTTCAGCCGCCTCGAAGGGAAGGCTGCCCACACATGCTCCTCATGGGAAGGTTGCGTGAACCGTGTCCGAGCCTCTTTCGCGAAAGAAAGCGCCGCCAATACATCAGCTTAGCCTCCACCGTATTGGGGTCCTCCGGACGATTGAAGCCAATGAAGATTATCATCTTTACGAGACGGGATCATTACAGGATCGTTATGCGAACTGCAAAAGCAAAACCATAAGGCTATCAGGGCAAAAGAATAGGCGCTGACGCAATGCACCGGCGATCAGGTGTTTGCTTGGGCGCATTGCTGAGGGCACCACTCGCGTGTACAGGAGGGTCGGGATGACACTAGATTGGATGCGTTTGCTGAGTGTTTCTCAACCTTGTTGGATTCGTTGTGTTACGGAACAGTAAGACCTTCGATTTCAAGTATGCTTACTCTAGAAGGAGTAATTGATTCATTTCCAAGTTCCAGAGAGGTAGGGTACTTAAAACACTTTTCCAAGTTGTGGTCTCGCACGCGAGAATGCATGCAACGTGTAACCGCTGGTTGATTGTCGCGTGGCACAATAGACTCGTGTGATTGGATGCATCCATTTCATCCGGTGTGGCAGGGCGCTGTAAATCCTATCATTCACGCGGTCCGGGATACGAGCGCCACGAGCGGCTGAACTCCTGAGGTGGCATACCCTGGCTGTGTGATCAATTATTTGAATTGGTATGAAAGGCTATCACTCTATTTGATACGCAATATCCTGTCAGGACTTGACACTACTTTTATGATTCCTCAAGTACTTCTACTCCTGCTTAAATAATACACAAACCCTTTCCCCGGCAGCAGACATAGCTTTTGCCGCTTTTCCCTTCGTAAATTCCAGACGTGGGCCGAAGCCACGAGGTGGACCAATGGCAAAAAGTGTTTCTGAATTAGATTCTACGCAAAGAGAACCAGCCATCACGCGCGTGAATCGGACAGGATCCTGGGAAAAAGCCGTCGTTTACGACCGCGAGAGCGGCAAAGTTGATATACGAAAGATACAAGACATCGAAAAGGCCCAATCTACCGGTACGAACACAAATCCAAGTATCTACCATCGCTCGAGTTGATTGATTAGATAGCAGGCAACATATACCAACCACTAAGAATTCCCAAACGGAAGAACAGCATCTCACTTTATATCGGCAATACAGACGGAGAAAAGCTTCGCACAGATGCAACACGTTCAAAAGATGACAAGTTTCTTGCAAGACTGAGTTTGGACCGCATGGGATTTTTCAACCGTGCGCTTCTTGCACTTGGTTACATTACAACATTATATGTTTCGGCTTCGTCTCGAACGCTCACCGCGCACGGTGAATCCAGCCTGGAAACACTGGGCTATGAATCTACGCATGATCAGCCGGCAGGCTGAAGGGTTTTCAATCACTATAGACGCATCTGTGCTCTGCTTGCTTCGTATCGCTGCACAACTTACAGCCTGCTTTCCCTGTTTCATATTGCGAAGACAAGCGAACGTTCAACATCCGTCCACCCCCGAAATTGTTACTGGTAGTGGCCTTCACTGCACGAACGGATCTTCGTCGATGATGGTGCTGTCCGAAGTTACTCGTATTAAAGGTAGTCTAGTCAAATACATACGTACAAGCATGTGCCGTACAGCCCTGGAGGTGGTGCCATCACACGACCAAAACGCGAACCGTGAGTGCCTGGCCTGATACCACCGTTTTTGCACCTAATTTATACAATACAGCTACTTCCTAGCTTATAGGTAATACTCCAGTTCCATTTCTAACGGAACAGCATGTATAAAGATTGGTAAAAACCTCCACCGAACCACGTATCAACTCTCTATACTACTTATATATATCTTTCCTTTTCTCTTTTTTTACTGCGCTTTTTTTTGGATCTGTATACCGGGGGGACACTTTTTTTATTTACCCCTTTTGTATCTAGTGCTTCGCACTACCTGTTCGCACATATCCTCCTTATATATCTCTCTCTATGCTTTTCCATGCTAATAACTTCCATTGTGACCTTGGAGTCTCGAAAGCTTACGAAGCCGGGCTAGAAAGCACAGCAACAACTCCATCTGTACCAAACAGCATCTCTATCGTCGCTAACGACATAAACAGATCCTAGATTATACAACAAATTATAATATAACAACTATACAATAACATACCGTATAAAAATGTACGTAAAAGCAAGGGAGAGTGGATATTGCAAGGGTGTAGGAGGTCGATACTAAGTCACCCCAAAGCACTTCCCAAAAACTCATTCCAACCCCTCTCACTACCCTCCTGTACAACACCCTCATCATCTTGTCTCAGTGCTAAATCGAACCCTGAACCTCCACCACAACCCCAGGCCACACTACCAACCACGCCTCTGTCTATCCATCTCTCTACGCGCACTACATCCACCCTGTATACCCCGAACCCTCCTTCCAAGCAAAAGTACCCCAGACACACACTCCCATCACGCTATCCCATCTCTAACCCACACTCCGAGCTACACTCATAGTATAAGGTATCGTATTCATTACGCGCCCACTCATCCCCAGGCAAACCCCCCACAGCTCTATAATACAAAGCCCCAAAGCCCCCACACACCATCTATATTACAAAGCCTAATCTGCGGCCTAACAAAGGTATCGCCCAGCGGCGCCCCCAAGAGGTATCACCGCATGCACGCCCTACCAACCCAGTGCACTTCCCTCGACCCCGGCGACCTCACGTAAAAGTATTGATTGGTGCCTTTTGAATGAGAAAAACGCCCGAGATCCCTCAGAAATGCAATGCACGCTTGACAAACCAGACCAAAAAGAAAAGAAAAAGGGGCTTAGTGGTGGGGAAGGGGGCGGTTAGTCGATGGTGATGGGCTCGCGTTTATTTCCACCCCCACGACCAGCCTGTTGCTGCTTCATGTTCATCGTATTACCCGCGTTCCCACCGGGCCTATTCGCCCTGCCTGTGTTAACCGGCGGCGGCTGTCTCGGCGGCGGTTGTGCGCCGTTCGAAGCATTACCATTACCGTTCCTGTTACCGCTACTAGGCTCTTGCTTCACACCGCCCTCAACATAGCAGCTCCGCACCGCCTCGTCCAGTCGCCGCAGCGCATCCGGGATCCCATCAATATTCGCGATGATGCCGGCCCGCACGCCCCACCAGCGCTCGCCGCTCTCCCGGAAGAGCTTGTGCAGCGCGTCCTTGAGGGTATCCAGGCGCTTGTAGTTGGGGCTGCGGACGATCTTGGGGCGCAGGTCGGCGGGCTTGGTTTCGCTGTCTTCAATGTCCCAGAGCATGCGGTCGTCCTTGGATTTGAGCTTGATGTCGAACGAACATGGCGGGTTGGTGTACGTGATTCTATACGTACGGATATCGTGCACGTGGATAGCGGGGTTGTCCACGTTGCCGGGAACGCGATTCTCGATTTCGCTGAGGGCGGTTAGGATAGGGCGAGACCAGAGGAGAGATGTGCAGAATCGGTCCAGACCGTTGTTGTCGCCGTGTGCCGAGTCTGAGAGACCAGGGGACCGGTCGTTGATCATGTCGGTCAGAAAGCTGTGTATGCGGTTATGGGGATTCTTGTCTGGGAACTTGACCTGTATGTCCGCGCCCTTGCCGAACAGGACTTTTACAGAGAGCTTTTCGCTATACTGGAATTCGACCTGTTCAAGCGACGATGACCTGAGTTGCATCTTGCGCTTGCTGAGGGTCGTTGCGAAAGATCGGAGGCGGTTTAGATCTTGCAAACGAGCTTTCAGCTCACCGACGACCTCCTTGCCGAACGGAGTCGACAAGAGTATCGAAAACTTTCCCCCTTCGAAGAAGGAAAATCTGGTTTGTGGTGACGCCGACATGAGCTTCTGCATGTCGGCTGCTGCTTCAGAGACCATAGTTCCCATTGCAATGTGCCAGACATTACGGTAATCGGCTCTGAAGAGATGGCCGGTAATGGTCATCTCAGGTTCCATCCAAGGCTCTTCTCCAGGTTGTGAGGAAAGGAGGTCGGATGTCCTGACGTGCATGGCCCAACCCCGCACATGGCCCTCCAAAGAAGCTGAACGCTGTACCGTGGCGATTTCATCCTCAAGCCTGCAAGTCTTGCCTTCTCGTCCGAGGGCTCGCATCGTGACTTGGAACGCATACTGCTGAGCTGCGATCCTCTGTATTGATGACAGAGTTGTGCGGTTGATTGGAGGCGTGCGACCATCGAGACCCCCAACATATACCTTTGCAGCACGTACGATAGTAGACCCCTTTTCACCAATCTCACATATCCACCACGATTGGCCCGCAGCATCAACGATTGCAGCTAGGGCTGTGTCCGTTGACCAACCGCGGGGCCAGAAGAGCGTGAATCGCAGCACATCTAAGTTAACCGCTGCTTTGACGACCTCCATGTGCAGAGCCTGTCGTGCGACAGACTTCCAGCCAAGCTGATGTGAATATTGTTGGATTGATTCCAGGATTGAGCGAGCCAGTAATTGTGTGATCGTGTAGCTTGTTGTGGAAGGGTCGAGCGAGCGGTTGATTGCGTTTTCCGTGGGAGATGAAAGAGGGTTAGCTGGCCTCAAAGTATATCTACCCGTGACAGGCTCGATAGAGAGCGTAGTTGTATGGTCCGGGGAACCTATAGCAACATCTAGTCGGCAGTCCGAGGGCTCAGAATCCGAGAAAGCTGCCTTTATGAGCATGCCCTGGGTGAACGTCTGGCGCGTAGCCCGCAAAAGGTGACTAATGTGCAGTGCTATGACTTGCTTGATCATACATTCCGCGGACAGATGGTTCCAGTCGAACTCGAGGTTTGCGTCCTGCACGTGGACGCCTTCACGGAACCAACGCACGCTTATTGACGGTACCGGAGGACCTCGCCATGTCACTTTTGCATCTTTCGGCTTGTTGCTTGAAACGCCAATCTCAATCCAACTCTTTTTCCCAGGCCTGTTAAGCCAGTATTGGATCCAGAGCACGCGATGTGCAAACTCAGATCGGAGCGACCCAGCCCATCTATTCCGGATCAAATCGTTCGCCTGCGCAGCTAGTATAGAGATTTTGTGCGATAGCGTAATGTTGTGGAGGTAGCCAAAGCATGCCTCCAGACCTTCGTCTCTCAGTAGGTTATCTATTCCGATCCTGAGGCGGCTGAAAAAACGGCTGTCGGATGCAATCGTCGGTGCTGGGGAGAACAGTAGCCTTATATCGACGAAATGGAATTGATCTGACGAGTCCTCGACAAAAGACAGAAGATCGACCTCGAATTCGCCGTCTACGACAAAAGTCACACGCCCATTCTCTATCCGCCACTTGGAAAGTTGCCGTGGGATCTTTTCGTGAACAATCATCCGTGTGGAAACTGAGGTGTTCAGGTAGCGCAGCAACTTGAGCGCCTTTTCTGCGGACATTGGAGGAGGCGGTATGAAACCCATCTATGACCGATTAGCATCTCCCTGTGCAAACCATGGGGATGATTACATCTGGTATCCATTCTGCCTTCCCTGTCCCCAGAATCTCCAGCGCAGTCCTAATGTCAGGGTTGAGCTGTCTTGCCATGTTCATTGCCAGTTTCATCTGCTCTATTTTGTCGTCGACCTGATCTTGGGCGCTCGATTGTTCATTCTGCCAAAAGCGAACATCAACCAACTTGGATATATCGGCTGCTGCTTTCTTGCCCCACTCGGTGAGTACCAATAGCTTGATAAACTTCGTTCTATTATCCATCGCAAACCTCAGGAGCAGAAGCTTCTTCTGCTTGTTGATCTCGGCATCTTGTTGTTGGGTCGCCAGGCCTAGTCCATTCGGAAGGTTACCGTTGACTTGCGTCGGCCTCAACTCTTTCATCTGCATGAGGGTTTCTGAGAGCTCGTTGTAGGTTTCTTGGGAGATGCGCTGAATGAGCTTCGAGAGGGAATGGTAGTACTCAGGAGGGAGGTGCTGAATCTCTGGCGGGAGCTGTGAGATCTGATTGGCGGGTGGTCCTGTGGTTGCTGCTGAAGACATCCCGTTCGCACCTCCGCCGATGTACGAAGGCGTCTTTACGGCCGGCGCGCTCGCAGGCGAGTCCTTCCGGACGACACTGCGCTCCCCATTGACCATTTTGCCGTCATGACTCCGCTTGTTGTTGTCCACGTCTCTTGCGCCCAAGCCTCCGTTCGCACTGTTGTTCATCTTCAAGATGCCTGGCATAGTCTGGCCCTGGTCCTGCTGCCCTTCAGAGCGCGCGCCGCCCCTGCTGCTCTCCGCAGCCTCCCCGCTTCCTTCCCCGACCCTCTCGAGCGCCTGCGCCGACTGTATCTTGAGGTGCTGGTGTCACCGGAGGTTGGGAGAGGTGCAAAGTTGAGTTGCGGGCGGCCTCGGCGGGTGCGTGTGCGGGCGCGCAGGTGCGTGTCGCAATGGACGGTGCGTGTTTGCAGATTCTCTAGAGCGCGACGCCCCAGGACGAGTAACAAAGGGTAGGCGTGCTAAAGCGGCAGGTGAAGGGGCCCGTTGGTGCGGCTATCGCATTGTCGTCGCTGCTGGACTCGGCGGGTCGGGCAGCCGCAGGTGTATGTGCTTCGCGTGTGGTCGCGACGGCGGGCGCGCGCGCGACGTGGTGTGTTTGGGGTGGGTGTGCGTATGCGGCGGTGGTTGTGTTGGGCGGGCGACAGCTAGAATGCAGGCTCTGGTAGGGTTACAAGGGCGGGTCGTGACGACGCCCTGGAACCGCTCTTGGCACCACCATCAAACAATGAGAGTTGCTCGCGGCCATCGGCCGTCGATGAATAAGCACGAGCAGCTCAGTCTGCCGCGGCCGCCCTGCATAACATGACGCGCAGAGGCGTGCACAACTCTCGGCTGCCCCCGTCGCGGGTGCTCAGAGTTACCGGTAGAGGCGCGTCGATATCGTGATTTGGCCCATGTTCGTCACATGCCTCTGTCTATCAATAACCCGACGAGGAGCCATGTCTGCATCTGTACCAAGCGGGCCCCTCCACACCTCCCATCGTCTCCGCTGCACGTTCCCCTCACCCGCCCTGACTTTACTGCGCGCCCCCGAACTCGCTGAGCCGTCATGTCTTGCGCCCGGTGACACGCCCGCAGGGATCGCTAGGTACGATGACGCCTCGTGCGCCCGAGTTCCTGCCACCGCTGCAACTACGCCCAGAGCTCCTCCGCGATGCCTCGCACCAGTCGAAAGCGTCTGCGCCCTCGCTGTCGCTCAGCAACGAAGCAGATGACGAGCAGAGCCCTTCTGAAGACGCCGACGACGACTACATGGACGACCTAGCTTCCGACCGCTCACCGCCGCACTACGAGGGCGAGGATGTGCGCCTCACCAGCGACAAGGAGCTGTCTGGCTTCTACATGTATGGCTGGGCTGCAGAGGTCTTCGTCGTCTGCGGGATAGGCAGCTTCATCCCCGTCACCCTCGAGCAGCTCGCCCGCGAGAACGGCTTTCTGCTCCACGACCCTAGCGCACCGTGCAAGACCGCCCGCATAACAACACCAACGTACTCTGCCTTCTCACCCCACGATGAAGAGAAGGGGCAATGCATAGTTAAGATCCTGGGCATCGACATAAACACCGCCAGCTTCGCCATGTACACCTTCTCTATATCCGTCCTCATCCAGGCACTGCTCATCATCTCCATGTCGGGAGCTGCAGACCACGGTCGCTTCCGCAAGACGTTCCTCTTGTGGTTCGCCTTTATAGGGAGCACGGCGACCATGCTGTTCCTGCCTGTCGTACCGAAAGTGTACCTCTTAGGCGCTTTCCTGGCTATCATCTCGAATACGTGCTTTGGGGCCTCGTTTGTACTCCTCAACTCTTTCCTGCCGTTGTTGGTGAGGTTTCACCCAACAGTTCAGTATGCGGATCTGTCCTCAGAGTCGAGCTACTCGGACGATGATCTCGACCACCAACATGTAGCACATGAAGCGCACTACTCCAACGAGCTCGCCCACGAGGAGAGTGTGATGGACAATGTGGTTGACGCATCAACAGCACTCCTCCCACGCTTGCACTCAGAAGCCGACCTCACAGTCCCCAATCCTGTCTCGCGAGCAACGCCTTCCCAGGAGCTCGGCTTGTCTACCAAGATTTCCTCGTACGGCATCGCGATCGGGTACATCGCCGCACTGCTGGTGCAAACCCTCGGTATCCTTATCGTAATCGCCTTCAGAAGCTCCAACTTTGGTCTACGTCTTGTCCTCTTCATCATCGGCGCATGGTGGTTTGTCTTCACCATCCCTACAGCGATGTGGCTGCGTCCGAGGCCCGGTCCTCCGCTGCATATCGCATCAACAAAATCCAAGCTGGGCATTGCGCTCGCCTACTTTACATACAGCTGGAAGTCTCTCGGGCGGACGGTTAAGCATGCGCGGTACCTGAAAGACGTGTTACTCTTCCTTGCGGCATGGTTTCTTTTGAGCGACAGTATCGCTACGGTATCAGGCACCGCCGTACTATTCGCAAAGACAACGCTAGGAATGTCCTACGCCATGCTTGCCCTCATCAACGTGATAGCCACCATTTCCGGCGTGATCGGCGCTTTCACTTGGTCCCGCATCAGCATTTTTCTGCGCCTCAAGCCCTCGCAAACCATTCTTGCATGCATTTTGCTTTTCGAGCTCATCCCCATTTATGGTCTCCTCGGCTACATTCCCGCAATTCGTCGACTGGGCGTCTTTGGTCTTCAGCAGCAGTGGGAGATGTATCCTCTGGGCGCAGTATACGGCTTCGTTCTCGGCGGGTTAAGCAGCTATTGTAGGAGTCTGTTTGGCGAACTTATTCCACCAGGATATGAAGCAGCCTTCTACGCGCTGTACGCCATTACCGACAAAGGCAGCAGTGTGTTCGGTCCAGCAATTGTGGGTGCGATCACTGACCGATACGGTGAGATCAGGCCTGCATTTTGGTTCCTCGCGGTCCTCATCGGACTTCCGTTCCCGATCATGATGCTTGTCGACATCGAGCGCGGCCGAGAAGAAGGGTATGCGTTGGCAAGGAAGCTGGAAGAAATGGCACGGGCTGAAACCGAAGAGGGAGGTGAGGAGGAAGATCTTGGGCCAGATCAGGATTTCGAGACGGGATACCAGCATCCGTGAGCATGCATGTGCATTCTGCGGCGTTCAGTATCGTAGTTATATTAGCTCGGTGTTTGGGTATTCCATTCTATATATTAATCTTCATATTCTGAAATCTATCCTCGTTAGGCTTCGCGTGTTACCCCATATTAAATAATACAGAGACCAAAATCGCACTCATTGGGACATCAAATACCTAGGACCTAGAGAGTATCCTGCACGTGACCGTATTTGGCGAGTAACGCGACGCGTTGGCGTCCAGGGTCTCGCTGCCTCACTGGCGCCTGTCAATTCTGTATTTATGCAGGTCCGCCGCTTGTTTTCCCAACCCAAACACACACTCAACCCTCCACAGCTCATCACGGCGCCTTTTGAATACACACTGTTAAATTGTTCCATCACATCTAGTTTCTCAACATGTCTATCGTCTCGCTTCTCGGAGTCGAGGTCAGAAACAACCCCACCACGTTCGACGCGCCGTACGAGTTCCTGATTACCTTTGAGTGCCACGAGCCGCTGCAAAAGGGTAAGAGCTCGTGACAACATGTTTACAACCCCGCTAATGAACGATAGATCTTGAGTGGAAGCTCACCTATGTCGGCTCCGCCACCTCGTACGTCCCCTCACTGGGGCCCTTTGGCAGCAGAATTACTGACTGTAATAGCAACGAGCATGACCAGGAGCTCGACTCCGTCCTCGTCGGCCCCATTCCCGTTGGTGTGAACAAGTTCGAATTCCGCGCCGACCCTCCAGACCTATCGCGCATCCCCAACAACGAGATCATTGGCGTGACCGTGATCCTCCTCAGCTGCAGCTACGACGATCGCGAGTTTGTGCGTGTTGGATACTACGTCAACAACGAATACACAGACGAGGCGCTACAGCTCGAGCCCCCGGCGAAGCCCATCATCGAGAAGGTGCGGCGGAACATCTTGGCTGAGAAGCCTCGAGTGACCCGCTTTGCGATCAAATGGTATGACTCGTGGATCACATCGTAGCCCAGGCAACAGCACTGACAACGACAGGGATTCTGACGAGACGGCTCCACCCGAGTTCCCCCCTGAGCAGCCTGAAGCCGACCTCAACGCGGACGGTGACCAGTACGGCATCGAAGAGGAGGAAGAAGAAGAGGAGGAGGAGGAGGCAGAGGGCGCAGCTCCTGCCGGCGAGGACGCTGCCATGGAAGGTGCAGAGGATACTGCTGGTCCTGCCCCTACCGCTGCCGACGATGACGCGGCGTCAGACGCTGGGAGCGAAGACATTGAGGAGAGTGAGGACGATGAAGAAGAGGAGCTGGAAGAAGAGGGTGGCGACGACATGGAGATGGATGATGCGCCGCCTGCAAATGGCGAGAAGCAGCCGCAGCCGCATCAATGAAGGGACAAGTCGGGCAGGCTTTAGTTGCTACCCCTTGGATATGTAATACAAACGCCGACTACGAGGATGCATTGCGATCCCACCCGCCCGAGTGGTCCACGTTCTTTACCTGCCGGGAGGGTCCAGCGCCAAGGAGTGCAGGAGCTTTTCTTCGACCACCATGCATGTGGGATGGACGCGTGTTCGTGGGAGGCCACGAGGTAGTCGGTAGGACAATAAGGTAGTCTCGTAGCACACGTCTGAAATACAAATACCCGGAACCATGGGGAGACATTGCTTCAGTATGCAACACGGCCACAAAAGCTTCGAGCTGAGCTCGCAGGCCACTAACACGTAACCGCATTTCCACCATCGTACACGGTTCAGCTAGAGCGCATATTAGAGGCTGAATGTGTGGCTCGGCACAGCCTCTTTTGACGGCGCAGCTTCTCGTGTCAGATGGGACCACTCGGCACGTCGAGATTGCGAGCAACGTGTTACTATTATAGCATACCAGGTACCGTGCTAAGGGAGCGCGCGTCCACGGATGTGGCGCGTTGGATGACGCCCGTGGGCCTAATACTTGGGCCCAGTTCTACCTTGAAGGCCCCCGTTGTTTCACGCTTTCGTATTGTTTCAATAGCAAACAGCGCTTCCTCATTCATTATCAGCGCCTACCCATCTCCAGTAGCTGGTTGATTGCCTGGCTACCTAACCAAGACACAGCCCCTCTTCCGCTGCTTCCCGCCGTTGTTTTGGACTTGATATAACCGGTTGGCACGGTGGAGACAGCACGTTCGCGACACGGCGTTTTCATCACACGTTCGAGACAAAAACCTACCACCGCGCGCTCGAAGACCACTGAAGCGAGCTGCATGACGGCGACAGCTCCGCGTGAATACCCCGCCAAGTAGGTATGCCCCCTCCGTCACCGCGGGCCACCACCGCATGTGCCTTTTCTACAAATATCAACGCGCGCCCACGCGCTGCTGCTCCAGACTCGCTTGCTCCTAGACAAAGACTGACCCGTCAAGCTTCCCAGTGTTGGTTAGGACGACCGCTTGCGAACAATGAGCTATCAGCAGTCCCAGCCCCAACTGGGGGCCACGTTCGTACCTGGTGGCTATGACGACTTTTACATGCCCGCGCCAGATCCAGAGCTTATTTCTCCGGCACCGCAGCGGTTAGTTAGTCTGACATCCAGCATAATGAGAGTGCACTCCTGCTGACGCGCGGTAGGCTCATGCCAGAGGTGCCCGAGAACATGCAAGAAAACATCGCTCACTTGGAATTAGAAGCCAACGGTCCGCGCTCCCAAACGGCACAAAGCTTCAATCAGTCGCAGCCACAGTCGCAGTCGCATTTTCCGCCGCGAAGCTCCAGCTACCCGGTCGAACAAGCTTCCCCGGGCGCCCAGGGACAGTGGCCTTCACGGCAAGCGAGCATCTCCTCCTCCTTTAACCAGCCGCCCGCCGTGCAGCCGCAAGCCATGCAGCAGCAATCATCGCACGACTACCACAGCTTCGCCCAGCCGAGCGAAACTCCCAACTTCTCCATCTTCCCCAAGCTGCCGAACCGACCGCCGAATGTGCCCCCGTCAGACGATGAGAAGGAGGCAGTGTTGGAAAATGCGCGCCTGCCGGTGCTCAACTCCAACGACCCGGAAATGCAGCTGGCGTGGGCCCAAGACGCCCTGCAGTACGTCGACATGGCACAGCTGAACGAGCAGCGCCTCGCCGAGCTCCAAGGCGCCCGTCCTGCCACGCCCGCCATCGAGCACCAGCTTCGCGTCGACGCTATGAACGTCACCGGGTTCCTGGCGGACCAGTTCCATCCCAAGGCGGACTTCATGCGCGGTATGTGGCTTGAGTTTGGGAAGTTTGGACTGCGCGTGGACAAGAAGGAGGCGTTTAGGAGCTACACTCGCGCAGCGCAGAAGGGTTATGCAAGAGCAGAATACCGCATGGGCATGCAATTCGAGCAGTCGAACGATCCGATCAAGGCTCTACAACACTACCAGGCAGGCTCGGAAGCCGGAGACTCGGCGTCGAACTACCGGTTGGGCATGATGACGCTGCTGGGCCAGCATGGGCAGCCACAAGATTATGCGCGAGGAATTCATTTGATCAAGCAGGCCGCGGCCACAGCTGATGAAAATGCTCCTCAGGGCGCTTATGTACTAGGTATGCTCCAAGCCCGAGAGCTTCCTCAGATCACCGTCCCGGAGATGTTCCTACCGTACGACGAGAAAGCTGCCAGGCAGAATATCGAGAAAGCCGCGTATCTGGGATTTGCAAAAGCCCAGCTCAAGATGGGATCTGCCTATGAGCTGTGCAGTCTAGGATGCGAGTTCAATCCGACTTTGTCACTCCATTACAACGCGCTTGCGTCTCGACAAGGCGAAGCTGAGGCGGATATGGCAATCAGCAAGTGGTTCTTGTGCGGATACGAGGGAGAGTTCCCCAAAAACGAGGAGCTTGCTTACACCTATGCCCAACGCGCGGCGGTCACTGGGCTTGCGACTGCAGAATTCGCCATGGGCTACTTTCACGAGATCGGCGTGCATGTCCCGGTCAACATCGATAAAGCTTTGGAGTGGTATGAGAAGGCTTCGCGGAACGGGAACAAAGATGCGATGCAACGCATAGAGAGCATCTCGACGATGCACCGCACTCTGTCCAAGAAAGATCATGAGAAGGTTGCCATTAATAGAATTAAGTCGCAACACGGCTCCATGAGAGGACAACGACCAGCTAGGTTGCAGAAGCTGGCGCAGCCAGCACTAACGACCATCGACAGCAGTCCTTCGGACTATGGAGACTCGCCGGGCGGCCAGTACCCGGATCGCCACTCTTCTACTACACCTTACCCGGTCTCCGATCAGCCTCCTGTTGTGGCCCCCTCGCAACGCTCTCATTCAGTGGCACCGTATCCTTCAAACGATGGTCCGCCTCGAATAGATGCTCAGATACCCAGCATGGCAGGAGGATTCGCTTCCGAGCTTCGATCCGCGAGTGCCCGACCTGCGTCCTCAGCTTTCAACATCAATCCGCAAGTGTACGCCCAAGGGCCACCTTCGAATGATCCCTACGGCCGCGGGAGACCGCCAGCACATGGAGCCAATCTCGGTCATCTGCCTATGCGCCCGGCTACTAGTGTTGATAGCATGGGCCGCGGTGGAGGCCGTGTCCCTAGCGGTGGGCTATCTGCAGGGCCCGGGGCCTACAGACAGCCAGGCGGGCCGAGTGTACAACGCCTCGAGGCGTACGATCGACCCGGATCCGCTCGGCCTGCTGCGGATATTGGCTTCAGTGCTCCAGGAGGACCAAGCAAGCTCCAGAAGGCACACACCGTTGGCCAGCCAGGTGGACCGCTAAAGAAGCAGAGCACATTGCCCGATATCGGGTACGTTGCACCATTGGAGCCCCGGCAGCATACCCGTCCGTCTACTGTTCAACCAGGCCAGGAAAGCAGGACATCTTCCCGTCCCGATAGGCCTGGGACGACAGGACCTGGACCTCGACCTGGACCGGTGATGTCACCAGTTTCCTCCAGACCAGCATCTGCTGGACGGCCGTCGGCGCACGATCCGCACCCGCAAGCACCGAAACCGGGCAAATCATCCACACCACAACCGCGACCAGGCCAAGGCCCATCTCCAGGACCAGCGGCCAAACCAGCCCAAGCAGCGAAACCCGCCGCGCCAAAGCCCGCCGCCACTCCAGGTAAAGGTCCCAAGACTTTCGACGAGATGGGCATCGGCCAGGCACCCAAAGACAGCGATTGTGTAAGTCTTCTACTTCTCTGCCGCTTCCATCGTGGCACTTGCTAATCGTGTCAGGTCGTGATGTAGTATAAACATGTAGCGTAGCGCGGTCGTTTGCGTCTCCATCTGCATGGCGGTGTTTCTCCATTTTTTCTTATAGCCATTGTTTTCTGGGCATTTTTGGATAGATTTCGAGGACCCTTTGATGAAAGTACATTGGCGTATGTATACCCCTGGTTTCTGTAGCCGTAGCCGTCCGCATAGTTGGGATTAGGGTTGAGGAACACATTTAGCATGAATAGCATTGTTTTGTCCTGCAACATTTTTGAGGGCACTGAAGTTTAGGTATTTGGCGGGGTGATGCAATGGTTGCGCCTTCCGAAATTGAGAACTTGGGTCTGAAGCTCTTGCCATGGGGTCATGCCAAGGGGTTGTGCCTTCTTCCCCCACGTGCCTACGAAACCTAGACTTCTTTCCCCCCCTGTCCGCGCCTTCGTTTCCTTTCGTATCGTGCTTCATTCTTTCCTCACTTTCTTCTAAGAGGGTCTCACCTGCATCGATCATGGCGCCGCGCAAGAAGACCGAGGAGAAGGAGAAGCCCGTGTCCAAGGCTACTGAGAAGCCTGCAGCGAAGGCAACCGCGAACGAGGCGGCTGATATGATACTAGACTACTTGCGTGAGTGTGCTGCCTCGGGGACGAGATGAGATTCTAATGATTTGAAGGCAGGGAGAAGTGAGTTCTACATCGTCGAATCTCCACGTCTCAGGGCACTGCTTCCGTCAGCTTGCCATTAAGGATGGAGAATAGACGTTGGTGTTCTATTTGCTGACGGATGGATCTTCTCGCAGTCGTCCATACTCGGTGAGTGCATTGCCCGTTCCCTGTCACCACGGATGGTTTATTAACTTCATCCTAGGCCATCGACGTCTCAGCCAATCTCCACAATAAAGTGACAAAAGGTTTGAGATACTCTTGCCCGTTACGAGACTCTCCTAACCGACACAGCCGCCGCAGCCAAGATCCTCAAGGATCTCCACGAGCGCAACGAAATCGAAGGCCGAGCTGCAGGTAAGCTTTCCCCCTCTCCTTCCCCGTCTCCCCACTGACACACATCGCCAGGCAAGCAAATCGTCTACCACGCCATCCAGGTAATCCCTCCCTCCCTTCACCCTCTCCATCCCCACAACTAACGTGGACGTGACAGAACCCAGACGACGCCTGCACGCCGTCCCACCTGGCCGCCCTCGACACCACGACGACCTCCCTCCGCGCCCGCACCACCACCCTCCTCGCGACCGCGAAATCCCTCCGCACCACCCTCACCACCCTCAACTCCACACTCAGCACCGCCGACCTTATCGCAAGTGTGACCGCCCTCAAAGCCGAAAAGGCGGCCGTCGTCGCCCGCCTCGAAAGCCTGCGCGCCGGCAAAGCGAAGAAAGTGACGAAGCGAGAGCGGGAGGAGGTGGACCGCGAGTGGGAGACGTATTCGAGGCTGAGCAGGAAGAGGGCGAAGATTGGGAAGGAGTGCTGGGAGCTGATTGAGGGGCAGCTGGAGGGCGGGGAGATGAGGGCTGAGGTGAGGGAACAGTTGGGGTTGGATGAGTAGCTTGCCTGCTTTTGAAGGAGGAGCTGACCTGCCATGGGGATGTGAGAAGTGTCGAGGATGGATGGGATGATGTGGTGCGTGTAGGGGGACATGACATGTCGGCACACATATGAAGGCTGTCTACTGGCATATGGCACGAAGCATCCCCCCTTCAATATCTTGATGCAGTCCAGCACTTGAGACACGTTTCAACGCTACTATCCACCATCATATCGGTATCATCCAAACTTCGCGTCCATCCATGCATCAATGCTAATGCTCGCTCAAAAACACGCGCTTATTCATACACAAGTACATTTTCATCCTCCGTCACGACCACTTCACCACCGTCCTCTTGACCCCACGCTCCGCCAGCGCTCCCGCCAACTTCCTCACCATGCCCCTCCTCTTCCCCGCGCTCTCGCGCAGCCTCTCTAAATCATCATCCACCACATCCGCCAGACTCGCCATGTTGGACCCGGCAGCTTCCTCGGTGCTTCCCCGCGGCGTGTAGAAGAGTCCGTACCCCCGACTCGGCGTCTCGTGCTGCTCGGGGGTGAGCGCGACGCTGTTCAGCTCGCTGAGCGACATCTTACTCCGCGACGTCGGGGGCGTCGCGAACGGCGTCTCACCACCGCCGTTTCGCGAGAGCGCGAGCCGCGATTTCGCGCCGCGGCGGGGCGTCGTGGTCGCCGTGGACTGGCGGAGCGACAGACCGACCTCGCTCGCAGGACGGGTTGCAGCGGCGGCAGCAGCGGCAGCCAGCGCTTTCTGGAGCCGCGACTCCTTGACCGCGATCTCATTATTTCGCTCCTTGGTAAGATCGACCAGGGTTTGAATCGTCTTCTTAATCCTCTCGACGCTCGGCATATCACCCATGCGGCCATTCTGCGCATGCAAGCTCACAAGCCTACTACGCAGCAAAATAAGTTCCTCCTCCGCCTTCGCGAGCTGCGTGAGCAGCTGCGCGTACTCCCTCCTCAGCGCCTTCTGCTGGTCCGCGAGCTCCTTCGGCAGGGCAGCCTTCCTAAGGGCGTCCATTTTCTCGGGATCCTTCGCTTCCACCATGGTCCGCCGTTCGACGTTGAGGCGCGTGTGTAACTTTGCGTCTGCCTCGATGATGCGGACGCATTCTAGCAGCTTCTTGACGACGCTCTTCACGGCTCCTTCGTCCAGTTCTCGGTCTAGCTCGTCTTCGAGTTTCATCAGGTCGTTGATCTCACAGAGGCTCCACTTGTCGAACCACGCGCCGTCGATGTCCTCGTCGAGCACTTCTTCCAGCGCGTCTCGGCCCAGCTCCGTATATCGCTCGCTCCGCTCATGCCACTCTACGAAGGCTTTGAGGGAGCGCGAATTGAGGCTTAGCGTGTCAACCATGGAGTTGATGTCTCGGTACACAATTTCTATCTGTGCCGCGTGTCCCGTCTTGTTCGCCACGGGCGCCGCATATTCCTGCTTTGCGATGAAGGGCGCGAGCGTCCTGCTAGGCTCAACTTCAGACTCGAGCTCCTGACGTATGCGCTCATCTTCGTCGTCTATCAAGTCAGAAAACACGGGCTGGGGTGCCGGCGGCTTAGCCGGTGGTAATGATGAAGAGGGAGGGTCTCTGCGGGTTCCGCCAAACAACGGATTTGACACAGAACTGCGATTGTGTGGTGGCCTTGCATTTAGTTGCGTCACATGCGGAGGCGTCGGCGCAGCGGGGTAATTCCTAGGGCCCATATTCGACTGTTGTGATCGACGGCCTGATTCTGCTGCTGGGGAGGATTGTTCGGATGCGTCCTCGTCACCAGTTTGATCTTCTCCTTCAGACAGTTCGTCACCTTCGTCTTCACCCTCCTCTTCCTCCTGTTCTTCTGGATTGCTCAAGTCTCCTTCTTCATCGTCTTCTGAAGGCGATAAGGGGAGCTCATCTGCCGAAGAAGACGGAGCCTCGATCTTGATTGGGGGACTGCCAGCAAGCGGGGGAATCTCGTCGTCTGTCTTTGACGGCTTTGTGGGTCTCCAGTCAGGGGGCAAGGGAGCCTCCTCAGGTACTGGCTCTATCTTGTTTTGGGGTGGAGGCTTTGGTGTTGTGCTTTCTGTCCCCGCACCAGAAAATAGGCCATTCAAACCCCGAGGAGCGGTTGCTGGCGTAGTCGAAGAGAAAAACGGGCCCTTGTTCTCATTGACAGGAGTTTCAGGAGGCTTCGACGCCCCGCCGATACCACCTAATGCGGAACTAAAACCTGTACTAAATAGCGAATCTGCAGATGACATGTCGGGCTTAGGAAGATCATCTTTTGCTGAACCAT
Source organism: Bimuria novae-zelandiae CBS 107.79 (assembly GCA_010015655.1). Classification (NCBI taxonomy): domain Eukaryota; kingdom Fungi; phylum Ascomycota; class Dothideomycetes; order Pleosporales; family Didymosphaeriaceae; genus Bimuria; species Bimuria novae-zelandiae. The sequence continues at coordinate 888,549 of ML976664.1, read as the reverse complement.
CGCCCTTGAAAGTGCTCCCGAGCTTAAATTTCCCATCAAAAACCCCAGTAACCTCTTTGAGTTTATTGAGTGGGTTTTGGGGCGTGGGTGTCGCCTCGTCCCTTCCTCGATCGCCCACATCCGTCGAGCCCGATTGCGTGGATGTGAAAGACTGGAAAGAAGATTTCTCACCGCCACCAAAAAGAGAGCTACTTTGCTGGCCCGGTGTGTTGCTCAGAGAAGGCAGCGTGGATCCAATACCGGACGCTTTGGAGTCAACTGTGACCGTCGAACCAAAGCTTGATAAGGGCTTCCCTCCAAGAGCGCCAAATCCTGATTTGTTATCGTTCGTACTGGCAAAGCTGGAGAATGGTGATCCACCTGAACTGCCGCCACCCGACTTCGAGTTGGCTGCGGCAGCCGCAAAAGGATTCGGTTTCTGGAAAGCCGACCCTCCAGCCGCAAAAGGGTTCGGTTGTGTGGTCGATCCTCCGCTACCGAATGGACTTGGTTTCGGGCTCATCTGTGCAGGAGCGCCAAAAAGCGACGGTTTCCCCCCTACCTGTGAAGCTGCACCAAAGGCAGGTTTGGCACCAAAAGCAGGTGTCCCAAACGCCGCACCTCCAGTTGCACCAGAGGCAGGGATAGCACTAGGAGTGCTGGGTTTGCCGAAACTGAGACTGCCAGGCGCCGATGAAGTCCCGAACGCAGGTTTGCCAAAAGCGCTGCCTGCAGGAGCCGATGGGGACCCAAACGCTGGCTTACCGAAACCCAGATTGCCTGCAGGAACCGAAGGGGCGTCTGAAGAAATGGATGTGAGGCCTGGATAGGCGGTACCACTTTCGAGAGACTTATCCCAGACGACCCACCATGCTGCTAATGTACCTTCGTGGGTAAGCAGATAATAGGCCGGTAAAGGTTCAGGCGATTCGGCGATCTCCTCAAGTCGGCAGCTCGGCTGCGGTACCTTCTCCTTGCTCGAAAGATCCATGGCTTCTCCAATGAGTGCGGTATCGGCGTCTCCGGTTGGGTTTCGCGGGACGGATGCTTTCCTATTGTCCAATAGAGCGGCCATCTGGTACTCGTTCGCTTTGGGCACTGCTGAGTCTAACGGCTCCGTTGATTTCAGGAGGATGCCAACATCTGCAGAGTGCGCGGCTGTCACGATGAGAAAATCGTCTAGGGTCTGATCCCATCGTCGCAGTCGCTGGATAGAAAAACGAGGCGGAGGTGGACGGCTGGGGCAATCGGGACTTGCAAAGATCACGTCGTAGGGAGTTTTCCGGAATGTGAAATTGCTGTATACTTTGTTGGTGGAAACAAAGTAATAGAATACTTCTTCCGTTAGCTCTGCCGTGGTGTAGACGAGTAAGAAGTCCTCGTTAGATAGCCAATTTACTGCGGACACTGCGATTAATTAATCAGCCATGATCGCGATTAATACATTCCAGGGCCTACCTGTGTAGTCATCTCCAAGCTCAGGTGGACGAGGAACCTTGCCCTTCACTTGGTCAAGAGCGCTGACCAAGTGGATTGCAGCAGTGCCGTCCTCGAAACCGGCAAGAATTGCCTTTCCCTTCAAGCTCCATGAAGCACACTTGACACCGCTATCATGAACACTCTTAGTGTTGCCACTTACAACGTCTGTGATATCCAGCCGACCAGTTTCTAGTATGACGGCCATGTAATGGGCTTGCTCAGGTGTGGGGTTCGGTAAAAGCGCGCGAATGGCAGTATTATTGGTAGAAATTTGATTGCCCGGTTGTGTGTTGCCTTTGAGCAGGTCGTCCACCCCGTACACCACCAAGCCTCCCTTTTTCTCGGAGCTGGCAACCAGAAAGTCTTCGTCTGCCGAGAATGCGACATGGCGCAGTTGCGGAACGTCAAAGACGATGTCTGGTGTAAAGTCTGCCACGATATCGTTCTCCGCTGCCGTCTCTTGAAAAGCTTTGCGGACCTTCTCTGTCGAGGTCACGACAAGTTTGTCGGGTGATGCTGCAGCGAGTAGACGGCGTTTCGATGCCACGCTCAGCAGTGTCGCGGAGGCGGGAGGGACGTTGTCAGTGGGCCATGGAGAGGGCAGGAGCTTGAGCTTCTTCGCACCTTCCTTGCCAGCGCTCAGTGGCGTGAAGCCAATAATCTATGCAAGCACGTCAGCTGTGTTTCCCAAAGATGCACTCGATTGCGCGTGTTCACCTCGGGACTGATCTCGTCCAGCTCCTCACCCATGCTCAGGGTTGGCTCCGCGCCCGCCATTGGGTGATGCAAGCCGAAAGCGGTGCTCGCGAGGAGGTATTCGGGTCGGATGTCGCGCGACGGGGTTCTCAGGAAGTGCGGTCGAATGTTTGCATCGGAGCTTGCGGGCGACCTTCGCGGGACGGGTGAGGTTGAGGATAAGGAACGTGAGAGCCGGGGCGGGCTCTGGCGGAAAAGTTCGAAGCTTTTGTTGAAAATGGCGGGAGGTGGTCGAGAGCTTGACGCTCTAAAACACGAGCGACAAGCAGAGGCGGCTTTCTTTGGCCGTCTTTCGCGCTTCCTGCACGTCAACTGTTTGGAACGCCGATCGTGCCAAGCGGGAAGGAGCACACGGACCACCGAGAGCTTCAGGCAGTCGACAGCTGCGTAACTGCAACAGAATATCCCGTCGCCCACGCCCTCTGCCTCTCGTTCTGCCACCGGGAAGCCTTAACACAGCTGCAAAATTCTACCTAGGTAGCACTCACAGCATCTCCCGAAGTTATCACAACATGGCGGGCTTCGACTTCTCCAACCACAACCGCAATGCCGCCCTCCACGCCCAGGGCGTGCCCCTCCCCAAGGCGACGAGCACCGGAACGACCATTGTGGGCTGCCTCTTCGACGGCGGCGTCGTGATTGCAGCCGATACCCGAGCGACGAGCGGGCCGATAGTGGCAGACAAGGCAAGCACCTCCATCTCCACCTGCTGCTACCATGACACACCATCTAATGCGTGTATAGAACTGCGAGAAGCTGCACTACATCGCCCCTCAGATCTGGTGCGCTGGCGCCGGTACCGCCGCCGACACCGAGTTCACCACCGCCATCATCTCGTCCAACCTCGAGCTCCACGCCCTCTCCACCGGCCGCAAGCCCCGCGTCGTAACCTGCATGACGATGCTCAAGCAGCACCTCTTCCGGTACCAGGGCCACATCGGCGCGTACCTCGTCATTGCCGGCGTCGACCCCACCGGCTGCCACCTCTTCACCGTGCACGCCCACGGCTCCACCGACAAACTGCCCTACGTGACCATGGGCTCGGGCTCCCTCGCCGCAATGTCCGTCTTCGAGACCCAGTGGAAGCGCAACCTCTCGCGTGACGACGCCGTGAAGCTGTGCGCAGACGCGATCCAGGCGGGTATCTGGAACGATCTGGGCAGTGGAAGCAACGTGGATGTGGCCGTCATCACCGAGGAGAAGACGACGCTGATGAGGAATTACATCACGCCGAACACGAGGGAATCGAAGCAGCGCAACTACAGGTTTGACAAGGGCACCACGGCGGTGCTGAATGAGAAGATCATCAAGAGGGAGGAGATCAGCAAGTACGTGACGGTGCATGAGCTGCAGGACGACAGAGTCACGGCGACGGCGGAGACGATGGACGTGGATTCATAGGTGGAGAGTGAGGGGTAGGGATGAAATAGACGCCAACACCGGCGTTTGGCATGACTGCATGTATAATGATGAATACAGTGTGTTACCCCACGATGGATAATACAGTGTGTCAACCCTGGATGGACAATACACTGTGTTACCCCAGTATGGATAATACAATGGCCGATTGCGTGCTTGTTTTGAAGTACAGCATGGCCAGATTTCAGCTCCCACAACGGTCAGAAGAGCCAGAGCTAGCAGCTACGTAAAGGGCACTGTGTTACCTCAGGATAGACGATACAACAGCCAATATTCAATATCCCACGCCTATACACATCCACATCCCAGCCTAACACTTCATCCTAATCCCCCTCCTCTTCTCACTCTCCCGCCACTCAAACATGACCTGCGACGCCATAAACAGAGCCACAATGGCAACCCCCAGAAACGTAATCCCGCCCCAACTCAGTATGCCCCTCCCAAGCTCCCGCAACCCGTCCATGCCCAGCGCGAAGCCGACCAGGTTCGCGACCATCAGAAGTAAGATCTCGCCGACGGCCCCGACGCCGCAGAGATAGCGGTACGCATCCGGGCGATGGGTCCATTTGTGTGCAGGAAACATCTGCGCGGCCACGACCTCGGGCAGCACAAACAGCGTAACGAGCCAGCCCCACATGAGCAGCCTCAGCTGTATATCGTGCCAGATGGCTATGAAACTAAAGACGGCGAGCTTGTTTGCTACACCCCGTAGTTGGCCTTTCCACGCACCGCCTCCGGCTTGCCCGCGACTGCCACCAAGGGGGATGAAAAGGTAGCGAAGCGCCCAGAGATTGAAGGAGCGGTGCCAGCCGCGCCAGAAGCGGGTCACAGAATAATTGTCAGACATGCAGCGCACCATGTTCTCGGGCGCATCGATGCCGTCCATCATTCCCCAGAGACGGAAAAAGCGCCACGGGATCAGCAGTTTGAGCCAGATGTGCTTGAGGTTGAAGAAGCCGAGCATGGAGAGCTGCGCGGGCGTGTAGGCGCTCCAGTCCCAGCCCGGGCGCTCCGACGCGTGGAAGATGGATACCATGTACATATAGTGGATCATGAGTTCCATGGTTAGCACCACGATGGCGAAGCGTACGGCGTAGAGCAATGTGCGACGCCGCGAGAGGCTGGGTAAGGGGTAGCGGAGCTGGGAGATGAAGTCGTTGAAAGTGAGGATCGGGCCGGCGAGGTAGAGAGGCGCATAGAGTGTGTAGGCGAAATAGTGCCGGAAGGTGAAGACGCCCGGGGGTGCGGGGAGAGCGACGCGGGAGCGCTCGGGGAGGTTGGATGGGTCGAGTTGTTTCTTCTGAGGTTAGGCGTCAGAGCTTTGTGGAGAGGGCAGGGGGAGGGGGATGTACCTCGAGCGAGGAGCTGGCACTAGAGGGCGAGGCGAGGCTCCAGTAGTAGTCCATGTTGAAGCTTATGAGGCGCAGGACGGTGAAGTTGAAGAGGACTTCCCAGCGCGGGTTGAGCCCGCCGTAGGAGTCGAGCACATGGCCAAAATTGGTGGCATGCGCGTCCTTCTCAGAAGAGGGAGGGGAGGGGAGAAATGTGGAAAAGATAGTGGCGTAGGAGTACCCTTTTCCGAACTCATTAGCGAAGAGGATGCTCACGCCGAAGGTCCAGGTCGCGGCCGGCACGTAGGGTCTGGGTAGCTTTTTGGCGATGCAGTAGTTCATGTACAAGATGGCTAGGATTTTAAATGCAGAGAAGCCGTGCAGGGCAATAATGAATATGGCAGCAAAGGGAACGTCGAACGAGATCCTTTGGTTTAGACGAGCATCCGCTGCAGCAGATGGACTCAATCCCATGGTCAGTCCACTGGCACCAGATGATCGGACCCGGGTGTACGTGTCTGCTCTCCAGAAGCCATCGTACAGTTTTCGAAGCAGTGGATGTAAAAGCATGACGAGAAACAGATAGGGAATGTTCGACCTAAAGTTGGAGTACTGAGCATCCGAGTTGTCCTGTTCTGCTGTTAAAAGATGTCGTGACGAAAAGCACGTGATGCTTACCACTTTACGGCCGGGTATCCAGCCATCGTCTAGTATATGTGCAAACTTTGGATAGTTTGGGTGCGACTCTACATATATATTAGCACGTGTCATGTGTACAACATTGGAAGTACATGTTCAAACCAACCTTTCGAGACGTCCAGAACAGCCTTGAACATGAAGAAGACGCATATTGATATTAATACGCCATACGCTTTAAACTCAAACGTGTTCCATCTCGAAGGCTGCACATCCTCTGTTGATTCCTTGCTCTGGGCCTGACCATTCTTAACCGGCAACGGTTGCGCAGGGTCCAGCTCGGCGAGCTCCAGGGCCTCCTTTGGCGGAGCATTGGACGGGACCACGAAGCGGGTGTCGAGCGTGCCCAGGGAATACAGCTGCCTAATATATTGCAGTGCCATTGTGCTTTGGAAACATTGGACAGGCGTTTGCGCGCGTTGCAACCTAGCCGTTGGGGCGTGGGGCTGTGGTGAGGAAGGACAGCTCGACGTTCAACCCTCGAAAGTTCGGTTCGCGATGCGACTTGCACTCCTCCACGAAAACTAACCCCACAGCAACACCACCCGCGCGCGCACAGACGGCGAATCTTCACGCGTCAATCGCGATAATTCCCCTGGTTACAGCTCGGCGAAGCTTCAAAAGGCGCAACTCTTGCGGGCAATGAACAATCTCAATTCCTCGGCCACGCCTGCTGCGGGCGAGTACGCAGGCGGTACTTAGACTCGCACTCGCTACCCCCTTCGCAGTCAACCTAACCGTGTCTGCAGACGAGGTCTCCGCGATCGTGCTCGACCCGGGCTATTCCTCCGTCCGCGCCGGCTTTGCAGGCGAGGACGTCCCCAAATCCGTCTGCCCCAGTTGGTACGGCCAAATCGACTCGGACTCAGGCCCACAATACCTGTTTGGCGAGAATGCAATATACAGGCCTGCACCCAATCTACAAATAAAGAACTACTGGGGCGCAGACGGCGTCGTGGAGGACTGGGACACGGCCGCCAAGTTATGGGAATATGCGATCACGTCGCGGTTGACCGGCACCCGGGCAAGCGACCCCTCGAAAAATGGGCTGAATGACGATCCAAAGGAGAACGGGAATGGAGAGGCCATGGACGTGAATATGGAGACGATTGAGAACCAGGAGAAGCCGCTCGAGGAATCGCCCTTGCTGATGACAGAACCCGGCTGGAACCCTACAAAAGCGCGCGAGAAGGCCATCGAAATCGCAATGGAGGAATGGGGTACGCCAGCATTCTACCTGCAGAAGACGGGCGTTCTCGCTGCCTTCGCATCCGGCAAAGCGTCCGGCATCATCATCGACGTCGGCGCATCACACACCTCCGTCACGCCCGTGCTAGATGGCATGGTCCTCAAAAAGGGCGTGCAGAAATCCCCACTAGCAGGCAACTTCGTCTCCAACCAGATCCGCCTCGGCTTCAAACGCTCGCAGCCCGAAATACCGCTCACCCCGCACTACCTCGTCAAATCCAAGACGCAGGTCGACGCCGGCTCCCCCGCGCAAGCTGTCTACAGGACCTTTGATACGCCCCCGACAGACTCGTTCCGCTACTACCAAGAAGAGCGCGTCCTCACAGAGTACAAGGAATCCGTGGTAGAAGTCTGGCCCGGCCCCGGCCGTCTGTCTAACGGCACCAACGAGGAAATCGCCAAGAGCATGCCAGGCCGGCCCTTCGAGATGCCCGACGGCTGGAACCAGGTCTTCGGCGTTGACCGTTTCAAGGCCGCCGAAGGCCTCTTCGACGCCAACGCCGCGCTCACCGACGACGCGAACCCCCGGCCCAAGGACGAGCACACGCTGCCGCGCCTTGTGCAGGCCGCCGTCCAGCACGTCGACGCGGACCAGCGCCCCATCCTGCTCCAAAACATCGTCGTCACGGGCGCGAGCACCCTGCTGTACAAGTTCGGCGACCGCCTAAACTACGAGATCAACAACATCTACCCAAGCACCAGAAACAAGCTAATTGCACCGGGGCCCGTTGTGGAGCGCAAGTACGCCGCATGGATTGGAGGAAGTATCCTGGCGAGCTTGGGCAGCTTCCACCAGCTCTGGATTAGCAAAAAGGAGTACGAGGAGCAGGGCGCGAACATTGTGGAGAAGCGGTGTAGGTAGAGGATGCAGGGAGTTCGGCTGGCGTAGATTGGTCAAAGGGCGCTTTTCACACGTAGCAATGGCGTATCTGGTAAGAAAAGCTTGCCGTGGTTGTCTATCTCGTAGGGGCTTTTCTGTAGTAGCATGCTCATACCATTCTTTGAACTTCTCCTCGTCTCCGGAACTTGGAGTGTATGTACACCACATTTCATCATTACCATATCGTGCAGACGCCAGGGATACATGTGCAGGACTCAAGCACAAGGGTCGAGAGACGAGAGGTTCGAAAGCCACCTCCTAGCTAATAAAAATATCTAAGGCGAAAGGAAGCATGTCGCCCTGGCGTTGCTATTGTATTAGACCCGGGGAACAAAAAAAAGCAAAAGAAAAGAAGAAGCGATGCGCAAAACAGAAATCGAACCCGCGCGCTTGGCAGGCGATGTTGTTTCCAAAGATTACGTAAGTGCAGTGAGGTGCGGGACTCGCGGCCACTTCTGGTAAAAGGCAAGAAATGGGTTCGTACAAATCCTCGCACTGCACAATCGAAAATTGTTATAAGAAATGGTTATATAGATATGCAAAATGCGGGATGGGGCTGCTAAGGTGTTATGTGCGCTTATTTAGCGGGCTGTGTGTTGGAGATTTAGCGTCTGTCCTCGGCTGTGCTGCGCGGTTCAGGCAGAAGCGTGGGGATTCAGGTGCATGCGCAAATGTCGCGCTTAACGGTAATGCTAGCAATGTCACTCTAGCAGAAGACTATCTACAGTAAGAAAAGTGTACAGGACGCAAGGGATCTTTGTGTTGCTCTTGTCTTTTAGGGTCTACATCTAATAGTCACTCTACTCATTTAACAGCTATAGTCCCTGTTAACGATCCAACGTCACACGTCGGCACTTAGAATGTTAAGAACAGAGCGAGATCGTGCATCTATCGCGCTTGCTATGTATAATTAAAAACTTATCCTATCTTTGCAAGGTCGTAGCAGAGATTCACGTGGTCTTTATTCAGCCGTACATAGGCAGCATCCTACTCTCAACTAGTATCTTATACCTGACAGCACCATCTTGATGACTACCGGTGCCAACATGTCCATATCGTTAACTACCGCACATCATGGTACTTATTTTCCCTACATTAAAGGACACCCTGTTCCCGTACGATGGTGGCTCGACGGTTCGCCGATCTCCAACCCTACATCCCGTCTTCGTTGAAATTCGACCAAGACCAGAGCTTGGGGTTACTTGAAGCTCTTCTAGACGAAGCACGCTCATCTTGAAACTCGTTTTTTTTAACTGCCCTTCCGCAAGATACAGGAAACGCCGCTGTCATGTTCACCACCACTGCCGAGACCGCGCCGCTATCAGCGCTCAATCTAACGCTTCAAAATGGGCACAAGATACACTCTCATTCCGAGACAGCCATCGAAGCGGATGACATTCCGGTCATGGACATCAGCGGAATCTAGAGTGACGTTGTCGATGATCGGAAGGCCGTAGCGGAAGTACGAGAGGCAGCACACCGAATTTGCTTCTATTATATTGTCAGTCATGGCATTACTCGCGGGCACGCAGAGGATACTTTCGAGCAGGCAAAAAGGTTCTTTGCGCAATCCGAAGAGACGAAGATGGAAAGCCAGAACTCCACCAGAACACCGCGTAGCCGCACCATCCCCAGGTGCATTGCGATTGTGGAGCGATGTCGAGGTCTTCGTTCTTCCAGAAAGTACGCTCCTCGTTGTGACCATGGGATGTTTCATCAACTTCGAGAGCGCGGATAAAGGGGTTCTTTTATGTTACGGTATAATTCCATCAGCTTCGATTCTATCAGGTTCCATGCCTAGACTCTTGGCAGGATCCAACGTCTATATATATGTAGGATATCTCTACGATAGAGAAATCAACGCAGCCGTCTTCCCTTCCTCACATTTTATCATCGTTAACGACTTGAACAGGTCATGTGACATACAGCAACTGAGAAACGCGACGATGATCACAGCCACAGAATAAAATTCCTATGGCTTAAAAATGCACGCTTCCTAGCGACAAGCCACTCGTAGAGTCTCTCACTGCAACTCTTCCATGTAGCTGCAGGTGACAGCAATGCGGTTTCTCAAGACTGTACCGCGACGTCCAGCGCTGTACAGAGAAAGTCTGAGTACTCCGTTCATTTTAACAAACACCACTATCAGAGGCGTAACTACATTAGCGAGACTCGTAGCATAGTTGATCTTCAGTGTTGCTATACTGTCATACCTGTAACGCTTATCTTTGCGATAGTCGGTATCTTCGTCTCGGAGGAAGGTGACAGGCAAGGATGCGGCAGCGGGAAAACGCGGAGACGGAGACGGAGACGGATCCAGAGGATGCAAGTGCCGCTGACATGTACCAATAGGACAGCCACGATAAACAAGAAGCTCTTCGATCCTTCTGCTGCGGCACTTGAAGCCCTGAAATATCGTGACTGCGACATTGACATTGGTACACCAACTTTTGGAATTGCATATGTAGAACTTCCGTGGAAAATTGGAACGGACTTAGGCGATAGACGAATGATAATAAAAGCTTCGCTCCGCCACCAACCGCGCGTCTGTGCAAAGTAGTATGGCAAGGAGAACCTCGCACCAAAACGATCGATAATGGGCAAAACAACTCTGTAGTACTCGTACATGCGGAAGGAATAGCGAAAATCATCCGTGACACCGGCTGACGTCGGTGGAGGGTACGTGACTTTGCGTTGTACCCACCGGTACCAAACGCTAGGGCTGGGGCACACTACTGACGGTGAGTGGTGGAGAGGCGGAGAGCCGTCGCTGTCTTGCAACTCCTAAGTCTTTATTATCCGACACTCAGGGTCCTAAGAGATAGTTAAGACGTCGATCCCTTGGGACTTTTTCTTTCCGGTGTTTGATGGTCCCGAAGCGGATTTGGAAGGGAGAGTACCCTAAGGTACCCACGGTAGCGGCCAAGAATGCTGAGAGTGATCTGCAAGATTAGCTTTTAGTTAGGCGACGGATGGATAGATTGCCGAAAGTGTGCGATAAGTATCTCTAATGGGGATTAATAGTAAACTTAGGGAAATTGCAGAGTCCACTTTGGGCTGCGAAATAGAGTAATTATTGCCGAGCGCGCAACTATGGAGTCAGGGGCGTGCTCGGAGGTCTTGGGAAGTAGGGCACCTACTCTGGGAGCCGTCGCACTACTCCAGATTGATACTCCAGACGTTGGTTACATGTACCCTACGGAGTAACGATTATAATGGATTTCAATGATACAGAAGACTTCCCCATTCGTTACTGCTGGTGACTCGAAACGATGGATATGCAGTGTAGGATCATGCGGCTGGACAGTTCGATCGATCGCCGCAAGGGGGCCCGCTTAGACGCCTTGGCAAAGCCTCAACACCAAAGACCTCACAGGCGATCATCCCTCCCCCAATCGTCCAACGTGTTCATCTCCACGGCCACGCTTTCCTCAGCATGGGTCCGCTCCAAACTTCCTTATCAGCTCACGTCATTGTAATACTCACCGCAAGGCATCCAGGGATACCCGGTTTGGTACTCCCCGACGTACATGTGCGCTGCCAAGCTTGAGGATGTTACAATCATCTTCGACCATGACGGGTCATGGCGGCCATCATGTCTGGGCGCAGTGCTTCGTTATCTTGACACAGCCTCATCCGCTGATGCAGCGGGTTCCACTGACAAGATAGAGAAGTCTTGTCCAGGAGGTAGCGGCTGCTTGGCACAATCTGCTTGTATCCCACGCCCAGCCTCTGCGTTTCTGCTTCTTCCGGCGAGATAAACGAGCGAGCCGTCCAGAACGGATCAACGGCGGCACCGTGTAACAATGGTTTCGAAGTTTGCCCCCCAAGAGACGTCCCGTGCCTGGCGGAGTCCACTCGTTTGCCCAAGGCCGAACTTCGCTGACACCTCCCTGCGAATCCTATTGCAATCACGATCCAAATACGGCACCGCCAAGTCGCTTTGAATCGTTTCACTCAACTCTCTGTGAATGATCGCCATACTCTAGCCGCTTTCAACCATTGAGGCACCGCCCGTCTTGGGTTTATGTACACAATCACTGCGATGTGGACATGTGTACTCATCGAGTAATCTTGGAACCCTCCGTCTCTCTGCAGTTTGGTACCGGTCATTTCTTTCATACATCTTCGAGAGGGCGTGGTTGGTGCATAATGCTGCCATGACTCTGAACGGTTGTACGGGCCGCAGTCAGTGCATTCTGCCCTTGACTCGAATGGGTTTCTCAGGTTCCCGCTCGCGTTGTCAAGCACCCGCGGGTGTGTGTCCCGCTCCGCTACACTCCCTATTCTTCCTAAGCCCATTATTCTTTCGGTTCTTGAGTAGCAGCATCCATATTTTTGCCGAAACAGACTCTGGGCATCCATCCCTAACCTACATTGAACCTATGGATCTACTCAGCGTGGTGTGTCTGCTCACAAAAACGATCGAGGCAGTTGCGTCAGCCATCTACGACTGCCGATGCAGATATCAAGAGCTAGTGCCGCGTGTGCATACAGTGAGCAAGATAAAGGCCATTGTGCTTGTCCGGCCAACGAAAAAAGTACCACAGCATTACGCCCGTGTGCAGAGTGCCTCGATTGATGAAATCTGACTGCCAAGTAGGCATCGGGGGAACAGCTGCCCACTTCACCAGCGCTTCCGCTTTGGGTGGCTGCAGCGTACCGCCCACCCGTGAATTCAATCATCTTGGCAGATGCCCGAAGGCAGCGAAAAGACCCTGAGACTTGCGGAATCTAGAATTCCGCGTCAGTTGTGGAGCCTTAGACGCTTGGCCATCGCTTGGAAGCGTTTCCTTGCGTTGCTTGTGTCACCGGGCCATCTAATCCGCTCTTTACAATGGGTCTCTAGTAGCACGTCAGTGCAAATGATGCCAGCCACACAGATCATGTTGAACGGGTGGCGACCATATACGCGTGCTTGCGGATGGTGGGGCCCACACCAGTCAGCCATCGACCAACTACCTGGGGTAATCTCTCTGGAGAACATTGACTCAAGTATTTACTCTGCGAAAGCTCCTCGGACCCTCGACGAGTAAATCCGTCTTTCACTCGTGTCCTTTGAGCGCATCCTACCATTGCGTCGTCCCGAACAGTCCTTCTTCCAAAACAACACCAACACTTCCAGAGTATCGTATGCATAATCGGTCTTTGGCTTGCAAACGCTGTTACACCCAATCGACCAACATAGTTCTCCTGACGTGTTGAGTTCCTTGCTTCGATAGGCGGTTACTCTCGGACATCACCTCCCTATTGCGATTGACGCTTAATGCGGCAAGCGCCATCAAACACCACCATGTCACACCAGCCCGTGGACGAGGAGAGTCAAAAGGAGAGGCAAAACACTCTGCCTTTCTCAAGCTCCAGATCCCAGGAAACCGTATCAGTCGAAAACATCTCCATGACCTCTTCGATAGAGGACATTTTGGAGCCAAAGTGGCCACGCACATGGCGAGCGTACGCTTGCTGGCTCGGATGCTTCTTCCTCATGTTCAATTCGTGGGGTCTCGTCAACGCCTACGGCACCTTCTCCTCCTACTACGTCGGGAACTCTCTACGAGACTCCGACCAGCTCAGACTGAACCTGATTGGATCTACTCAATGCTTCCTTGTTCTGCTCTTCTCGGCACCGATCGGAAAACTCCTTGACGCAGGCCACTTCCGTTGGGTGGTCTTGACGGGTAGCATTCTCGTCCCATTTGGCTTGTTCATGCTTTCCGTTGCTCATCCGACTGGAGACGGACAGGCCAACTTCGGCTCAATCTGGGCTACTCAGGGGCTTGTGGTAGGCTTAGGAATGGCATGTTTCTTCGTATCTAGCTCTCAAAGTATGTATGCCGTCTATCCCTCACCTGGTTCACTCACTAACACGTGCAGTTGCTTCTACGTGGTTCAGACAACACAAATCTCTGGCCGTCGGTGTTGTTGCCTGTGGAGCTAGTGTTGCCGGCGTCATATACCCGGCTATGATCAGGTGGCTCATTGAAGAGCTCGGATTCAACAATGCTGTTCGCGGTGTTGCTGGTCTCGCCGGCGCCACTTGCGCATTCTCGTTCTTTTTCGCGATTCCCAACCCAGTACACGTGCACCCCAAGTCTCAAAGCTATGGGAAACTCAGCACATGGATCGATAAGGATGCACTCGGCAACAAAGCTTTCTGCTGGTTTACTGTCGCTGTCGCCTGGCTGTTCCTGGGCTTCTATCCGGTCTTCTTCAACCTTGAAGAGGTATGTGCAGTAGGTACTTCCCCAAGTGTGGATATTGACTGACTTCTACTAGTGGGCTTCTGTGAATGGACTGGGAACCCGCGGTGGCGCGAAAACGCTAATTCGCGAGTCTGAACCAACTTCCGCGCCTATGCAAACCTACTACATGCTCATGATCATGAATGGCGCCTCCACGGTCGGACGCCTCGCCTTCGCCTTCGTCGGCGACCGACTCGGCGCTCTCAACATGCATATCGGCTCACAGATCTTCTGTTCGCTTCTAGTCTATATCTTGTGGACACTGGCGGGATCCACAGCTGCTGCGATAGCCTTCTGTGTCTTCTTCGGCGCGTTTTCGGGCACTGTCATCGGGCTCCCGCCTGCCTCAATCGGCAACATTCTCAAGTGTACCTACACTGATCCCTCCAACGAGCATCTCGCTCACTCGATGCTCGGCCAGTGGACTGGCATGATGTACAGTGTGGCTGCCGTCCCTGCGCTTATTGGACCTCTCATTGCAGGTCACCTAGTTACCGAATACTCTGACTATCTCACCGTCCAGCTTTGGTCCGCCGTGAGTCTGACGCTCTCCGCGACGTGCATGGTCATGGCGAGATGGCATCTCCCATGCGAGGATGGCGCTCATGTCAGCACTCATATCTGGCGTTTCTTCGGCAAACACGACAAGGCCGAGGCGGCAGAGAAGAGGAGACCCAGCCGCGCGACAGTTGATTCGACGAGCCGAATCCTCTCTCGCTCAGCGACACGCGTCAACAGCGAGGCCGTTTCACGGCGAGTCTCCCAAGAGAAGATTGACAGCGAGAAGCTGGAATGCCCGCCCGAGCCCGCCGTCCTAGTTCCCGCAAGAAACATCCGGGGCGATCTGGCTGGCTCGTTCCCAGTTTCTGTTTGATTTGCGATTACTTTTGGGCTGATGCATGTGAGACTGATGACGCGATGCCTTTCAGAGATACCCGAACTTTACGTTCGCCTTCCGGAAGGCTTTTCCTACATTTGCTTTATCGCGATGTTTTTACTTCGAAAAAGGAGTCGGCTTCTCATTGAATGCTTCCACGACTTCACGGCCATGGGGGTTTCTTGTTTCTTTAGCTTTAGTACAAACTTTTTGGATAGGTAGATGCACGGCGCTCCTCATTGCTGAGTCGAGCATCCATCTACAGAAAATGCAATCGTATCTTCTTCACATTCTACCCCTTGGTTCCTTTCGTGGAACGCTAGGTTGGGTTGGGCCGCAACACCCGCCCTTCACCCACACCCACAGCCTTACCGTCAGCGCTTGGAAACCAGACAATATCACAGCACGTATACCATGGGGGCACCCTCAACGCAAATCACACTCCCCGAGTCAGCCTCAATATTTCTTCGAAACAGGGGCTAACGAGCACGCAAAACCCAACGCACCGAAGCGAAACTCTCCCTGTCCTTTGGGTTTTCAGATGCCCCGCACGGACGATTGATGTCGCGAAATTTGATCTTGGGCATTGATCGTCCGGTGAATGCGAAAGCATGCAAATCGCGGTCTTGGGAGTGGCCACTTGGCTTGCTTGGGGCCATGCTTGGCTGAGGCTGAGTGCGTGCGCTTGCATGTGGGTGATCGGCGTATATAAGGATGTTGAGAACCGCTGCGCTGGGACGGGTGATGCTCCGCGGGAGTTGCTTCTGGAGCCTCCTTGGTGCGCTGGAAGGTGTACCGTAGCGATCTAAATCCCATTCTTATTCCCATTCCCATCGTCATCCTCTACCTTACGCGTCTATCAGCGTATCTTGTAGAGTTATACAAGTTGGGCCGCGCATGCGTTGCAATATCTAAAGTTTGATGGTCGAAGGTTGTGGTTGTGGTTATACCGTGCCTCGGCAGTCAGTGCAACACGTCAGTCAATGCAACACCCCACCATGCAACGTACCAACTTTCACGCGCCGCATCCCCACCAATATGGATCCAATCAAGGCAGCAATTACAGCAATCGAATCGCAAGAGCCAGGAGCATCTTTTTCATATAGAAAAATTGCAAAAGAATATGGTGTTGCACTTTCTACATTGACGCGCCGGCACCAAGGCGTCACGCAGGCGCATGCAGATACCGACTCTACACGTCGAAATCTCAGCCCACAGCAAGAATCAGAGCTCCTACGATATATTAGAGGCCTTACTGAACGTGGCCTTCCTCCTACACGGCAAATGATACAAAGCTTTGCCTCTACTATAGCCAAAAAGGAGGTTAGCTTATCATGGGTTGATCGCTTTGTGAGGCGCCACCCTGAATCCTTGATATCACGATGGACGACCGGCATCGACAGCAATCGCCATAAAGCTGATTCCCTAGGCAAATATGAGGACTACTTTCAGCTTCTACAGCAAAAGATTGGCCAGTATCAGATCGAGACTCAGCATATATACAATATGGACGAAAAAGGCTGCCTGCTCGGCATCACCTCCCGCTCAAAGAGGATCTTTGATAGACCTCTGTACGAGAGCAAGGCAGTAAGGCAAGCTATTCAGGATGGTAGCCGTGAATGGATATCGATCATCGCTTGCATATGCGCCGACGGATCTGCCCTAGATCCAGCTCTAATCTATCAGGCCACCTCTACAGATATACAATCAAGTTGGATAGAGGACCTCAACCCTCAACATTATTAAGTCTTTATCACTGTATCAGAATCTGGCTGGACGAACAATCAGATAGGCCTTGCATGGCTTCAACAGGTGTTTAATCGCCTCATAAAGTCAAAAGCTGGACGATCATATCGACTATTAATCCTCGATGGCCATGGATCTCACGTTACTATGGATTTTATCGACTTTTGCGATCGTAATAAGATCCTGTTAGCTATCTATCCACCACATTCGACCTATACGCTGCAGCCTCTAGATGTCTGCATGTTCAAGCCTCTATCAACAGCATATTCAAACGAGCTATTGGCCTTCTTACAAGATAGCCTAGGAATAGCCTCTATTGCTAAAAGGGACTTCTTTAGCTTATTCTAGAAGGCCTGGGTTAGTACTATAAGGCAGCTATTAATACTCCGGGCCTTTAAGGCTACTGGCCTATCACCTCTATATTTAGAAGTTATCCTTAAGCGGTTTAACAACGATCACGTACCTAAGCAAGAATTACGAGAAAGCTTAATCTTAGTACTTAGCGCATTAGATTAGAGGAAAATTAATAGGCTTCTAAAAGCTTATATTAATGTAGGGGCTAGTAATGTAGCTAAAAAGCTGAGTTAAACTGTACACTTAATCTCTGCACGAGCACAGCTTGCAGAGCATAAAAATTAGGGCCTATGGAAGGCCCTAACTATCTAAAAGAAACGCTTAAAGCGAGGCAGGCCTCTGCCTTTTAATTAGCCTTATAAGGATTAAGGGGGATCTGTTTTCGTATTACCTTATCGCGTTCAGCGGGCACGTGATTATCTACACGAAAAAGATGCTAAAGCGCAGTAACTACAGCTTTAAAAACGTAAGCAAGTAAAGGCACGTCAGGCTAGCTAGTAGCTTAAAATAAGGCTACCTTAGGAGAGGCGTGTTGCTTAAGCAGCTGCTAAAGATGCACGCGCAAAGCAGAGGGCTAATAAGGCTATAGAGCGACGCCTTAAGTAACAGGCCCGCAAGGCACAAAGTTAACTTTAAAAATAGATTAAAATATCCAAATTAGTAAATAAGAAGGCTTTAAAGCCTCCTAGCAAGCCTACTAAGAAAAAACAGCCTCAGCGTGAGGCTGTAGATGTTGATAAGGCCTCATCTGTTGCATCCGCCTCACAGTCGCGCAGAGGCCGAATCATCAGAACACCAAGTAGATATCGATAATCTAAGTAGCTAGCAATTATCTACAGGCCTCAGAGACCCCAAATCCAGAAAATCTCGTGATAATATTGATTGTGGGTGGCTCAGCAGCTTCATGTTGCTGGCCGAGCGATCTTGTTGGGGTGTTGCATTGACTGACGTGTTGCACTGACTGCCGAGGCACAGTACTGGTTTAGTCTCAGGCGGAGACGGAAAAATGGAAGGATTACCGTAGGACAGGTGCGTGCATACACGAAGCGGCTCAAGTCTAGCTCCGACCAACTACGATTCGCACTGCGGATACGGACTCGAGCTGGCCGATCCGTGATGGATGCGGAAGGAGCGCGTGCATGCAGTGTGTATCCACACCCAAGATGCTGGGCGAGCATGTGTATAGTGGTCTGATAATACCGCAGCGTGGGGCGCTTGTTTTCTACGCGCAGCGCTCGCAGGAAACTAGGGAGGTTTGCGGAGTATGATTTGGATTTCATGCTTATTGAGGTGTGGGTGAGTGCGGGTTTGTCTGTTGTGGTGAACGGACGCTGTGGCACGAGGCAAATGGTTTCGTACAGCAAAGTGCAGTTGGACGAGTGAGCTGGTCTTCGACAAACATGGTCCTGAAATCCACGATTGTACTTCCCATCCGTGATCGATCACCGCCGGCACTTTGGGCGCCTGGTAAAGTGGTCTCACAATACCGAAAGGCATCCAAACTCTCTGCGTCTGACCCGGTGCTCGGCGCCGCGCCATGTGCTCCATCCTGCAGCTCTTGCAAAGCACAACAATCTAGTACTGGCCTTCTTACACGACATCGTTGCATACGCCTAGCGTAGTTGCAATTTATCCGTTGGGAAGATGAACAGCACGTGCGCGGTGAGACTACCGCAGTGGCAGATCCAAGAAGTTGGGATAGATTGAAACCGGTAGTTGCAAGTGTCTTAGATGGTATTGTGCAAATGATCGATCAAAGCGATACAGAGACGCGATATAACTCTTTTTACAAGTGCCGTGAAGTCAAGAGTCGTACGTACCAGGTAACAAGATGCCGGCTCGTTCACGCTGTCGTTCACGGACCAGGGGTGCAGGACTGCCTGAGTGGTAAGTGGTACGACGCCGGTCATACAATTCCACAGGATTTACTTTCAAGATTCCTATGTTGCACTCTTCCCATGGCAGGAACTACCGGCTTTCCTTCTTCCCACGACAAGAGCCACCGCCGTTCACTCTTCCCACAGCAATAACTACCGCTTACGCAATCACCTCCTTTCCTCTCCATCCTCCTTCACCGATTCCACCCCAGCTATCTAAACGACCTCTCCCTCTTCTCTCTAGATTACTTCAACGTGTCGTCGCACAAAGCACGACCCCAGCCGGAACAAGTCGCTCGTCCCCCATTGGCACTCTCGGCCCCAATAGCACGCGGACTATACCGCCGATCCACTGTAACCGCCTTTCTTATTATCATCATAGCACCTTGTAAAGGGTAAGCGCGGTACCCCGGTGGTCATTTCGTCATATTGTGCACGCTTTGTCTTTGATCGGCAGCGTCAGATAACAGGCAGGGTTCCGGTATCGGAGTTATATGTCCTGCTCTCGTCCGAGTGAGCATGATCTTGCTTCCAGGGGCAAAAGGCAGCAACTTGTACAACACAGAACATGTACCACACGGCATCGAACCCGTTGCCTTGCAATATCATCGCCATCACCATCACAGTTCCACATCCCCTCTTTCCACAGCCGCGCTAAGCCAGCGCATCACGCAGATAACCTAACTGCAGGAACGACGTCATTTATTGAAGTCTGTGAAAAAGCAAATGGGTAGTGTAATCGCATCTCTTGTTGATGGCCCTCACCGCGCACCAACACAACGCCGCGCCAATCTGACCACATGAACCGAGTATCCAGCAGAACGCTCCAGGTGCCCCCAAACGCCACCCATGCAATGCATGTAATACACACAAAACGCCTCGCTCAAAAGAAAATGGCGAAAGGTGATAGGACCTTAACGGATGTAAACCGCGCATAGTAAACGTGACCTCCCACAGTCCGTTATTTGCGTAACGTTGAGCGGATTTCTTATGCCGTTCTTTTGACGAAAGAGGGTCATGCTGACATCCTCAAATAACCGTACAAATAAGGAACCTGATCGAGGTCGGATCGGAAGTTGAAGATCCTGGATATCATTCCCAACAACCGCACATCATATACCCCAGCCTTCTTATTTCGAGCCAGTGTCAGATTGAATCGGGCTTGGAAACCTTCGTTCCGATCGAGAATTGAAAGCGTGGGGGTAGCGCCGCAAGAGTCGCCGAATGTCCTAGGACCTTCGAATAACGCAAATTCAGTGAGCTCTCAGGAGGCCAAGATTTGAGTTGCATCCCTATGCAGGCTCTTTCCCTCGACTCGGCGTCTTCACGCCGGGCTCCACGATGTGCGAAGCCACTTCCAAAACGCTCATCGAGCTCGCACCACCGTCGTTAACACTCATACCGAGCATGCGGCGAGCGATTTCCTTTTGGCCGTCACCAGCGGCCGCCTCGACCGGCGACTGCACTGCGCCGTCACTGCCATTGGTCTCCGACGTATCCGTACGGGTAATGGCAGGTGGTTGTAGCCAGGATACAGAGGTGCAACGTTTGACAAGGCGCCGGGTCGTTTCGTCCACGGGAGCAAAGTGAGTCCCGCTGGTGACAAGCATATCAAGAATATGGTGGATATCGTGGCGCTTGTAGTGCGGCGGTTTACTGATCTGGCTATGTGTTAGGATCGGGTGCAAAACCCTCAGATATGTATGCCGCAAAGCGTTTGCGGCAGGCGAGTCGGATGGAAGGTCCATTAGGTTGCGGAGAACAACATCTACGAGTACGTAGAGATCGTTGGTGTAAAAGTATTCGGCTGTCCCGGGATTTCCGAAAATTAGGTAGAGTGCCTTGAGTATTAGTAGCTGAAGCGAAGTCTCGGACTCTCGATTCAGGAGAAGAATCAAATTGCAGCCAAACGTCTTGTAGGTCATGCCGTGCGTTGATAGCGCCTTTATCACGCGGTTGGTGATGTTGGAGCGGCCGTCATGTTGCTGGGTGGAAGCGACGAGGTACTGCTCGTTCAACACTAGCTAGACCACGTCAGCAATGAAGCCGCATGAGGGCAAAAAGTTATACCAAAACTCGGATTACGGGGTAATGATATGGGTCTTCGGCGTCGTCGGAAGCGCCTTCTATAATGCCCAGGAGATACAGTATGAAAGAGTCGTCAATCGCCACTGCAGGAACCATCAGTCTCGGCTCAAACTACTATATGACATCTGCAACAGTTGGGGACATCATACTGAAGTCTTCCCACGTCAACCGCAGGATGCGCGAAGACTCGTACAGGAGCTCCAAAAACATCCTGTGTAGTGTGACGTCATGCTGCACACTTTCCTGCTGTATCAATTCGATCAAGCGCGGGAATACGCCCTCGTCGTGCATCATCTCAAAGGTAGCATCATTCTGGTTGTTGCGACCGTCGAAGAGAAGGAAGGCGGCGACGATATGAAGCGTGGGGTTATCGTCCTCCTGCCCATCGTCAGCGAATGCGTGCGAACCGACGCGTGGGCGAGCGCACCTGGAGCAAGCAGTATATGATCTGCCGCCGCACATAGTCCTTGTGGGTAGTGAACAGCACCCCCTTGATGAGTTCGTAGACGCATTTCGCAACGTCATACTCGGTCTGCAGGTACTCGGCTACTTCTGGTCAACGGTGGGCCATGCGACAGCAACAGCGCGGGGCAGCGTACACTTGTAGCTGGTGGTGACGTTGAGGTACGAACGGAGGGCGTTGTCTATGATCTCGTGGTCGTGAGGCTGGCAGCGCGTCGAAACGATGTCGTCGAGCTCTGTGGCGCGTTAGGAATTTGTATGTCCCATGCATGGTGGGGTTGTCGCAAGAGGCACGACTCACCATCCCAGAACTGCTGCTCGTTCTCGAGGTTGTACGATACCTCGAAGGCCATTCTGGGGTCGCGAATCAGCGCTCAGACGCATCGTCAACCGCCTAGAAGCTGTGGCGGTGCGGGAAGTAGCGCCGTGTTGTGTGGTGTGTAGAAGTCGGAGTGTGCTTGTCCGAAATATCACCGCACCTGCGTCATGCTGCCATCGATAAGCTTCTGCCAACGCTCTCTCATGCATCCCGCCGTTTGACAGAGCCGCCGCCGTTCGCCCACTCTATTGAATTCAACATTCAATCTTTCTAGTTGAGTTATTGGCCTGGGTGTAAGGCAATAGGAAGTTGATTTTCATGCGGACGTCCGCGCAACACCTAATGGCAGGAGCCATGCGACGACTGCGTATCGGCTCTCACGCAAAACTGAAGGCTGGTTATACATTACTACGTTAGTAATTAAAGATTAGCTCTTGTATAATTTATCCTAGGGTTACTTACCACCTTTTCCCTCTATACACTCTGGCCCTTATAGCCTACTACTACCTTCACGCGTGAGACGTGCGTATAAACAAGCGTCGCAGCATCTGCAGCTGGCTCATGCGTATAATAAGTATCCATGGAAGTTACCCCTTTAAAGCACCATAACAACAGCTGGTGGCTTCGACCGTGAATCTAGGTTTAGGTGGTACCTGCCTCGTCCAGTGCCCAGGTCTCTCTCGCATAATGCTGGAGGCTGGCTATACAATACTATGTTAGCAATCGAAATTTTGCTCTTGCATAATTTATCCTGGGGTTACTTGTCACGTATTCCTGCTATGAAATCTAGCACTTCTATCTTTACGCGAGAGCCAGGTGTACGTCATAGCACAGGGTTTATATGGCAGTGTGATTGAAATACGCAACAAAGTCCTGCTTAACTTAATAATTGCACGAATAGCTTACGCTGGCAGTAAGCCGTTCTAAGCATTGCACGGCCGAAGCTGTGCCAAACCATTAAACCTCTAGGACTTTGCCCTTGCCTGTAACTCTCGTGTAAAGCTCAAAGTTGGCCATGAGGACTAGAGTAAATGCCCAGTGTTACCCTAGGATGAATAATACAACAGCTATTTTTTAACTTCACCCGAGAGCGTGCCTTTGCCTTTGCCCGGACTGCTCTTGTCATAGTCTAACTTCCATCGCAAGGCTATACTGTTCATAGATTCTTGGTGCCTACGAGAAATCAAGTTTCGTCTATATCAACAGTATTTGCTTGCTGGACTTGCACGTTTCGCCTATCCGATGTCGGTACGACCTGGAACCTATACTCTCCCATGTGCAAATGAAGGCTGCGTCTTTGTATCCGGCCTCGGCAACAGTCATTAAGCTGCCATTTCCCCATCATTCTTCGGTAAAATACGTGCGAATGGATGTGGATGCGTTTTTTTTGGCCGTCACCATGCACATGAAGCAGTAATCAAAGTCCGGACAGATGGTGCATCGGAATTGTGGCTCGAATGAGAGGCCAAGAAATCGACGGTCCTGTGCAGGTTTAGCAGATCAGACGTCATATGGTAAACATACTTACGAAGCCTATGACACAGCCATTACAGAACCAATCGGAGTATGATGAAAGTACTTGTGGTGGAAATAGTTGACCTAGACGTGCGAACCCTTCCGTTGTTTTGCGAAGGATATGGTGTCGAGGCGTGCCGTCTTCTTCGACAAGTTGACGGTTGCGATATACGTAAGCGATATCATATAGATTCGACTGATGGTTGGATACCGAGGTCGCGACGGTGGTAGGCTGGAAGCCGGCTTGGATTAAGAGATCTAGAGCCTCTGGCCCGTTCCTCCGACACGCCAGGTGTAAGGGGGACCAACCGTCAGCGTTCGGAGACGACTTCGGGGGTATCTTTGTGGGCAGCAATATCCGGAGACTGTCCGCGGTGTCTCCTGAAGCGGCGTAATGTATCGCAGTCCAGCTTTTTGTGTCTCGTTGATGCATATCCGCGCCCAGTTCGAGCAGATAGCGGATGACGTCCAAGCTAGCCTGGCTTGCTACTCCATGGAGCGCACTTCGACCCTCATTATCACACAGGTCGTAATCTAAATGGGATTCTTTGACAAGGAACTCAAGCATTTCCAACCCACCATCTGCCGCTACAGCCATAAGAGTCCCCCAAGGTGCGCAAGGAAATTTGATGCTGACGCCTCGCGAAATGAGAATGCAGGCACAGTTTTTGTAACCTCGCATGAGAGCAGTTTGAAGAGCTTCACCATTGTCCCTAATACCGCCTTCCAATAGAGTAGTGGTAGCGTACTCGTCTCCGGAAAAAGCTGCTTGTGTGAGTGCATCCTGTCCAAGGAGTTCATGATCTGCTCCGGCCTCGAGCAGAAGTTTGACCATTGCGCCAGTGTTCGCTTGACATTGTGCTGCCACATAAAGAGTTGTAAGACCATTCCAGGACACAGCATTTACGTCTGCGCCATATGAGATAAGAAGCTTTGCAATGTGCGACTGACCCCTAAATAGAGCAACGTGGAGGGCTGTCCCCCAAATCCCTGCTTTTGAGTTGACATCGGCGCCTCTGCGCAATAGCAGCTCGACACTTTGGTGATGCTCTTGGAACGTAGCGACGGATAAAGCAGTGCCATTGAGCCACTCCGCCGCGTCGATGTCTACAACCCTGTCTAGCACAACGTCGATAAGGTCAGTGCAACCAGTGGTCGCGGTATAACGGAGGAAGTCTTGATCTCTCGACATATTGTTATTCCTCTAGATGTAAATTAGCAATATTCTCGAGCAAGGCGACAATGCCCATACTCAGTTAGCGTACGGTGGTGGTATTTGAATCCCCACTGATCTCGCCTGTTATTGTCGTACTTTCCGGCTCCAACAGAGGCGATGTGGAACTTGAAGCTTGCCAAGCCATTGTAGCGGTCGTGGAGCTCGAGTCTTCTAAATTTTCCAATGCAGGCGTTGTCAAGTCTGGCGGTCTATCCGCCAGCATATAATGGAAATGCCACAACTTGATGCAATAGTCGAACAGAGGAAAACAGGTCCGCAAGTTGGTTTTCTCTTGGTGTATATGGTCAAAGTGGCGTAAGTACAATAGACAGTATTGTGCAATAGAATGGTCTGAGTTCAAATTTGACGCGAAGTACGTCGACTGTAGCATGCAAAGAAGGCGATCGGAGGTCAAATATTCTTTGACAGAATAGTGTGCAAGCTTCAGATACCCATGATCATACGTTGTGAGGCTCCCGCAGAGCGTCATAATGTCTTCTGGATCCTCTATCCGCTGTGTCTCGTCGTAATCTTTCTGTTCTAAGTCAATTGCTAAGGCTTCGATAACCTCGTCGATGGTGAGCGGACGCCTATAAAGCACCTAGGTCAGAAGTTGACCAACGACTGTGTTTAGGAGTAGAGAATATGCTCAGGTTCATCTGAATTCCAATATTCCCGCCCACTGAATGGATTTAGGGAGGGGTCCGAGCGACGCATCACGCCTCGTCCACTCAATGCAATGAGCGTATTACACTCTGCAAAGGTGACAAGAGACAGTTTTACAGCTCAGAAAATCCACAAATAAGAGAGAAAAATGCACTTACGCTGCGAAGCACAACCACATAAGCAATTTTTTAGCCTCGGCAATGTAAACGGTGTCAATTTGGTCCAAGATCCTCGCGTATGTTCCTTCCAACGTCGTCGGAAGACATTTGAGGGTATTGCGCAGCCCTTTAAGATTCCTCCACTGCTTTACTGCTTGAAGTTGACATGCAGCCCAGCGAAACATTTCACAACCCTTCAGCGCGATAGCATCGACGATTTCGCTACGTATTTCGGTTGGCCATCTAATGAGTCTTGAATCTTCTTCGATACTCTGTTGAACATATCTTCCAATGTCTTCGTTTACGTCTTCCGCCTTCATGGAGCATTCATGGTAAGGAATATGCCGAAAAGCTCTTTCAATATCTGCCTCTTTCCGGCTGGCTATGAGTAAGTGCAGCTGTGCCATGATCCATTCTGACATATCGGCAACCAATCTAAGAATTTTCCCTCGTGCACCGCATTCATCAATGCCGTCGATGATAATATACGTCACTTTCTCATGGGACAGGATTTCACGCAACGTTTCCAGCAACTCCTGCTCGTTGGGGCCTTGAAGTTTATTCACGTAGGACGCATGAAGCAAACCAAGCGGCGGTAAAGCTGTAGCGTTTTTATTTTGAACCTGTGCTATCAGCGAGCATAGGAGAGCTGTAACATCTTGTCGGTCGCTATTATTGAAGTCGAAGAAAAACTGGAGGACAAGCGGTAAGCGCTCACTAGAGCCTGGTCGAAGGAGAGTTTCCACGATCGAAGCACACAGAACAGATTTGCCTGATCCGGGGATGCCATGTAGCCACAGAATCGACTGCAGAGAAGAGGTCCACTCTTTAAAAGTGGCTCCGTTTAAAAACCAGCTACCAGTTGAGCCATCTCCAGGATTTGGTGGGTCGTTGGTCCCGATGCGTGGTGATTGGGCAGTGAGCCAGTCGAGAATTGTGCGGCGGTGTTGGTCTTCATGCCTCTGTTCAACGGACCGGGCCAATGACAGGGTCGCGAGGTGAGTGCCTAGTTGAAGCTGAGTATTGTCGATAGAAAGGCCCAGCTGCAGCGTGCTCTTGAGTCGAGAGATCGGGTGTAGTCGACGATTGATTTCCTTCTCTTGCAGGGTCCATTTCAAGGCCCCGAATGTCGAGCCGTTGGACAGAAGGGCTTTCTGGAGCCAGCGCTCTAGATCCCCCAACTCGGTGGAATACGTTGTCAGTAGACCATGGGAGCTCGCAAGAGCCTTCAATTGGCGCAAGTGAGTTTGGTCTTGCACGTTTAGATCCAGCAACCCTTCCAGGATTCCGCGCAAAGCTTTGACTCCGTTAATGAGTTGGACAAGATCCGGTGTGGCATTTTTGAAACGGGAGCGAGCATCCAAGCATAGAATTGTGACTTTGTGGATCAATTGAAGTAAGGTGATAACGCTTGCAACCGCGCCCAAAGGCTCCATGGCTTTTGAGAGAGACTCAGGTTGCAGAGATTTGCGATCGGGCTGAACGTTATAATGAGACATTCGATACTGCGCAGGGCAACTTGCCGCAACTGACAAGCCCTGCAAGGCAGACGAATAGGCGCTTTTCGGTCGTAATAGCTGGGTAGAATTCAGCACCATTCATTTCGTCAGTTTATGCTCTGTATTATCCATCCTGGTACAACATGATGAGACAACGCCAATTCTGATGAGAAGGAATCGGAATAGAGGTTTTGCTGGCATTCCTCGCCTGCACGACTCTACACGTTTCGCCCTGTGGCGAGATTGCTTCAGAGGAGCGCACCGCATGCGAGGCGATTCGACTTTGACCGCTCTATAGATCGAGAAGATGGACTAAAGGGAGCAAGGACTCGCGGAATGTACAGAGTAGGTTCGACAAATAGCAGTAAGTGCTCTGCATGTCGCAATTTCAAGGACAGACGCGCCGCGTGTGAGTTCGAGCGTGGCGATGTTGGGAAGTCAATGGATCGACTGTCGTTGAGCTGGAAAGCACGAGATGGAAAGCACGACCAGCAACTGACTCGAGCTCTTTCTAGAGTGCACGTGCCGTCGGCGCCCTCCTTGCAACCGTCCTGTTCCTCCTCACACCCGCCGTCTACGTACAAGTGCCGTACCCCGAATCATGTCTGTGGTGTCAGAGTATAGGCGGACAGGTGGCGACGCTGCAGCAGCAGGTCGCTCAGCTGCGTGCTTGGGTGGTACGAAGATCGCTTCCATTTGTTCTACGTGTCAAAGAGCCGCAGCGACGTACCACAACGCTCTTCGCGATTGGTGGTTTAGGATTTCAACATTGAAGGCCAAGTGGGCGGCAATTTGCACCGAGCGCACGATACGAGGCGATCCACTCAATACGCCGCATCTCTCGTGGAGATGTGCTGCTGTTGCTCGATATAGCCGGTGACGTAGCGTGGCTGAATGCTACGCCACGACCTTGCTTGCAAACCACGCGACGTCGATGCTCTCTATGCGCTATTATAACTTCCTGCTGTTCAGCTTGTGCTACGTACTGACTATATTCGAGGTCTCGCATTTCGCAGAGGACCCTTTTACTATCGCCGTTCCGAAGAGTAGTCCGACGAAAGTCACTACTGCTGTATTGACGCCTCGTGTGACAAAAACCTTTGGTAATCCTAGTGTAAGTTGGAAGTCTCACATTGTTTGCTAATAATCACATGAATGCGAACCTTTGAATGTGTTTTCGTTCTCCAATAAGTAACAAGGCCTGCAGACATCCACCAAAAGATCTCTTCCGTCTACCACATTCGCCAAACTTTCCACAACCAAAGCTTCTACGACTAAAGCCTCCACGACTAAAGCTTCAACGACCAAAACTTCCACATCCAAAGCTTTCGCAACCAATTCAAAGGTTGCATTCGCTCTTCCCAAAATATCTTCAACTGTCCCCAAAGCCCCCCTACAATCACCAATGATGGGCGGCGGCGAAGGCTATCGGTCGGTAGCCTACTTCGTCAACTGGGTATATCTCCCTACGCCTCAGTAAACTCTTACATTCTAACTAAATCAAGGGCATCTACGGTCGCAAATACTTCCCCCAAAACATCCCCGCCGACAAACTAACCCACGTCCTCTACTCCTTCGGCGACAATCGCCCTGACGGCGAAGTCGTCCTCACAGACCAATGGTCCGGTAAGCCTCCGATTTCATCTGCCAACCATCCCCAGCCCCGCATTCCAACTAACCTCCCCTCCCCCAGACATCCAAATACACTACGAAGGCGACTCCTGGAATGACGTCGGCAACAACCTCTACGGCAACCTCAAGCAACTCTACCTCCTCAAAAAAGCCAACCGCAACCTAAAAGTGCTCCTCTCCATCGGCGGCTGGACCTACGCCCACGAGCAGAAGCACTTCGATGCGCCAGCCGCGACACCTCAAGGCCGCAAAAAGTTCGCCGACACGTGCGTCAAGCTGATCAAGGACCTCGGCTTCGACGGCATCGACATCGACTGGGAGTACCCGCAGAACCCCGAGCAGGGCCAGCAGCTGTTATGGCTACTGCAGGAGATCCGCGCGGCCATGGATGCGTACGCAACCAAGCTCGAGGGCGAGACGGGGACGCGCCCGCATTTTGTGCTGACGATTGCGGCGCCTGCGGGGGAGGCGAATTATAAGAATATGCCGCTTAGGGCGCTGGCGCAGACGCTTGATTTTATCAATTTGATGGTACGACCTTTCATTCGCATTTTTATGTCTGATACTGATGTGTGGGAAGGCGTACGACTACAGTGGGAGCTGGGATCCATCCTCTGGCCATCAAGCCAACCTGTTCCCCTCGCATTCCTGCCCCTCCTGCACCCCTTTCAACTCTCAATCCGTCATCGACGTATACGTCGCACAAGGCGTTCCTGCGAACAAGATCGTCCTTGGAATGTCACTCTATGGCCGCTCCTTCGCCAATACGGATGGTATTGGGAAATCGTATAGCGGTACTGGTCCAGGTTCGTGGGAGAACGGCGTCTGGGACTACAAAGCACTGCCCCACCCCGGCGCGCAAGAGTACGTCGATGAGGAAGCGGGCGCCAGCTACTCCTACGACAACAACACGCGGACGATGGTGAGCTACGACACGCTAGCCATGGCGAGGAAAAAGGCGCAGTGGATCAAGCAGAAGGGCCTCGGCGGAGCGATGTGGTGGGAGCTATCCGGGGATAGGCAAGACGCCGGTAGTATCGTCAGCAATGTAAGTGGCGCCCCCTGCATGCCAGCACTCCACACATGAAAGCCTTTTTTTTTCAGCGTGAGAGAAAATGACGGAGAACTTCCCGTCACGGCCCGTTTCCGTGCCACGCACGCAAACGCGCCACCGCTTTGCAAGAGTTAACCTCCCACCCAGGTCGTCGCAGAACTCGGAGGCCCCTCCAACGGCAGACTTGAACATAGAGCTAATTGGCTCGCGTACCCGGATTCGCAGTACGACAATTTGCGGGCAGGATGCCCGAGTAATTGAAGTCCTCTTCGAGAATTCCATGTCTGCCGTCTGCACACCACACCCCGGCTCTGAGTTTCGAACCCCGTTGGTAATGATGGCCGCGGGACGTTGATGCAGGTAGACACCCGAAGCGGGAATTCGATTCAGGAGTGGGATTGTGACAGTCCATGGTGAAGGATAGAATGTTTGATATAGTTTCGTGGTGCTGGAGTTGGTAAAGATCCTTGCATATAAGTCTCGCTTACAGTTGCTGCTGCAAAAAGTGTTACAACTCTTGAAGCGATCGACTGCACGTATAGGGACGGAACTTTTACCCATCGGAACCATACGAAATGAGTGTTGCTGGCTTGTAAGGGATCAGCAATCGGACAGCATGCGATCCATGCTTTGGTTTCCTGTGTTGTACAGAATGTGACAGCGTGATGGATGCAGGTCGATGAGCTATTATCCTGAGCCTGCGAATATTCTGTCGGTTCTGCAGCTGGTTTTGAGTTTGACTCACGTTCGACGGACGCGCTGTCCGAATTCAATTGAGAAAGAACGCCCCAGATCTGAGCCGGACAGTGGACTGCGGATCGGGTATGCAGGCAAGCTGCACGCTGCGATATGCCATGTATCGCGATTCGTCATGTCTTGCCGAGTGGACCTGCATGAGCCTGCGTGTCAGGCAGCGGTTTCTGTTCGGCCTGTGTTCGCGCTGGTAGCGAAGATGCGGCCGTAGACTTGCCCTGTACGGCCAGCCTCGATGTGTTTCAGGAGGAATGCATCAGAAAAGGTGGAAACGTAAACGAAGAGGTTTCCGCAATGGTGAAGTCATTCATTGTCGTTGAAGTAATGTGGTATCCGAGCGCATTGAAAGCCAGGATGTCGCCGTCAAAGCCATGCCCTATGTGCAAACCCTGCCGCTATAGTTTACACAGGAACTGCCGATAACGAATCCAATAACGCCGAATGTGGTCAAAGCTTCAATGCAGTAAGAAGATCATCCTAAAAGATGATGCGGCGTGCACACACGTGAACCAAGACCTGTTGCTGTCAATGTTTTCGGACCGCGTCAGGCGTGCAGGTTTCTGTAGGTGGCAGCAGCCGCTGGTAAGCTTCCTCACCGGCAAGGGTGGCGTCTCTGTGTTCAAGAAAAGTTCTTATACGTTCATTACGGTCGCCCGACATAGTGGCACGCTTGGAGCGAGCGAGCTCCAGTGACGCTTCTTTGTGTATTCTCTCGCGCTGCTCCATGACTGAAGAGCCAAACATGTTGGCTCGCGTGCCTTGCATGACGCCGCCTAATGTGACAATGGCGAAGATCAAAGACACGAAGGCGAAGTTGGATATGTAGACGTCTCGCGGGGCAGGCTCGGCACCGCTCTCCCGCTGGTGCCATTGCTCCCAGTCCTCCCAAGTAGCATTGTGGCGCGGATCGTACTTCCATTGCCGCTGCTCGTAGGCCCATGTGTGCTGTGGGCTATGGCTAGGTGTCTGGTGGTGGCCCGCCCAGCCCAGTCCGAAGGCGTCGTAATTTCTCCGCTTCGCATCGTCTGAGAGGATGGTGTGCGCGGCCACGAGAAGCCGATAGCGCTCTAAGCGGATGGCACGCGGCAGATGGGCTACTGGAGACGCGGCATCGGCGCGATCGGGGTGGTAGAGCTTGACGAGGGAGTAGAAGCGGTGTTTCGTGTATGCCTGGCCGCGTTTGCAGTCGAGGATCTGGTAAGGTGTCGGAGACCTGTGGGGATGCACGGCCTCAGGCCAGCTCAAATCGGGCTCGTGGCCCTGCGCGTGCCTGGGCGGAACATGCTGGGCGTAGGAGCGCGCGTGTGGGTGCGCGTTGAATGAGAGGGTCGGCCGGCATGACGTGCAACCCGCGGGTGTGGGGCGGTGATTAAAGGTAGGGAAGGCGCTATAGGAGCTGAAGACTAAGGCAGGCTTTCGCGAGGGCATTATCACGCAATGTGAAGGCGGCCGCAGCACATGTTGCCCGGCACGCGACGCGACGGCGAAGTGGTGGCACTGAGGGCCGGCGAGGTGGGAAAGTTGGTGGGAGAGTGCATGCATGACAACCGCTCCACCTCCAGGCCGCTAACCGTGTGCATGCTAGATCATCGACGAACGACACGCCCAAAGTGGGTGCCTGGTATAGACTTTCGTGTGCAACAGCTTGTCGAGCAGCCTCCATAGCCAACACAAGCCCATCTCTTGTTTAGCTCGCGCTGATTTCCGGTTGGGCGGGCGCGGCCCTGCCGCTCTAGTGGGGGGCTTGCTATGCGAGCAGCTGTTCTCGTTCACTGTGAGTTTGATCTGCCATCCAGGGGCATCTGTCTCGCTTCCGCATGCTTTCAATAAAAAGTCCCACTTACTGATCCTGGAGGAAACCATGCTCTGTGCGCTAGCACTTGCCTGGAGCGTCTGGCAAACGGGTAGGTGTGGTGGCTTCGATAAGGTTGAGCAAGCTATAAGACTTTCCGTCGTGCCAGTCAGCTGCTCCTAGCCTGCTCACCCCATCTTACACCTTGCCCGGCCTCTGCTTGGATGCTTCCTTCTATTGTATACCACGATAGCCATGGACCGCTCGGATGATGTCGACATGGTTGACCATGAGAAAGAGCTAGCTGAGGTTCTCGAAGCCCACCGCGACAGCCAGGGTGAACCCCTCGCCGGTCTTCTCACGTTGACAAGGCGCATGGAAGGCGAAGAGGAAAATCAATTCGACGTCGATCTTACAATTATGGACTTTCTGGCTTACAAGGCTACCGATCTCGTCTTTGAAGGGCGAGCAAGCTCCAACCCTCACCAGTCAGACCTTCCCTCAGCGCTCGTAACAATGACTTCGGGTGAGTCACGGACATAAGCTTATCTTTCTACGGTGGCTGACCCTAGATCAAAGAATGGAGGACCTTTTTGAAGCACAAACACAGCGGCCGTCGCCTGAACAACCAGGCTGCATTTCGTTCGCGCCTTCTCCAGTTCTCTTTGCTTTTTACCCATCGCCTGAATCATGAGCAGACCTGGACTACCATCGAGTCACTCAACGAGCTGAGGACACAGAACCGAAAACGCGGCCTATACTGGCAATCCACGGGACATGCTCCGGCTCTTCGCCGACCGTTTGACACTTCTAGCGAATTTCCTCTTGCCGACGGCGCACTTGCCGAGAACAGACACAACCTTGCCTGCTCAATCGACCAACGCCAGGAGAAGAGGCGTTGGGTGACCGATTTGGAAGGAACCCCAACCCTACATGACCTTCTATCACTTTTTGTGGAGCTCACCGCGGCGAGAACACTATTTGGAGATTGGATGCCAAGCCATGGATGGATGGATCTTGTTGGACAATTCATGTGTGAGCTATTCCACATCGCACGCATTCTGAAACATCGCTTACCGGGAAAACATCTAGTCCACGCTGTCATCGAAGAGTACCTACTAAACGGGGCGTATGGAGAAGACACTTTCAATACCATATTCGCATTCGGCTGTCCCGGAACCTCGCGCCGACCAGATGACGGCAGCGATGTGGAGGCGATGCGTAGTCTTTTCTGCAGCGAAGGCCGCCCTCACGAGCAACTAGCTGGCTGGACCGAAGTCAAGCAGCGATATGTTGACGAGGTGAATATTTTGCCTTATTAGCGACTAACGGCACCAGCTAATTATCTCAGCTTCTACCTTCATCCAATGCAGCCTCTTTTGTTCAAGCAATGGAGCGCGCCCAAGAACGCCATTCGTACGTCGACTTCGAAAACAGCCTGATATCGTTCTTGAAGTACCTGCACGATGGTTCGGTCAAGCCTGATCTTGTCCAGGTCGAGGAGGGACGCATCACGGTTGACGGTAACGAGCTTCCGGAGAACGAGTCTCGGGAGATGATACGCCGGATGGGGTTGTAGGGGTCATGTCTTGTATTCACTTCCTTTCTTGTTAAGCTGACACGGCTCAAGGATGCAAACACCCCAGCTGCAACTTCTTCTTTAACTTCACTTTTTTTTTACGGACATTGTCGTCCGTTAATTTGTTCTTTCTATACCTTTTAGTTTCTTTTACTCTACCAGAGGAGCATGAGCAATGACAAAGATTCTGACGGCCGGGTACAAAGTAGTTGCAGTCAGCCACTGTATGAGTCGTCCTGGGGTAACACAAAGGACCAAGACAAGTCTAAACTGACACTGTATTACTTATCCTGAGGTAACACACAGGACTAAGACAATGCTAAATTGAATTGTCTTACCTAACCCTGTACCTACACGACTGGTCTGTCTTTGCATCAATTTTTCAACTGCATCTCAGGCCTCCATCAAACAAATACAACCCTTCTACAACCCCTTCCTCTTCCAGATCCCCGACCCAATCCCTCATTCTGCATCAACGTCATCGTGAGCGCCTCCGCGCCCAGCAACGGCTCCATCTCCGGATCACCCTTCTCCATCGCCCTCCGATACCCCGGCCTCGCACCCACATCCCTCAGCCACCGCAGCACATTCGGATACTCCGCCAAGCTCACATTCGGCCACCAGTACCGCTGCGTCGTCAACCCATACACATTAATCACGTCTGCGGCGGCGAAGTCCTCGCCTGCGAGCCACTTGTTGTTCTTCAAGTGCTCGTCGGCGTGCGCAATGGACGCGTGCAGGCGATTCGTCGCCATCGCCATCGCCGGGTTTTCCACCGGGAGGCCGGCGAGGGTGAGAAACATGACGTCTATGAAGGCTGGGAGGAAACTCGCGTTGGCGTAGTGGAACTAGTAGAGGTAGTCGGCGTAGCCCTTGTCGCCGTACCGCTTGGATAACTTCCGGTCGTCTTATCTGGATAGGATGCACTCGCATATGGCGCCGCTAGGGACTCGGGCGCGAGGAGGGGATCGCGCGTGTGGCGCACGAGGGTGTAGTCGATGCCGAGCTCTTCGCAGAGAAAGACGATACGCTCGCTTTGCAAGCTGCCCATGTGGTGGACTGTGGGAACCATTTTGGCGGTAGCTTGGGGCGACTTGACGTAATTCGGCTAGTTCTACTTAACGTACTTTAGTTAGTTCTGGGAGGAGATAGTTAGTGCGCTATCTGCGACTTTTTCGTGGGTGTAAGAGTATGGGATATATAAACTTCAATCGGGGCCGGAAGACACGCGACCCGAGATAGTATTCGGAAATCACAAATCATTGCACATGGGTACTTGACGTCAAAGTGGGCCGGCAACGGAGCGGGCCGAATACTAAGGCAAGATTCTAGAACGACACGTTTGAAATCGGGAATTATCACCAGATCACATATGATCCGGTGTTTGCGGTTCATTATCCACCTTGGTCTCCATCCGTCGTTCTGTTATCCAAACAGAAGCTTCATATCATAACAAACGTGAATCGTGAATCGCAAAAGCAAATTGAGCTCAAAAGGGGCCAAATCATTCAACAAATCGGAAAACCGTGAACTCCCACATGTGCGACTTACCGTTCGTGAAGACCCAAGCTGAGCATCGCTTGCTTAACCATTCCACTTGCGCTCCAAGTGGCGCAGATACTCCCACGTCCAGCCCAAGCTCTTGTGCGAGCCCTGCGGCACATAACCCGCACTACGACTCTCCTCGAGACGCTTGTTCGTCTCCATCTCGACGACGAACTTCCAGAAACGGATCCGAAGCTTCAAATTGTAGCGGTGCCAGAGCGCGGGCATGTGCACGACGTCTTGGATGCAGTAGTGCAGGAGGATGTTGTCGAGCGGGCGCATGTTGAACACGTGGAACGAGCCGCCCTTCTCGGGTGCGAACAGCTTCGAGCCGCGGTCCTTCACCGTCTGGATCTGGCTGCGCTGGATGGGCGAGAGGATGTTCATGAGGCCGAATTGGATGCACTTTGCGAGGCCGTTG
Source organism: Bimuria novae-zelandiae CBS 107.79 (assembly GCA_010015655.1). Lineage (NCBI taxonomy): Eukaryota > Fungi > Ascomycota > Dothideomycetes > Pleosporales > Didymosphaeriaceae > Bimuria > Bimuria novae-zelandiae. The sequence goes on along the minus strand of ML976664.1, from coordinate 852,966 downwards.
ACGCGCTCACGGTTGCGGCCGCTGCGTGCTGGGACGGGTCAGTATCACTTTCACTCTCACGCCCGCTTTATTATAGAAAGAAGGAAGTTGTGGACTTACTAGCTAGCTCCATGACCTGGAGGTCCTGCACGCCCTGCAGCTTGATGCCGAAGTGAGCAAACAGCGCGTCGGAGTCGTTGCGAGCGTCGAAGAAGACCTTCGGGATCTCCGTCGACTCTAGAATCTTCTTGAGCGTGATGAAGTGCGGCTTGGTGCCGAAGCTGCTCATGCGGTCCACAAACTCCTCGGCTCCCAAGGCGTTGAGGTCCTCTTCGTCAGATTCGGACTCCGCATAGTTGGCGCATGCCGAGGTCGCCCAAGGTGAACTGTAAGCAGCCCAGAGATATGTCACATGACGACACTAGTCTCATGAGTCAGCTCTATCTCTATATACGAGCCTCTGATCACTCCATGTACACACAACACAACACAGAACAACACACAGAGCAACTCAGACAATTACACACACAATATACTACCTTCACACATACCACCCACCTGCTTACATGAACACATCGATGAAGAAGACCGTCTTTGAAGAGAGGTCGTAGAGCGTGAGAATGGAAATCGAGCCGTTGCGGGAAAGATTGACGCCCTCGAGATCGACATAGAGGTGTGGCGGCACGGTCGTGCTGAGATTGAGACCTCCGAGCACTTGAGCAAGCTCTGGGGTGGTCGAGATGAATTTGGTGATTGTCATGGCGAGTGGTGGTGCCTTGTGAACCTGTCCGCGTGCTGGAACGTTGAAGCGCCGCTGCGGGTTTATGTAGCTGTGCATTGAGCGTCTCATCCAGCTCGCGGTCGCCTAGCGGCGGTTGATGGCCTGCGTGTGAGGTCTAGCTTGGGTGGTAGACTTGTGCGGCGGGGTGAGTCTATTTGTCGTCAGTGTAGCAGTGTTATGTTATTGTCGAGAAGCTCGAAGGTTCCGAGCAGAGGAAAAGTGAATAACGCGAACTTTTTCTAGGTGCGGTGAAAACACATGAGCTCGCTCACTGGTTCTGGCGAACGCGTTGCCCAGGATACGTCGTCATAGGTTGACCTTATCGACGTCGCGTCGCGAGCGGCCTACACTTTTTGGCGCGCCTTCCAAATTTGAGCATCACAAGGTTGCAAAACACACGACCAAACGGTTCGAAAACACATTGTTTAGAGAATATTGAGCCAGCTGGTTTTTCAGCACAGAGTAGCAAAGTGGGATCAACTACGAACATCTAACAGGTTCTATGGTTTGTTTACACAGGGACATATCTGGATGAATAAGGGGATTCTGTAATTATGGATAGAACTGTGCATTCTAGAGTTTGGTTGGATTGATGTTGATCTGCTGGGTCGATTGACAATGCTAAAGGTGGTTGTATCAACATGGAGACTCTCCAATTGCGCCCCATGTGCAACTTACTACAAGAATCCTTACGGAGCTAATCTCCTTGCTTCTCATCCAAAGGCAGTCGACCTCGATAAGGACTGCTCTGTGAGTCGAAGCGAGCCCGCTAGTGCCGCGCTTCGGTCGTACTCAAAGTCCTCCGTACACATTAACTTGTGGAAATTCTCGTCCTCAATCTGAGCTCTCGAATAAGTGGGAAATTTTGGATGCCAGTTTGTTGTGCTAGACGGTCCCATGTAGAAGATCAAGTAAGCTTTAACTCCCTTGCCGCCTTCTTTGTCATGCTCCCTGCTATTGTCATGGGTGATGATGTCGTAGTGTTCTTCGGGACCGAAGTGGAGTTTTGAATTTGCTGGTGTGAGTATAAGCGTGATGTCAGAATAAATTGAGTGGCTCCTTACCGATGATTTGTCCCCTGTAGTAGGCGGATGATTCATGTTTGGGTGAAGCACTTCTAGAATGATCCGCACTGCTACGACTAGATGTAGATTTTTGACCACTAGTGGATACCATAGCTCGATTTAGCGACCAGAGATGAGTCTTCGGAAAAGAGTGACGCTGAATTCGCTTATCATGGATACAGTGCATCTTATATACCTAAATCCATACTGGATTTGCGCCCCAATGTTTGTCCACAGACCTGAACACGAGATGAGTACTCTATGCTCACTCACAAGTAGCAAAAACCTACATTTGCTCTATTCCTCCGCATAATCAATCGCCAAGTTTGATTTGGTCTTCCGAGAAACTGTCGACAATAGGTATGCTCCGATAGAACAGGAACGGGCGTGCACATAAGTTAAGGCCATGTATCCACGAAACACAGTATTTCGCGTACAGTTGTGACGTCAAAGACGTGCGACATTAAATAGTCGAACCAAAGACGGCTGAGGTTGTTGAACAAGGAATGATAATCATTTTTAAGGTATGACGATGTCATCAACGATAGCTACGAGTCACGATAGCTGCAAAGTCTAGCACATGCGGAAGGAACGCGTACATGGAGAATAAAGAAAGGAAGACATGCTGTCGACGAGAACAGGAGGCCGATAGTACTGCAAAGGTCCGAAAAGGCTAGTCCCATGGTTGTATGCTGATAGACCATGATTGTGAGCGCTCCATAGGATTGCAATGTGGTCGTCGAACATGCTATCCTACCGGGGACACCTCTATCATCGATCAACCTGCGTCACGGCGCCATTGGGCACGTTGCGAATGTCAAACAAACGAAAATGTTGATGATTCTACAGACCTAACCTGGCCGAGATACACTGATTCAAATATATACACAGCTTTCTGTCTCCACCTCTATTGGTCGTCAATAACGTGGAGGTATTTCTTCTCCTCCCGCTTTTCCCGCTCGGTCATTGGAGGCAGGTCGTAGTACGAGGGGCTACGGTATCCTTTCTGAATTGCAAGTTAGTTATCGTTGTGCATGCCTTTGATGCCCAATGTAACACATACCAGGTACTCGTACAAGACACTCTTGATGTCTACGGGCTCAATCTCGAGATCCTTGAAAGTCTTTGCCTTGGGGTCGATCACCTGATCGATGAACTCCCGTTCGACCTCGTCGGCGGACATGGTGGGCCACCAGATGAACCTGTTAAGGGCAGCGGCGATAGGTTTCAGTAGCCCTCTGGGAACGTTGATGTGTCGCCTGGTCTTGATAATTTCGTTGCCAACAAGATCGTTGATTTCGGCCATGGTGTAGCCCTTGGGGCCATAAAGCTCGAAAGTCTCGGCGGCCGTTGTGTCGTCATGGAGCATTTTCTCCAGAGCCATGCCGACATCAATGGCGTGAACAGGGTAGAGGTACTGCTGCATCCAGTTCGAAGTGATGACGTTGGTAGGTCCGGCAAGTTTGTTGAGTAGGCGGTCCTCGAAGCCGAACATGGGTGCGGGGCGGACGATGGTGGTTTCGGGATAGATGTTTCGTGCAACTTGTTCACCCTTGGCCTTGGTGCGGTAGAATTCAGAAGGCGAGTCGAGACTGGCGCTATGCGACGAAACGTGCACAAAGCGATCGATGTCATACTTGGCCACGGCTTCCACAATGCGCTCTGTACCCTCGACATGGACATCTTCCAAGTCAAAGTTCCTAGTCAAGATTAGCGACAGGATCACAAATACAGGTTCATAGGGATATTACTTACTTGGTATGGTAGTCGCGACCAATCAGGTTGTAGACAATGTCGGAGTGTCGAACGGACTCCTCTATGGATTGCGTGTTGCGCAAGTCCATTTCCTAATACAGTGAGATTTCTCCCATAAGCTTCTCAGAGGTATAGGCGTACGATGAATATGACTCTGCCCAAATCACCGGCGACCTTGAGATGTCTCTTGGCCATTTCCTCGCGGAAAGGCACAATGACGGTACATCCCGAGCGAGCTGTTTCAGCCAGTATCAGCATCGCCTTTTGCGCTAATTCATAGAAGTCCACGTACCGAGTCGGTTCACAATATATCTTCCCAGGAAGCCGGTAGCTCCAAAAACGGTCGCGGTATAACCTGGTCAAGGGTGAGCGGGGGATTCGGCCTCCGTTCGGAGCTCTTATCTACCTCCAAGAGAGGACCTGTAGCTTGAATTAGCTCAAGACGGCGATTCTGGAGTGCAGCGAATGCACCTTCCGCCTGACACAGTCAGGATAGGCTTGCCGGTACGGGTGATTCTGACATCTGAATTGAGGTATCGGCGGCAGATTGTAGGCAGGTTCGCGGTGCGCGTATTCGAGGGTATATGGGCCGCGAATGCGGCTCCGGAGCGCGCACAGCGGAGGGGCGAGGCCATTGTTGCGACGTTCAATGGCTGTCGGAGCGGGCAGCTCAAGCTCAACGACGTGAGGTTGGAGCCGCTCCGCTCGGACCTTTTTCTTGGCGGGCAGTAACATCCCGCCGCGGCAACATAGTAAACCGCACAACCGCACGCAACCTCGCCCGACCACCCCGCCATACAACTCTCTGCGTTTCCGTCCTTCGAATAACACTGTATTCGCAAAGCAATAACAGCCACCAAATCAGCCACCATGGCGATGGACACAGACACAATCCCGAACCTTCTCGGCGACTTGCGCGACCAGGCGCCCGATGAGCTGCAGGAATACTTCATCGCCTTCGAGGACTACTGGGAGCGGAAGCTGTGGCACGAGCTGACAGACAAGCTGGTCGAGTACTTTGAGCAGTCAGAAAGCGCAAAGCAGCGGATACCACTCTTCGAGACCTTCATCAAGAGCTTCGCGAAGAAGATCAACCAGCTCAAGCTCGTGCAGCTCGGTCTGAGTGCGGCAACACAACACAAGGGTAGCGAAATTCTCGTGGGAAGTATCTTGGACAGTCACTGACTCTTGCAGACGACACGGAACGCCTCCAGTTCGTCTCCGATCTCGCTAAGCAAGTCAACAAACCCGCCTCACAAGACGCCTACGTCTACGCCACAGTAAACGCTGCGAGCATCCAGCTGCGGACAGGTGACGACGAGGGTGCGCGGAAGAAGTTGGATGAATGCGAGCAGATAATAGAAGGCTTCGATTCTGTGGAGACAGCCGTGCATGCTTCGTTCTACAAGACCAGCGCAGAATACTACAAGGTACAATGTCTGACCATATCATATTCCGCACTTTGCTGATCTTCTCAGGCCAAACACGAATTCGCTGCGTACTACAAGAATGCGCTCCTGTATCTCGCGTGTATCGACCTCGCCGATCTCGAGCTTCGCGAGCGCCAGTCGCGTGCCTACGACCTCAGCATCGCCGCTCTCGTCTCCGATTCCATCTACAATTTCGGCGAGCTGCTTCTCCACCCCATCCTCGACTCCCTCGTCAACACCCCACACTCATGGCTCCGCGACCTGCTCTTCGCCTTCAACCGCGGCGACCTGACGGCATACGACGTCCTCGCAGGCAACATTGCAAAGGTCCCTTTGCTTAAAGAGCACCAGACTTTCCTCTACCAGAAGATATCGCTATCTGCGCTGACGGAGACCGTGTTCCGGAGACCACCTCACGACCGCGCAATGACTTTCCAGACCATCTCGGAGGAGACAAAAGTGCAGCCGAATGAGATTGAGCACCTGATCATGAAGGCGCTGAGCTTGGGACTGCTCAAGGGGACGATTGACCAGGTGGCGGAGATTGCGAGGATCAACTGGGTGCAGCCGAAGGTGCTCGACATGAAGCAGATCGAGAATATGAGGGGGCGGTTGAAGGAGTGGGATGCGAGCGTCAACCACCTCGGCAACTGGATTGAGGGGGTTGGCAAGGATGTGTGGGCGGCGTGAGCGCGGCTGGCGAAGCTGTGATCGGAATCAATATCAATCGGCACGGAGTCTCCACGACCTGTGCTTGAGGGCGAGAGTCGCATGCACAGCATGAGTAATGCATGCTGCAAGTACTCCCTAATAGACGTATCATAGATTCGTGCATGCCGGCTACACCAGCGGCGCGACAATGAAATCATGAAGTCCCAAACGTGCCAGACAGTTTGAATAGGTCTAGCATTCAGACTCAATGCAAAAGTCACTGCATATCACGACCTTGATGAAATCAAAAATGATTTGCTCGTCTCATCCGCGTCGCCGTGTCATAACCTTAATCATGTATATTCAAGGTCAGGTAAGACAGTCCTGTTCAAACTTATCCTGGTCCTGTGCATTACCCTAGGACAAGCCATACAATGGCTGACTGCATCCATGTGTACTTGGTACCCGGCCCTCTAGACACATACAATCACATGCACTCTCTCTCGTGCAGACAACAAGCAAATTTGTGGCACAAACACAAACTTGTACCGTGCAGCAGTATCGCTAGTGCCCTTCACCGCCAAAAAAAAGACCACAGATTAACTGGTACGGCTACCTGCGTGTGCTGGGTGTGAAATGAAGGCAAAAAGGTAATTGTCCCGTGCCAGACTCGAACTGGCGGCCTTGGGATATCTACTACTTTGAGCAGTCACAGGATAAACTATGAGACCCACGTGATAACCAACTACACCAACGAGACGGAATCCAAGTGAGTTTTTTCACTGATCGATGGGGATAGTACAAACTGTATAACCTATATATATGATGCAACGCAATCCCATAAGAGGCGGAAGTAGAGACGATCTGAAGTTAGTGGGGCACGATGATGGAAATCTTCGTGGGCATTAAGGTGGGGTGGAGGGGCTGAGGAATTGTGATTGGGCTAGGGGCGAGGGGCTTGGTGGGTCGAATGCGACCAGACCTTCATGGTCCCGATAGTACACATGCTGCTTCGAAAACACATATAGTCGGCTATTGTATTGCATATTCGGAGGCCGGCGACACTGTATCTGAATTCCTTTCGCATAGCTCTACCTCTTCAGTCGGATTGCTTAAAAACGATCGCTTCTACAAAGGTAGAAGCACGTCGTCGTCGAGACGACTGAGCGTTATCCATTACACAATTATACACATGCCTATACAGCCCGTCAAAAGAGCCGCTTTTGACCCGGCCCTTTATGATCCGAATATCCCGGAAACGCCATGCCATAGCAACGTCACCAATGTCACAAAGCAATACCAACCCCGGAATGCCGCTTAAAGCCATTAAAACCTCCGGCAAATGCCCTGCAGCACATCCCACTACGGACCTAACCTCTGTCCGACATCCGGACTCCTCGGTTCTCTTGCCACTGTGCCTAGCGGCACCGCTGTAGGAAGAACTCCATACCGTCCGTACGTCTTCTGGTCAACGCTGACGTAATGGGGCAGTCTCCCGAGGAGGTTCAGCTTGGTTTCTACCCATCGCAAGATCTTTTCGTGCGGGACCAGGAACTTGATGTAGCCGGTTGCCCAGACGTATCCGACTGCGGCGCCACAGAGGTGGCCGAGGAGAGAGACGTTTGGGATGAGGAAGGAGGTCATGAGGACGAGTATTAAGGGAGTAGACCACGTCGGGATTTTGTACGGGCCGATACTACGAGAGTGTTAGCGAAAGCGTGATTCAGCGTGTTCGGGTGGAGTGATAATACCTGAAGTTCGGGTTGGCCTTGTGCGTCTTCATAGCCTCGGATGCGAGGAGCAGGAATACCCATACACTGTAGCATGGTGGATCAGCATTCATTCCCTCAGCTGGACATTTCGCGCAGCGTACCTCGACCCCATGACTGAAGTGTTGCCCCTCATAATGTACTTCTCCAATAGCAGGTATAGACCGCCTGGTAATAGACCGAAAGCTACCACAATGTCAACTCTGGATCTCCCGAGCTCATGTGTGCCTATTCTTACGTCCGGTAAAAAGCGACAGCGTGACGATGGTCCCGAATTCGGCTTCGAAGCGCTCGAAGAGAGGTGTGATCGCAAGTACGTCGAAGAACATGTGGAAGAAGCCGAGATGGGTGAGAGGGAACAAGTTGAGTCGATGCACTGGAGGAGAACGCATTAGCTCTTAATTCCCACTTGCAAGTCGAGAGGACCATATGCGCTCGTTGCCTCCCCTTAACTAACTCTTGCAAGCTGTCTTGTAGCTTTGGTTGACAGATGCGCGCCTTGCTGCCACGCCGGACCACCGGCGCATTTCCAGAGGGAAGAGCACCTACTTTGCGTCAAATCGAACTTGTCAGGACTCAGCGACCCCAGATCCCTCAGCCAGGGAAAGGGTATTGCGGCTATCCATAACCCAATAATCGCTGTTACTAGTAAACGTGTCGCAAGCGGTAGCCGGAAGATGTACGAGCGGAGCCGCAGGGGGTTGAACTGTGGGAGAGTAGGCATTACGAGTGGCGGAAACGCGAGAAGAGGAGGAGAAGAAACGTAAGACAGGGTGTCAACGCGACTCGGGATGGCGCGTTGCAAAGTCGATCGGAGGTCTGTGAACGCCGACGGTCAAGCATTTGGCGACCGCGCATTCGAGCGTCGACACATCACGCACTAGCTAAGTGAGGCGTGGCCAGAATGGCCCTGTTAGGTGAGAATCAATGTGCAATTTCGAGAGAAATCATATTAATATTGTACAGCTACGTTGCTGGCGCTCCGCAAGGACGCCCGCATTCTCAAGATCCCGCCGTACCTGTCGGCCTTCCTCATCCTCGTTGGCCTTGGATGGCTGCTCGTCCTCCCTTTGAACGAATACTCACGCGCGACATATGTCTCCGAGAACGCTCTACTTCCCGGGCAGGTGCACACGTACTTCACGGGCAGCGAGCACAACATCTTCAGGGCTTATCGACATGAGGTTGCGGGCTTGGTGGACATGCCGGTGCAGCAGTACGTACACCCACGTGGACCGTATAGATACGGAAGCTAATCAGAGGACAGGCGGACCGAGAAGCTGAGTGAGCTATTCAGAGCCACCAATCTCAAGGTCGCGACGCAGAAATACGCCTACACACCGTCCGGGCGCAACATCTCCAACGAGAATGTGTATGCCGTGTTGCAGGGGCCTCGCGCTGATGCCACCGAAGCCATTGTGCTAATGGCGTCGCTCAAGACCATGGATGACGAACACAACTACTCCGGTGTTGCACTCGTTCTCGCACTTGCACGCTACTTCAAGAGGTGGAGCTTATGGAGCAAGGATATTATTTTCTTAGTATCCGGCGACAGCACGAGCGGTCCACAGGCCTGGGTAGACGCATACCATGACGCTCATGATCCGTCCAAGGTTGAGAGCCTCGCCATCAAGAGCGGCGCGCTCCAGGGTGCCGTAGGCGTCGAATATCCTGCGGGACCGTGGGGCCATAGGTACGACAAATTACACGTTGTATACGATGGCACGAACGGACAGCTACCCAACCTTGACCTTTTCAACACGGCCGTTAATATCGCCTCCGGTCAAATGGGCATACGATGTACCCTTCAGCGCATGTGGAATCATCGGGACACGTACCAGGAGCGTCTGCAGACCATGTTGCGGGGCATGCTTTCTCAAGGTCTCGGACACGCCACCGGACCTCACAGCGCCTTTATCCCCTACCACATCGACGCTATCACGCTTGTTACGGTTGGTGATGGCTGGCATGATGAGATGGGACTCGGCCGCACCGTTGAGAGCTTGTTCAGAAGCTTGAACAACTTGCTCGAACACTTACACCAGAGTTTCTTCTTCTATCTGCTGCTCGAGGCTAAGCGCTTCGTCAGCATAGGCACCTACCTGCCGTCTGCCATGTTAATCGCGGCGAACTTCAGCATTACCGCAATCGCACTCTGGGTCCAAAGCGGACGCTGGCAAGAACCAATACCAAATCCTGCAGCCACGAAACCCGTCTCCAAACCGGCAACTTCAGAGTCCTCCATAGAACCAAAGAAGCAAGCTGAGGAACCAACTCAGCAAGAAGAACCACCCGAACAGAAAGACACAGAACCCCCCACAACCCTCGTCTCCAACGACGGCGCCACCGCCATCATCCCCACAGCCGCCCTCCCCATCTCCGAACGCCCCCTCTTCCTCCCAGCCGCCTTCGTCCTAACCGCCCACCTCTTCGGCCTCATTCCCCTCGCCATCTTCAACACCCTCCCCGTCGAAGAGCTCTACCCCTCCTTCCTCCTAGCCGCCAACATCACTATCCTCCTCCCCCTCGGAGCCGCCTTCTTCCTCTCCCAATTCAATCGCCCGACGCCTCAAGAAACCACGCTGATCCACTGCTTCAGCCTTCTGTTCCTCGGCATGTTTCTCTCGGCGCTCGCGACGCTGAACTTCAGTCAAAGCCTAATGGTCGGGCTGTTGACGGCGCCGCTGAGTTTTGTTCGGAGGGGCAAGGGCGGTCTCGGGAGCGCGGCGCAATTCGCGCTGTTGGCGGCGGTGAATCCGGTCATGGTCGTGCAGGCTGCGGCGTATGCGGCGAAGGTTCCGATGCTTGATGTTTTGGTCAAGGCGGCAGAGGGGTGGGAGATTTGGGGGCTGTGGACGCAGGTGGTGATGTGGTTGGTTTGGTGGCCTGCGTGGTTTTGCGGGAGTGTGGTCGTGGCGTCAGGGTTGATCTGAGGCCGCATCTACCGGACAGTAGTTGAGTGCGAAGGATTGAGAGCGGCGCGTTTTAGTAGAGCATGTATATACCACGAGCATAAGCAGGAGTTTAGTGTCGGAAAAAAGGCTGAGTGGGGTATATATACTATGTACAACATATCACTTCTGGTCACCAGCGGCCTTGAGGAGATACTGCCGCAGCAGCGACTCGGTACTCTGCGGATCCTTCCGCTCCTCCGCGTCCGTCCAGTGGCGGTAGAACTCGAGCACTACTTCCACAGTGATCAGAGCGATGATGGCCCATTCGAGCCGCAGCCCATGCTTTTCGCTCAAGCTCTCCCTCAGCACGCTGGCAATCTCCTGCGCGAACCCAATCTTCTCGTTCAGCACTCTGATCCGCACGCCTACGTCGAGCGCACGTCCCACTTGGTCATAATATTCTCCCAGACCTAATTCGTGTCGGCTGTCCCAGAAGATGTCAGGCATGGAGTCGGTGAGCTCGGAGTAGAGATTGAGCTGCGCGCGGATGGTGAGCAGCTCGCCCGTCTTCTTGAGCAGAAAGGAGCGCGTGAAGGGAACATTTTTGCGGCCCAGCGTCCGGTCGTCGCCTTTAGCAAGCATGATAGGGATATCGCGGGTAGAGTGCTGGTACGCGCTCAGCAGCGTCTCCAGGATAGCAAGCTTAGTGGAGCGCGCGAGGCCCGAGGAGAAGGCGATCTTGGCGAGGACAGTGTCGATTTCGTGGCGCTGCTCTGTGTCCTCCATTACCGCTTCCTTGGGAGGAACCTGATTGTCCAGCTCTGCTTTCGTGCCCAGCACGATAGTGTCGCCTACAACCTCGCTTGATTCTCGTGTGGGGTCTTCGAGGTATTCGAGATCCTCTGTTTCGAGCAGGTCCAGGTGCGAGCCTTCGGCTGCGGCGGGTAGGACGCGGTTTACCAGGTGCAAGGCTTCTCGTTCGCGGACGTTCCAGGTGACCATTGTGCCGGATGGGAAGATGAAGATGTCTCCTTCTTGCGAGTCTTTGACTTCGGAGGGCCGTTCGCGGGTTTGGACGTGGATGACTTGTGGGTAGAGGCCGGTTTGTAAGGGATCGAGCTCGTAGCCTTGAGCTTTGACGAGCCGGGCTGCAGTGGAGATGTTGTATGTTTCTGCTGCACAGTAGGCTGTGACTGTCTGCATGTATTGTTAGCTACCAATTATGACTTTAAAAACAGGTATAGCATACCTTTGTATCAACCTGCGGATCCACGAACCGCTTGCTTCCGCGGCCTTTTACAAAACCTTGCCTCGACCGTTGCGCCTCAACGGCGACCCGCCTCAACGACGACGTCTTGGCCGCATGTTTCTTGCCCTTCGCCCCCTTTTTTGAAGTCTCTGCAGTGCTTTCTTCCTTCGCCGATGCCTCCAATTCCTCGTCCTGCTTTTGCGTGAACTCAATCTTCTTGCGAATCGGCGCCGTTGAGCGGAATGACCGCGAAGGGTGCCATGTGGGAATTCGAATTGGTATGCGTGGTGTTCGCGGTATAAAAGAGTGCGTCGCGGAGACTAGGCCCCGTGCTAGAAAGCTCATCACATCGCTGGGTTTGGCAGAAGTTTGAACGCAAGACATCTTGAAGTGTAACTTTTTGCCAAGCCAGATTAGGTAATCAATGTACCCTCACATGCGCGTCTTTCGACCACGGACCATCACGAGAACCATCTCATGCTTGAATAATATCATTGCGCAGAAAAGATCGTTGTGAGAGGTTTGCAGGACCTCCTTCGCAACGAAGAAGTAACAATCTTCCTATACCTGACTCTGCCCACTGTTACCTAGGTAACATCCTACATACCATATAGGTACGGCGCTCCTGTCGCGATTCCTCGAGATCGACTAGCTTTTATATAATGCTAAAGCAGGCCGATTTAACGTGAAGCAACTCCAGTGTTGCGTTATATGTTGAGTTACCCCAGGATACACGATAAGCGACCATTCTCGCCCATGTGCAACACTTAGAGGCTCTTTACAAACCAGAGAGGGAACCATGAACATCTATTTCTATCGCATCTCTTTGAAAATATTTCTCGATGATACTATATGGCGGCTAACGTATTGTGTACCCCGGGTCAACTCAATCTACAGCGCAACATTGAACAGGCCAGCGCCTTCTTGAAGAAGCTTGTCCACTGATGATGTAGCTTCTTGTCTTAAACGCCTCCCGAAATACAGGTTCCGGAGAATTGGAATAATGTCAAGTATATCAAGGTCTTGGGCGCAGACACGTTTCGCCTCTAAGTCACGAGCTTTTCCATGGGATGTGATGGGGGAGGAAGCTCATGGCAACTTCCTGGGGTCATATAGATAGCGTTGTGATCCATCTCAACAAGCTGGATTATGATATAAAGACGAAGAGAGTGTTGATGCAGTGTTGGGTTTTTGACAAACACTGTGCGTTGAGAGTACTACATATGTACGGATCATCTAACAAACTTGTTTTAGCTGACAAGCCAGGGGAGGATAAAGATCCCTATAGATGAGATCGATCGATTCAGAAAAGGTAAAGCGGTACACCTGACGAGTAGAGATATGCTTGAGGTTGATTTTGTTGTCTGCACAACCGGGCGAAAGAGAGGATGGATCTAAGCCGGACGGGCTCTAAGAGTAGCTGAGTTCACCTTCGACCTATTATTCAGACATTGAAACGAAGCTCTTTACAAGGAGGTGGAAGCGGAGTTGTACGATCATCCCCCTACCTCAAAGCCGCAACAAGCGCCGCGTAGGCCATGCTGATCCTTCTATTTCGCTATGCATCGATATCTCAACAGACCTACTGCCTCTATCGCTCCCTATTCCCAACCGCACGACTCCATCAATGTTCGATTATTTTCACTGGCGCAGTCCTGTGCGTCGAAAGTGCACTTGGACACATGCGCTTATCTTCAGACGTGGCGGTTGAGAGCCTACCTTGACGGTACACTACAACTTCTTGCAGTCAACAGTGAATAAACTAGATCGTAATATTACGCTTTGCGCAATGCTGTAGCATGCGGAAATGCATCCGGACTTGGTGTGTGATTCGTTACCATGCTTTGACGTGCTAGTGCAAAACATGGGATTCGATGGGAAGAGAACAGGATATCTACTCTGGTAGAGGGATGTAGCCAATTAACTCGTTCCGAAAATGGGCTGAGGGATGACCATGAGGTGTTGGTGTAGGAGTAGAGAAGAAGGGTGGCTCTAGCGAGCGCGGCAAAGAAGGACGACGAGCTGCGTACCCCTTGTAAAAATTATTACATCATGTCGCAACAGTGAAGCAGACGTAGAGGCTATCGTAAAGCTACTCGATGTGCAAAGGAAGTAAGAAATGCCGCAAAAAATATATGGCTGAAAGAGCCAAACTGCCATGACTCCAGGTCGCATACACACCCTTACAAAGGTCATATCATATATGCAAAAAGAAACGTAAATGCTACCAGTGAGGTTCGAACTCACGCGGGTTTCCCCAGTAGAGATTTAAGAGAACTTAAATCTACCGCCTTAGACCACTCTAAGTGGATGTTAGCAGGTGAATTAACAGCGTATTCATCAGGTAAACTTGCCGGCCATAGTAGCCTGGGGCCACGAACTAACCGCTCGTCGCGTTTCAGAGCTGAATATTGAGATTTGCCACCATAAATAATATATATAGTCCAAAAAATTGTATTGCGCGGCTGACAGCGCGCAGTACTGCCATTCATCAGTACCCAATCGCTAGTTTGTGGGCAGGCGGGGTAAGCGAGCGAGCACCAAAGGTGGGGTAGAACGTCAACGTGGCAAATGGCCATTGAAAGGTTGTCTGACTTGGGTGCCTCAGGCATGAAGTGGAACCCCAACACTAACACCGACCAGTCATCCACCACATGTCTATCAGAATATCACCTAGGGCCCCTCCATCTAAGAGTCGTGTTTCTATCATACAATAATCTTGTATTTCTTAAAGTATGTGAGAAAAGTTCAAGAAAATATGGAGCATGTACATGTGCTCGCATCCAGATGGCCTTACGCCATTCAATTCTCTCGATGAACTACTGATATTTTGCAGAAGATAAATCGCATTATCACTGTTGCTCGGTTGATACTCGTTTCACCAGTATTGTGTATGCCAATGTCCTTGTGGCTAAGGATCCGCTCTCCAGTCTGTGAACACCTAAGTGAGCCCTTCCACAAACAGAAGCAACGCGCGACCCAATCAAGTCCTGACCCCAATAGTTCAATTCTAGACGGGATCTTCTACTAAACACTGGATATTGTATGTACGGCTTTAGGGAATCAATTCTGCCGACTGCTTTGATACCGAACATTGCGACCCGTACCGAGCATCTGCATGAGTCAATACCTAACAGACGACCGTAACGAGCATCCACTCAATTCTATGAGTGATAAATCGCAACCAGCGACTGCTTTGAACTGTACCTCGGTGCATGCATCATCTCTTCTAGGCTTCAAAAAACACGTGCGCAAGGCAGCCATGTGGTGGGGATGATCAATTTGACGAGAATTCGGTGTTGAGGTGTTGAGGGACGGGTTGAGGGACGGAGCGTGGTTCGCGGTGAAGGTGAGCACGCTGAGGTGCATGCATCGACAACAACACAGCTGATGGCAAAGATAATTTTCCGAATTTTCCAGCATCGTGCTACTGTATAGCTTGGGGTACATGGGAATACACGATATGGCACCCAAGTAGTGGCCCACTGAAGGGTATCCTGCAACACAAGCGACCGATTTGTGAACGATAGAGGTCATAACTAGTACTTGTTTTGATTTAGCTACGCCACTACCGCTTAGAAGCAATTTTTACAGAGTTACACGCAGAGGGTGACAAGTTAGATACCTTGATCCGACTCAGGAATCATCTCAAGGGCTAAATGCGTCACCCAATACCAAGCAAGTGTCCGGTACCTCCATGAGTATTCTCTATCTTCCATGTACTTGCTGGCCCTGTCTTTGATAGTTTGGTGTGCCATCTGCGCACTTTGTGTGCTATTTTTCCACTCAAGCGACTTGCAGGGTGTCCAACGTACCGTACTCTTGGCGTACGGCCAGCAGTTCCGTACTGTGCACAGACCATTCACTGTCCTTTTTTCTTCCTGAAGACCACTATGTGTACCGTGCACGGTACGGAACTACTAACCGTACGCCAAGAGTACGGTACGTTAGACACCCTGCAAGCGAGGTTCTCAATAGATCCTGAAGAAAATCATGAACATGGTTCTCGGTAAAAACCTGGCCGTGGCTCTGTTCGCTGAAGTTGAGGTATACGTCTACCATAAGGCAACGAGCGGGAGAGTCTCTTACAGTGCCGTCGTAAATTATTTTGACAGCACTCGGGGTCGGCATGTACAGTGTTGGCAACAAGCAAGCGATAGGCAGATTGATTACTATATTAAGCGTTGAAAGATCACCCTCACGTCCGTGCCAGTTCTAATCTGGTAATCAATCTGCCTATCGCTTGATTGTTGCCAACTCTGGGCATGTAGATCATGTGGTCGCGTTCGATGCGGTTGATCAAAATCCCGATGGTGCTATCTTTGGCTTGCACGTCTTGAAACTTTTCGACAAAAACGTGCAAACGACAAAGATGGTCGCACTCCAAGTGAAATTGTTGGTAACGGTCTTTCAACTCCAGCGTGTCTCTACCTTGCTGCACACTCTTCAGCGGCAGTGGTCGACCATATAGCAGATAAAGGTACGACGCAAATATCTCCGGATCATCGTCAGAGAGCGTTAGCTCTCTAGTCTGCCCTTCAACCCAGTGGCCCTTCAAAGCGTTGTCGGCAAACTTCTAGCGGTCCCAGAGCAGAGACATCGGTGTGTAGAATGACTTTTGGTTTTCATCCTTTCCTACGGTGACTTTGCAGTTCCTAGAGAAGCTATTGTAGTCAGTACATACAGTACACGCGTTATGCGATGCTTATGAATCCCGCTTCGAGGTTGGCGTTGTATCGTGGATCAAATGACCCCAGGCTTCAGGATTGAATAAAAGTCTGAGCAGTTTCTTTGTAACTAACTTACTCTAGTGCGCGAGCCGCATTTAACACGCCTAAATTCACACCGCTCATGGTGAGTTGTTAGCGGTGCTTCTGTTATCGTCCAAAGAACGCTTGCTTGGTAATGCTGATTGAACTGAGGGCTACAGCCGTGCTTATATAGGCTAGCTTCGCAAAAAAGAGAAGCTTTGTCTCGGATTGCTCCTGTGTTTGAATAAAAATGGTTTGAATGGGGTCCAGCAAAGGCGTGAATTCGAGATTATGAGATCGGTATCAGCCGTGAGTGTTTTCACCAGGATAGCGCACTTCTGCGAATAACTATGGCCGTATTGTATATTGTGTTCACTCAGGCCGACGTTTGAGTGTGAGGATGTACCGGCGTATTGTAGGTTGTCTTCATCCAGGGCCGCCTATACGTACCAAGACTTATGGGCGTTTTGCGGATTGTGTTCCCCCAGGGAATGTGCACATACCTATGGTATGATTGTGTATAGAAGCGTGGCTAGATTAGTTGCCTTAGCGTTGACCCAAGTGTGTGATGACGTTCCGTGGTTCAACGGCAGTCTAGGATCCCAATATCGCGAGCGTGGAACATAAAAGGACACAACGTACTCCGAGGACAGAACAAAGTCGCAAAAGGTACCGTCCGATCGAGATCTTGGAATTTTCGGCGAATCTTGCTCTTGCACCGAGTCAGCGCCAAAGATCCAGCACGCGCTGCAACGATGGCGACGCCTCCAAACGTAATAACATCCGAGACCGGATGAAGAGTATCGTACAAGGAACACGGGTCGGCGCCGAAAGAGGCGTCGAAGCTACAGGAACAGCTCAGCCGATGAGCGACTCGGATATACCACCTCCACCATACACCGAATCTACCGCAGAAGACGTGGAGGCTTCTATTCAGAAGTTCAACAAGAATACAGGCGCAGCAATCGACGATGGTTCCGTTACGAAGTCTGCCGAAAATTTCATATCAAAAGAGGAAGGCAACGTTATCAAGTCTCCCCAAAAGTCGAAGGAGAGCCCTCTTGTTCACGTGGACACTGACTACGGATTGCGATTGACTCAGCTGATCAAGAGTAACATTGACGCGGTAAAGCTTCTCCGCTCAGTCCTGGTATTCATCATGTTCATCACATTCCACACCGATCTCGAAAAAATCGAAACAGACACTGGCAGC
The DNA here is from genome assembly GCA_010015655.1 of Bimuria novae-zelandiae CBS 107.79. Taxonomy (NCBI): domain Eukaryota; kingdom Fungi; phylum Ascomycota; class Dothideomycetes; order Pleosporales; family Didymosphaeriaceae; genus Bimuria; species Bimuria novae-zelandiae. Next base: position 835,430 of record ML976664.1, on the reverse strand, counting down.
TTGTATGCCTGGAGCGAGGACTCCTACACCGCATGTGATATCTTCGAGATATCGATTGATTTTTCAAAACTCGTACGGTACCTTGAACAACAAATACGGCTTAACCGCTGGTTCCATGTCCGCCGACAGTACAAAGACCTGCTCATGCAGCTTGTTATAAAGCCAGCGAAGGATCTGAGGATACAAACCGATTACGCCCTAGAGATTCTGGGGACGTTCAGACGAGACCGGCTTGAGAAACGCGCCATTACGCATTTTACACTGTCAGAGCACCAGATGCGGCGAGATTGGAAAGTTCTGCCGAGATCGTCGGATCAGTTTAAAGACTTGGGCGATACGTTGGCCTCGCATGTGTCCTTCATCGCTTCACTGAATCTAGACAAAGAGATACAGTGCCAATTGGAAGATGCCATAGCGGAGTATATGGAAAGAAGAGAGCTGAAAGAATTCTGTAAGCAGCCCAGAGATATGTCACATGACGACACTAGTCTCATGAGTCAGCTCTATCTCTATATACGAGCCTCTGATCACTCCATGTACACACAACACAACACAGAACAACACACAGAGCAACTCAGACAATTACACACACAATATACTACCTTCACACATACCACCCACCTGCTTACAAATTCCGCATGACGAATTCGCTGAAAGAGAGAGTATTGCAGGAGCTAAGGAACAATCCAGACGGGACCTGCTGCTGGCCAATGACGAAAGGGTACATTGACTTGTTCCGCATGCTTGGCAAGTCTGGTAAGTCTAATTGGAGAGAGAGGCTCTCAAGGCGCGAAGCAGGCATGTTGTCCTTCTTGCCTTCGAAAAATTACGTACGCAGGGCAGACGTGTGGTAGGGATAATTAGTTTAATAAGAAGTTAGTGTTAAGGTGTTCAGGGAGGACGTTGAGGGACGAAACTGTGGTTTGCGGTGAAAGTGAGCGTGAGCACAAAAGCTGCGCTGCTCTTCACGAAGGCACATATAGATAACCGGATTTGGAGCACTACGAACGACCAGGCCCGAGACACCGCTGCGGTACCGGTTATCCTTGCTATTTTTCATCGTGTACATCTTACCGAGTACCCTCTCTGCGTCAGGCCTCCCGGACGGTAATCTAGGTGCGTTTTATTGTTGGACTGGTTATCCTCGGTCTTATTTGGAATACTGAAAAGGGGTCCTGGGGTAACGCGAATCTCATTACAATCTCAGCATGTAAATTTGATTGTGGTGGCTGCTTTGGCACAAGGATTATCAATCTGAGGTTTGGGATGAAAGTACTAGCCAATTATTAGGTAGTGCTGCATGCTGCTGGTATCTGCTCGCTCGCTCGACTCCTGACACCACGGCTCCTGTAGATCAGCAAAAGCGATCCTGGGGCAACCCAAACCACCTGACAAATCGACTTCTAATCCTGTTAGTAGTGGCTGTCTTCTCATAGGGTATTTTGCTGTGAACTTGTGACTAACGCTCATCGCGAAATAGCATTCATTCACTTGCTTCCCAGAAGCTGCGACGCGCTACAATCAACCCTATCTTACAGTCGCGAACCCTCTATACACACATTTCAAGCTCGCATCTATACAACGCCACTGTACATCCAAAAGGCACCAATATACATAAACACATCACATCATCCATCCTTCACGTTCCCGGATCCCTTACACCCCATCTTCCCACCTCCTTCATAGCCTCCTCCCCACCCTCAGCCAGCCTCTCATCGCCAAGCACCCCCGCAATGCACCTCCACCCATCTCTCCCACCGCCCCACCTCAGCACCTCATTCTTATACCTCTCGCCATTCGCCCTCTCTATACTGCCCTCCTTCCCATCCTTCTGGAACACGTCGCTCCAGATCTTGCCGGCGATGGCTCGGTCGAACAAGTAGCTGTAGTACGTAGCGCCGTAGCCAAACAGATGTCCAAAGAAGCCCTGCCACGCTGTACCTGCAGGTTCTGGGATTGACGCGTGCGTGTTATACATGTCGTGGTAGACTTTGGTGGAGTCGAAGTCAGGGGAGTGTGGCATCGCGGAGTGGTACGCTTGGTCGAGCATGGCGAGCAGGATCTGCGCCTCCGTCTCTGCGGGCTGGGTCTTGATGTCGATGGCCAAGCGCTTTTCGAGGGCCGCCATGGGGAGTGGAGCGTCGGTCTCCCAGTGGCGAGCGAAGAGACCGAGGACGCTGGGGCAGGAGGCAAAGTGTTCCATGAGGACGGAGGGTAGTTCGGCAAAGTCGGTGGCGCAGCGGGTGCCGGAGACGTTCTGCAGCGAGGTGCGGCCGAGGAAGGAGTGGAGCGCGTGGCCCATTTCGTGGAAGAGTGTGCGGACGTCGTTGAAATTGAGGAGGGTTGGGCGGTGCTGTTGGCGGGAAAAGTCGCAGATCAGTGCTATGGTGGGTAACTGGAAGTAAGAGTTTGTTTGCTTGTTGTAGCCAACGGCCATGCCATCTGTGGCAGCTTCCACAGGCGAAGGGAACGGGTGGTTGAGTCGGCTCATCTCCTCAATCTCTGAAGGTAGAATCTCGCGCGAGCAGCGTAGTGTAAAGTGTGCGGGGTTTGGAGTTTTGCCTTCGCGAGAGAAAAGGTCGCAGTATAACACAGCAATGTGACCGTCTGTATCAGAGACGACGTCTAATCGTCGCACGCCATCCTCCCATACCTCGCCCGGTTGCGTTTCGCGAGGAACCAGACGAATGCCATACAAGCGATCAAATAGTCTCGAAAGGCCTTGCATAACTGTGCCAATGGAAAAGTATGCCGACAGGAAGTCAGGCGTGCGGATCTTGGTGTCTATGTTCGAGAGCAGCTTCGAGGTGTAGTAGTACCTGTCCCATGCATTGATCTGGTCTGGGAAGTTGTCCATCTGCGCATCGGCTCGTTTCAGTTCTAGCAATTCTTCGAGCTCTTCATTCACTTTGTGCTTGTTGTCTGCATTCAATGCGCCGAGAAACTGGTTTACGGCTGCGGGAGACTTGGCCATCTTATTTTCCAAGGTCATGTGTGCAAAGGTTTCGTAGCCGGATAGTTTGGCCAGCTCTGCCCTGCTCTTCAGCATGTTCTCCAGCCTAGCAATACTAGGTTTGTTCGCGGTGCGTACGGCCATGTATATTTCTCTTCGTATCTCGGCGTCTTCCACGTATCGCAGTGCAATCTGTGCTTCGTGGTTCAAGGTTCCGATCTTCGTCTCTCCCCACTTTGTCAAGGCGCGCGCCATGTTCGGTTCCAGACCCTTCATCCTCTTGCTGTCGAACTTCAGGTGGGTTGTTTCCGGACCCATTCTCTCGGTGAACTCGGTGCCCACATCTGCGATTTCACCGCTGAGGTCAACAAAGCGCTGTCGCGTATCCTCGGGCAGATTGATGGCACTTCTTGCAAAGTCCTCGATCAAGATGTTGGCCACAACGCGCTCCTGCTCAGTCCAGCTATCCCACACCTCGGGCGTTTGTGCCGCTTTCTTGATCTGGTCGTTCAGGACGGTCGTGGTATTGAGCTGATTCATGTATTGAAACATGATGGCATAAGCTCTATGCGCCGCATTCTGCGTCTTCCTGTCCGGATGCGTGCCCCTCACAAAGTCGGCAAGATCGATGACCCTGCAAAGAAGATCACTCAGTCTATCCAGCTCTTTGACTATGCCTTTGTATTCTTCTATACTGTTTGCCCTCGCGACTCTTTCCACAATGGCGTTGCATCGTTGTAGTGTGATAGACACAAAATCGACAAAGCCCTCTGGGTTCGAGAGGTAGCGGTTTCCCACTATACCGGTCGGCAGGTTCTTCTTGGAGGCGCGCGAGAAGTCGTCCCAAAACTTGGGACTGTCGAAGATTTTGCGCAATGTCTCGTCGTCTTCTTTCGCTCGGGCGGTCGGAAGTCCGTACAGTTTCGACGCTGGCAGTGGTACAGGGTCGCGTGCGGCGGTGGCGGCGAAGGTTGAGTTCCACCTGCTTCGTCTCTGGGACTGTTGCAGACAGCGCTGGCATACCCATGACGTCGCGGATTGACGCGCAAGTCGCTTCAACATCATGGGCGATGCTGAGCGAGTTGTGCTGCAGGGCGGAAAAGCACAGCGATGCCGTCACTTTGCTGTTCTCGGTTCGCGCCTCTACCCTGCCGAGACAGTCAGTGCGCCGCGACACTATCGGTGGTTTCGTAAAATCCCGCTACACATGTGATCTGGGCGCTTGTTAGGTAATCGCTTCCTGCGCGTCATTTGACCCCACCTATTTTTCCGTACAATTGGATGCCGTACATGAATTCATTCCCCTAAACAATACCTTGCTATTATTCTTAAGGGTTATCGTAATGCTAGCTAAAAGTTATAAACGTAAGAGTACTTAGGTGTTTAAGGGGGGTAAGAATCTACCCTAGGCGACGCGGGCAGCCAAAAAGTCGCGTATAATAAAGTTACCTCGTAAAAAAACTCCTAAAAAAGCAAAGGCTAGGGCACCTTTACAAGAGATAATAAACAAAGCTAATTATATAACTACTACTAAAGTAGCTAAGATAGAATAACTTAAGGATAAGGATATTAAAGAGTAAGAGATATACCTAGAGGATAGCCTATTATTAGCCTAGCTAGGTCTTTTTATATAATAATTAGATAAGGAGCTTACTAAGATAATTAATAAAACTTACGTAAGGTGTCGCTATAGAGCGTACTATAATAATAAGATAGTTAATGGCGTAGAGGATAGCAATTATAAGCAACTACTTAGTAGTCTAATAGCAGGCAAGGTTTAGAGATAGGCTAATAGCGTTATTATAGAGATAAACACCTAGGAGAAAGTCTCTATTAAAAGCCTTACTATTATTATATATTTAAGTTAAATTTTAGTAAAGGATTGCATGGCAAACGCTCTTAAACGTAAGGAAAGTTACTTATATTTTACTAATGTAAAAACCAGCGTAGAAGAGTTACTATAATTAGCGCCCCTAGGGGCCACTACGTGCATAGATTTTAACTTAGTGCTACTACTAGAGTTACCTTAGGTGCCTGCTTTAAGTTAGTCACGCGTAGGTGGCCCACAAGACTCTTAGGTACGACTCACCGCTACTAATCGCCAACTCGCTAAGCTGCTAGACGTCATGGCGATTAACTAAATAGGTAATGGGCCAGCCATCTAAATACGGGACGCGTAAAGGTGCCAGGACACCATGTACTCAAACTACGCCCATGTGTGCTACTTTCAGCGTACTAAATCGTTGCTGGTGCGATTCTCCGATTATATGCCCGTTAAGGGCAATATAGTCGCCATATGGGCCCGCGAGGTGTCGCTGCAAAGGTGTACAGTTGCAGAGCCGTTAGACAACGTTCGGTTAATAATAGCGAGATCTCGTGGGCAGGCTAGGCGACGGCAGAGGAGGAGCGACTCTAATAGCAAGCCTATAATAAAAGATATGCTTAAATTGCTAATCGCGTCTGTAGTAAGTTAATTAGCATAATATTAGCTATCTTAAAGATTACCTGCCTAGCAGCGAGAACCTAATTGCCTACTAGACAACCTGCTAGTTTCGACGTGGGATCTATTAACTTATAGTAACGTAGAGGAGCTCCACTATATAACACTACTTTTCCTATAGTAGTGGCTTGACAAGGGTCCACACAAAGATCGTAGAGATATAAGAAAAGTCTTTACTATAGTTAAGGATAATAGAATTAACATTAACATGCTTATAGATCCCTCGAAGGCTAGCATGCTATATACCTTATAGCAAGAGGTGTAGGAGCTACCGCTGCCTTTACTACTTAAACTTTAAGTATATGCCGTCCGATGGCAGCGTGGATTTAAAAGACTAACTCTAAAGCAAAAAGCTTAGTGCCTAAAGAATATAAAGAAGGAGAAAGAGCGTGTAGAGCAAGAGGAGCAAGAGGAGAATAAGAATAAGGAGAGCTTGTTTATATAGTAAATATAAGAAGTTACTAAAGCTTTTAGCCAGGTTACTAACGTTAATTTTATAGTTACTTATACTTTACGCTCTAGTTATATTATTAATTACTCCTAGACAGGGCGCGTTGCAAGTACTTTTATTAGGGGATTTACGTTCTTTATTTTACTAATTTTAGCCTATAAAAATTAATTTTAAGGAATTTGCTACCTAAATATACGTATATTATATTAACTTATTAACAGAATTATGTAGAACTGCGACGTAAGTAAATTAACGCTAGTAAATAATAAGTCCGCACGGGCCACTATCGTTAGGCTTAATAATATTTATACTTAATAATAACGCGTTAATTACTTAAGTCCTCTATCTCTTATACACCTCACACTTGCCAGCCTAAGTAGCTAAAGTACTTTCTCGCCCGCTCGTCGTTATAGCAACCCTCCTGTACACCTAGCTCTAAGAAATACGAGAAATCCTGAAAGATAGGCGCTTTCTGGAAGTTCTTTTTTATCCATGACTTTAACGCTTTAAAGCTCTGCTTAATTGGATTTATATCAGGTGAGTACAGCGATAGGTACTCGAGTACTACCCTAGCGTCTATATAGAGTTGTTAAATTTTAACTAATTAATAAATAGATACGTTATCTATTATAATTACTAAGCGTGGCCCTAGGTACGGCGTGCAATACGGCAGCACTTTACTAGTAAAGAACTCCTTTATTAACTCCGCCGTAATTACTCCCTAATAAATAAGATAATTAAGATACCTATTAACGTCTATAGCTAGTAACAAACTCTACCTCTCTAACCTTTACGCTAAGTATAATACCTAAACTAGTATATTTACCTCTAACTAAGTATATTTTTAATTGCCTGTACGCTTGTTGCAAGCGTTCTTATTAACTACTATTACTATCTCCGCCTTATACGCTAGCTGGCAGCGAGCTCTAAACGCTTAATAGAGAACTACGTTACGCTTAGCTACCACTTTAGTTACCGCTTTTTAACTCCACCTTATACTAGCAAGAGTCTCCTATATAGTCGTCTATAAGGCTTTTACGTTGTACTCGTTATACAAGAAACTCTACATCTTATCTAGGTAAGTATTTAGCTAGCCTAGTAGTAACTCTTTAAGCTTCTCGCGATAGTACTATAATAATAATAGTGGCCTACCTTGCCGTACGCAGCTCGGCGGGTAAGATTACCTCTAGTACTCTAAACTAAGTTAAATCCTCCTAATTATTATCTTAGCTACTTTTATATTTCTCTAGATTTAGGTGTCGCTAACGTTATTATTTAATTAATTAATTATGGCCTGCAACACCGTTAGCGGTAACTTAGCTTTACTATAAGTCCCTATTAAGGACTTTTAGATTCTTATAATATATTAAAAAGTTAATATTTAGCTAGTAAATCCGTGTTTTAAATAACGCGTAGGAATCGATTACTAATGCGCGGGGCAGGTTACTCGGCCCCTAGCGGTCGATATCGATTTTTCTCCGAAAAAGGCCGTGCGGAGCACGGCCCTACAAGCTCAATGGGCCACACATACTCAATGGGCCAAATGTGACGAAATGCGATTTGTATAGTAATTTGTATGTAAAATACATCGTCCCGTATGTAAATTGTCGCTTAGAAGCCCCAATCAGCTTCTGCTGCATTTAGTGCTTCAAATGGACTTGAGTAGCCTTTATCGTCGTCGCTGCTGACGACCTGGGTCTCTTGTATGGTGAATTGACTATCTGGGACTTGAACAATTGCCTCCTGCTTGACCTCAGAGCGTCCTTTTTGGTGTATCAATATTGTATATGGATCCATGGAGCAGCGGGCCATCAGGCCAAGCTCAGCAGCGCCATACGGGCCGTCAGCGATCGATCGATCTGCCCGAAACTTGCCTCTGCTTTCCAACCTTTGTATAGAGTTCTCATACAATCTTCGGAAGATCTCCGCGCGCGATGGGTCCTCGACTCTGTACTCCCAGGCCTCGCGCTCATACTTGATCGTAGGGCCAGTGTAGGTCCACTTATTGTTATTCTGTGTAATTGTAAGACCCTCAGCATAACGCTTGCTTGCTTTCTTACCCCAGTTGCGTATATTTGGACGTATCCTTTTCCAGGTGTTGATACGCTTGCTGAGCGCCCGGAGGTGACGAGCGGCCACTGCTGCTTCTTGTTTGGCGGCCTCGTTGATCACCCGCTGAGCAGCCATTTTACGGCAATCTTCTGCGTAAACAGCACCTCCGCCGACGTCGACAGTACGGTTTTTACGCCTACGACGCTCACTACGAGCGTGCTCGGCAGCCTGGGTACGGTGTAAGGCCTGCTCAAGGCCTGCTGCGTTGCGGGCCATTGCAGAGCTGCCTTTAAGTGTTAAAATCACGTCCTCCGCTACCTCGCGCGGCAGTAACTCCCTAAGTATAAAGGCAATAGCTTTCTCTTATAAATTTAGTATACGGACTGTCTTTAGTGTACTCTAACTAATATCTCTAGGCGCTATACGGGGCTAAGGCGTTTAAAAAGGTGTAGAGAGCTTCTTAAACTAAGGTGTACTAATCGCGTTAAGTAGTTAATTAAGGAAGTAGCCGCGTGTGGAGGGCGTTAGGTTATTAAGTAAAGGCAACTTACCCTCCTCGTTAGAGGACGTAATAGTAGGAGTAACAGGCCGCTCCCCGTTATCGCCCTCCCTAGTAGCGTTTTCATTAGTATTAATAGCCTCTTGGGCCCTTAAAGGCCCTAGTACCTGCTTGGGGCAGAATAGAGATAGGCCTGTACGCCTCCACCCGCTGCGTATTGTTCGAGCAGTGAACGTTTGCTGGCGGATTTGTGAGAGGATTGCTAAGAAATCTACCCGTCGTATTTCTGTTGAGCCTGTACGTGAGGCCCAATCAAGCGTCCTGCTGTGATACCACTTCAGAGGCTGAAAACAGCCTACGTCAAGAGGCTGGAGGAGATGAGTAGTGTGCGGAGGGAGAGTAAACAGCTGTATTTTGTGACTCTCACAAAAAGCAGCAAACTCGTACGTCAGGTGAGATCCATGGCCGTCGATTAGTAGGAGCCTCCACTGCCCATGTATATTGCTTAAGGTCATCTTTTCAAAGTGCTGTATCCAATCCATGGCTGTATGATCGTTGCTGTAGCCTGTATCTGTAACGTTTATAAGGTAATTGCTAGGCAGATCTACGGCCCAGTGCTCGAGTATCGACTTTGCCTTGATGATAAGCATAGGAGTAATAGAACGGCCATCCGCAGCGCAACACTCCACAAGAGAAATAAGCTCCCTGTTTGTTGCAGTGGGTATTAATATATCTTGCCCGCGTTTTGTGTATACGTAGGACGACTTTGCAACACCGATACGCACGCCTGTTTCATCTATATTGTACATGTTTGCGTCGGTGATGGCCCTGCGTTGTTTGTACTCAGCCAGCTTATTAAACCAGGCTTGAAGGCCTTCCGGCGATTGGGCAAGCTTCCGTGCAAGGTCAATTGGCTTTGCCTTTGCCTTGTAGTATTTTGTATGAGAATCCAGCCATCTAGATGCCCAGTGGACGCCTACACGCGGCGGTGGGTCATCTCCTTCGTGCACTGCGGCCAACAGAGCGTCTGCTTGCCCACGCACCAAATCCTTTGTTATGCCAAATCTAATATCGTCTATTGTATCGCAAAAACGTTCGAGAGCAAGCTCTTATTCACCAGAGAGCTTTTTATTAGTAGGCGGCCTTATTAACCTATTGTTTTGGCTGTTGAACGCGCGTTGTAGGCGTTTGCGTAGATACTTAATGTTGCGATCGCGATAGTATGCGCGTATGTTTGGCCGCGTCAAAGTCTTTAACACCACAACGTGTTTTTCGATAATTTCACATTCGGATCGGTAAGTGGACATGCTCTTCGTGATCTTTGGCATTTTATTTGATGTAAATAGGGCGTGTTTTGATGTGGTGGTGGGTATCAAAGTGCAGCTGGCCCATTGAGCATGTGTGGCCCATTGAGCTTGTAGGGCCGTGCTCCGCACGGCCTTTTTCGGAGAAAAATCGATATCGACCGCTAGGGGCCGAGTACATGTGTAGCGGGATTTTACGAAACGACAATAACGCGCCACCCCAACACCAGCACCGCAGCCAGCAACATAAGGCTGTAGAGTTTTACACAAAAGCTTTTATCGCGAAATTTTCTAGAGTTAAGATTTTATAGAGCTATAGAAGATTACTAGCTAGTTAAATTATAAATATCTACTTAGTGTTCTAATTGTTTAGCTACTGCGCGATACTAGCGCTAATAGCGTAGATATTACTATATTAACGCGTATAGATGCCGGCGTAGGCTTCTTCCTCTTTGTAATTATATAAGTAGCTTTTAAAGCATTCTGGCTTCCCTTTTTAGCAATTTTAAGACGTTTTTAAAGTTATTATTAAGCCTTACGAGCCTATTAACGGAGGCGTTACTTAGTAGCCACGCGGTAAACGAAAAATCGCGCACACCAAAACAACGCTAGTCCACCCCCGCCATGTAACACTCTGCAGCCACCTTTTTACATAAAAATAAAACTCCACACGCTACACTACTTTATAATAATATTTTACTACGCAATTAATTAGATAGCCTAATTACTTAATAACCCCTATTTAAATACGCTAAAAAAGTCGCGGATTAAAGGTGCCTACAAGTTTATAGATTTCCGCCGCATACCCTACCATCACAACGATGTTTTTAGCTATTACGGCGTAAAACGCCGCTAGGGCTGGGAGATACTTGCTAAGGACAATATAGAGGCTAATAGGACCTATTATAATAGTATATTAACGGCGAAGAAGCGCGGTAGACCCTTAAAGCTATCTCTAAAGGACCTAGAGCGTGCTAATAAGTATTTATAAGACCTAGGATAGGACGCCCGCGTCCTTATATAGGAGTAGCTAGTATATAAATTAGATCTCGGCGTTAGCGGCAAGACCCTTAAGGAGTATCTCTATACTATAGATTACTTAAAATGCGTTACTTATAATAAAGGCTAGGTCTCCTAGCGCGTTATAAAGCTCCGCGTTAAGTACTCTACTATTATACTTAAAAAGTATCTTAATAAGAAGGACTAGCGCCGCGTACACTTCTCTAACAAGGTACACTAGAGTATAGGGCCTAAGGGCAAGATAAGGATTATTAGAAAACCTAAAAAGCGCTACTATCGCGATTATATATAACACACATTAAATCGCGACGACGAGAAGACTCTAGAGCGTTAGCACTTATAGGCTACCGTAGGCTTTAATTTTAAGAGCGACTTATACTTTTACGACGTCCTAAGTAATAAAAATAGTAAGATAAGCCTTAAGGTGTACCGCGACGCGATTTTTAAGCGTATTATTAAGCTATAGATTTTACGCGGCGACGACTTCGTGCTAAAAGAAGATAACAACTCTAGCTATAGAATAGGTAAATTCTTTAATAATATTATTTGTAATTAGAAGAAAACCTATAGCTTAAAGTCCTACTTTAACTATACACACTTACCTAATTTAGTACCTATAGAAAATTGCTGGCAGCCTCTAAAGCAGTATCTTAAAAAGTTCTCCTATTAAGACGTTTTTAAAATAAGAGACCTCGTAATTAAAGGCTAGTAATTAATTAGCTAAAAGTTTATAAACGAGCGCGTTAATAGCATGCCGTAAAGGCTACGAGACTGCTGCGACTCTAGCGGAGAAATTACATGTTATTAAGCTCAACACTAAACAAAAGTCATGTATATACAGATCTACATATAAAGCAAGCCTCACGGTGCGATTTAGCGTCGAAATCGATTTAATATGGCTCGAATTTCGACTTTATAGGGCAAATGTATAGGTGACAAAAAGCTAACTTATCTAGTTTAGTATGCGCGATTTTTCGTTTACTACGTAGTAGCCTAATTAGCTTTCTCCTTAGCGCGCGCATTTCTAGCTACTACACGCGTAACACGCTTCTCCTATAATAGACAAGTTTTAAGCTGCCTATTTACTATCTAGATCTCTCTCTACTTACTTTTCTAGAGTTGTAGTTGTTGCTTTTTAGCCTTTTGTTAGCTGAGAGAATCGCGCGCCCTCTATACGCGGGCAGGTAACTAGAAAATAGATTCTTTATGCCACTTATCTAGCTACTTAAAAGGTAGAGTCCTGCCCTTTATTTAACGCCATTTCTAGTTTGTAAGGGCTTCTCGTAGCCCCTAATTCTCATGCGCTAGGAGCTACTTCTATATAGAGATTAAGTGTATAGTGCAACTTAGCTTCTTGGCCTTATTACCTCCCCCTATATTAACAACAACCTTTAAAAGCCAATTAATTTTGCGCTAATTAGACGCGCTAAGTACTAAAGTAGAGCTTTTGCGCAATCTCTATTCTAGAGACTTATTTCTATTAAATTAACTAAGGATTAGTGTAGGATCTGGCGGCGAGATATATATATACTTAAAAGCTTTAGTAATTAATTACAGCGTAACTAATATTGTCTAAATCTTTTAAAATAGTGTAAAGAAGTCTCTTTTAGCGATTATTAATAGCCCCTAACTCCTATACAGGTATGCGGAGAGCTCGTCGGAGTAGGCGGTAGAAAGAGACTTAAACATATAGATATCTAGAGGCTACAGCGTATAAGTGGCGTAAGAGGGAAATATTGCAAGGAGGATCTTTTTCTGATTACAGTAGTTAATAAAATCTATAGTAACGTGAGATCCATGCCTATTAAGGACTAAGAGTCGCTACTATCGTCGAGCCTTCTCCTTAGTACAGCGATTAAACACCTGTTTTAGCTATTAAAGCCCTATCTCGTTGTTTAACCATCCAGAGGTTAATAAGGTAATAAAGACTCTATAAGAATTAACGTTAATTTCCTTAACCTAGCTTAATTGTAGAGTCTTAGCGTTAGATCGATAGATTAGTAATAGATTAATAGTAGATTTATCGGCGCATATACATGCGATAAGCGAGATCCACTCACGACTACTATCCTGGATAGATTGCCTCACTTAGCGACTCTTATATATAGGCCTGTCGAAGATCCTTTTTGACCTGCCGGTGATGCCGAGTAGGAAGCCTTTTTCGTCTATATTATAGGTATGCTAAGGCTCTATGCCATACTTTATAATTTTCTTATATAGAAGCTTAAAGTAGAGCCTATATCTTACGCCTAAATTAGCGTTGTAGTAATTACTATCTAGCCTAGTCGTCTATCGCGAGATTAGGGAGTTAAGGTAGCGCCTAATAAAGTAATTAACCTATCGTATAAAGACATCCTTTTTAGCAATAATTAATATAAAGTTTTAAATTATCTAACGCATAGGGGGTAGACCTTTCTAAGTAAGATACTATATATACTATAGAAGCTTAGATTCTTATTATTAGTTAAGATTTTAGTAAGTTTATAGTAGCTGTGTACGCGCCTGCATGGCGCGTCTATGCCAGCGCGTTAATGTTAACCGCATAACACCAAATTCTTCTGCAATTTTTCTATATAAGAAAGTTTCTCCAGGTTCTCGTGAGTCGATAGCGATGATTGCAGCCTTAATCGGATCCATATTGGTGGAGATGCGGCGCGTCAAAGTTGAGGTGCTACATCTGTTGGGGTGGCGCGTTAGTGTCGCGGCGCACTGACTGTCTCGGCAGGGTAATCTTTTGGCAGGGGTCCCGGCAGAGAGCTTGGCTTGCTTTCCTCAACACCGACCACCAGATCACGACGCCCATCCATTGCGCCTGCTCTGCCTAGATCATGGCCTTCAGACCGCTTCTACGGCAGGTGAGCTACTCGATCCATCAATCTCCTCACCAGCTAATCCCTCCCAGCGCTTTGCTCCCGTCTGGGTCGGTGCCACGCTCGCAGCTGCGCCAATTACACTCTCGAAAGTGAACGACCAGCCCGCCGAAGAGTCGCTCACAAACGCTGCGGTATGCGCCTATACCCTCCGAAATCGCCCAATTGCTCATCTAACATGTCCCAGATGGACCGGAAACCCATCTACGATGACACGCCTCTGGACACGACCGCGCCAGCTCCCACACAGCCCGCCGCTCCCTCTACACCCTCGTCCGATGTCCGCTACCGCCCTACACCTACCGACCGCCTCGCCGTACAGGTAGGCAAAGCGCGTCTTGCGCTCTACCAACAAGCCGTCCGCGTCGAAGATGGCGTCAACAATGCGCTCACCGAAACCCTCCGCTTGGAGCACTCCTTCACCTCCACCATCCGTTCCCTGGCCCCGCCGAAAGAGTCTGGTGAGAGGGTCTTCCCCGGTGTGCTATACGTCTTGGTCGCTAGCATGGCCGGAAGCATCGTAACCCGGAACCGCAACATCCTACTCCGCGCGACCGTTCCTGCCGCTATTGGCATCGGAGCCGCATACGCCGTGCTGCCCATCACAATGAAGAACGTGGGCGACTTGGCGTGGAAGTACGAGGAAAAGTACCCCGTGCTGGCCGACGCGCACCTGAGGACGAGGGAGCGCGTGACCAGCTTCTGGGAGACCGGCAAGGCACATTCGCAAATGGGCGTTGGCATGATCCAGGACAAGGTTACCGAGACGCGGTCGAGCATGGAGGACTGGGTCAAGAAAGGGAGGTGAAGCTCTGAACCGAGGGACGGGTGATGGAAAGCTTCTTAAAACCTTGTAACCGAATGTATCAGTATCATAGGCCGGAGGATAGCCTGGGCCTGGAATGAGACGCCTTCAATTCGATTTGTAACTGGTCCTTCTATCTTGCGAGTGATCCGTGGAGTTTTTGGCGTGCTCCACTGCCTGTTAGCATCGAAGTGGCACTATATCCATTGGGTGATGGTCAGGTCACGCAAGTTACACAGCATTAAACATTAAAAAGCCGAATCATCTCCAAAGGAGCAATATAGAAAAAGATAGTAAGTCCAGTTACAAACTAGAGTAGTTGTGATGGTGTGTCACGCCAAGATGTTCGATGCACGAGTAGAGTGCATTAGAGACATCACACTACCTCTTAGATGCTGGATTCTTGTCCTTCGCGCCGATTAAAAATCCAAAAAGACTAACTATGTTAGCAACAAAAAGAATTCAGTGGAGTTATTACACGGAAAGAAGAACCTGGTCATCCTGGGGTACTTATGCTTCGTAACCGATGAGACCTACTTGGTGGGAAAACTGGCAAAAATATACAACAACGGGGATTCGCTAATGGTCACCCACCTAACTACTGATCCGTCGCTACGCTGCTTGTGTAAGGCTGAGCGGACTGGAAGCCCAATTTTCTCTCATCACCTACCACGCTCCCCGCTAAATAAATCATTTTTAGACAACGGAGTATGGATCAACCGCCGCTCCGAGGACAGACAACAATATGCTGTTTTACTGTTTCTACCCTGTCGCCGCGCCTCTTTCGCTCGCGCTCACGCAAGCGTGCGAGCTGCCCTTCCTCCAGTATCCAACCGTCACCCGTTACCGCCATCATGCCACGCGAAATTGATATATCTAATATTCGAGCTGCAGCCCGCGCAGCTCGTGCCGGCGAAGAAGATCAACCTTTTACTCGAGAGGATGCTAAGAAACACTCACACCTAGTAATTTCAAGCTATACGCAAGGCTATAAGCGACTAGACAGAATTCTCACTGCAATGCTACGACGAGGCCGTGGACCAAGATCAACCCTTCTCATCACCGCCAACGGTAGGCGACATCAGGCTGTTCCTCCGGTGGCTGGTTCGCAATTCAATCAAGACCGTCATCTTAGATACGCATATGACAGCCGTTACGCTACATAACTAGCTCTCAGCCCTGAAACGCGCAGTTAGGCTCTATACAAACTATTAATACTCTTTAGGTGATCTTGCAAAACTTAAGGAGGCAAGTTGAGCACTATAAAACTAGGGAAGTGGCTAACGAGAGCAGTTTATGCGCAAAGATCTTGTCCTAACTAAACACCTCTTAATAAAGCAGCGCGAGAAGTCTCTCACAACTATTAAAGTTGCTAGTAATCTAACCTAGTTTACCTGCACAAGTAATAAGTTTAACTTTCCGCACCTACGAGCCAGAGTGTAACTCTGTTTCATGCTTATGCTCTTTGTCTTTCTGGGTAGTAGACTGGGAGAAATTACGGAGTCTAAAGCCTGGAAGGGGAGTAATAATAGTCTCCTGTACAAGGATCTTTCTTTATATTAATAAATTACTCCGGATTATATCGGGCTCGTGCTCCATGTGAAGTTAAGGAACCATAAAGGACAAAGATTAACTAAGGCCTAGTCGTTAGTATACTTAAGACCGTGTTGGCTAAGGTAGCTAACCCATATAGAGAAAGTATAATTCTCTACAAAGAACCAGACCAGTAATGCCTATACCTTATTACACTCTTTTTGGCACTCGCACCTGCTAACGACGCGTTTAAGGACGACTTATCTTTAAACGACATACTAAGAAGGGTTCTATGTGATAGCAACAAGTTTCTTAAATTCCGCTTTAAGCCTGTAATGCTTACTAAACCTATATTGCGAGCTTTAACTAACAACGGAACTATGTCGCTAGATAAGATTCTTACCTATAATTATTTAAGAAATGCTATTTAAGGGCTTGGGGAGTGAGCAGGCTATAAGCCAAGACTAGGCTAGTAAATAGGTTAATGGTTACTAAGCTTAGGTTAAGGTTAGGTTAGGGTCGCACAAACATTAGGTCAGGGTTAAGTTAGGATTAGGTTAAGGTTATACTAACTATATTAGATTTTACTAAGGTAAGAGGACAGGTAGTGCAGGTAGTGTAGTGACAAGATAGAGGCCAAAGGGGTTGTATTCGATATATAAAAGAAGAAGCGAATCGCTACCAAGCCTCCGCTCGGATAGCGTTAGCTATATACCTAGAGTCACCTGATCCTGCTGAGTCAGGCCCTCAGTCAGTCACATACACCCATGGTGTGACAACTAACCTTATTAGGTTATACTAATTCTATTAGGTTAGGCTTAATATTTAGTATATAGACGATTTTTTAGAGGTATTAATAATTTAAGACTAGTATAGCTTAATTATAATACTTTTAAAACGTTAGTTATTATTACTAGCTATAATAATTTTTATATAAGATTAATAAAAATTAATTTTTTTAATATAGATATTAGTAACCTAACCTTAACTTATATATTACGTTAGGATAAGGTTAGGATTAGGTTAAAGTTAGGTTTTTATATAATATAACCTAACCCAAACCTAAAGGTTACATAACTATAACTTAACTTATACCTATACTAGTACTAAAAAGTTAAGTTAGAATTAGGTTAGGGTTAGATTCTTATGTAATATAACCTAATCCTAACCTAATCCTAACCCATTTACCAGTCTAGTTAATACTAGTTAGCTTATAAAGTGTAGTCTAGAATTTACTAATAAACTATCCTCCTCTATCCGGAGTTATAGGTAAAGGGAGGAAATAATCCGCTACCTAGTATTAAAAAAAAGTAATTATAACTACAGGTACTTCTACGTTTAGAAAACTAATAGACTTTAGGTCCTTACTAAGCCTATTTATAATTCTTATAATATTTATACAGCTATTGCTCTTAGGTAGAGTAGTAATAAAGTCTATTATAATATCTTTCTATCCTTACTTAGGTAAAGGTAAAGGCTTTAATAGGCCTTACTTTGCTTCTCTCTATAGCTTAGTTCTACTATAAACGTTATAGTTCTTAATATATCGTCTAACCTAGCTAGATATTCCTAGTAAGAAGTAGTCTTAAGTAAAATTTTTATAAATATTTGTTAAGTTCCTAGGGGTAGCTGGTCCCTTCGGGACTAAGGTTGGTTCTCGGACAGGAGTAATAGTAAGGTAAGAAAGGGGTTATTAATAGCTTACGCGTATTAATAGAATATTAATATTAAAAATAATATATAGTTATAAATAAATTAAAAATGATTAAGTATAATTTAAATACTAAATTAATAAACGAGGTTAAATACGAAGATAGAGAGTCTATCTCTAGTGTTCCTATTATTACAAGGGGTTTACGTACCTAAGCCTGATCCGGATTAGGGGAGGATAGGTTAAGAGTAATATGTCTTGCGGATATATTTAGTGGTTAAGAGCTTAATAGCAATAGCAAGGTGTTCTATAAATAATTTAATTCTATAATAAACTATAGAATAACTAACTAAGAGATATACTCGTAGTATATTAAGTTAACTACGAGGAGTTGGAAAGGTACAGAGAAATTGTTAGACTATACCGTAGCTTGGCAGCTCGTACAACACGTTAACTCATGCAACACACCAACTTTGACACGCCGCATCTCCACCAATATAGATCCAATTGAGGCCGCAATTACAGCAATCGACTCGCGGGAACCAGGAAAATCTTTCTCGTATAGAGAAATAGCGCAAGAGTATAGTGTTATGGTGTCTACGTTAACGCGCTAGCATTAACGCATCACGCAAACGCGTCTAGATAGGATTAAATAATAATATAATTTTAGCTACTAATAAGAGGTAAAGCTTTTAAATTATATTAAACGCCTTACTAAACGCGGCCTTTCTTTTATATAGTAAATAATATAAAGCTTTACTTTATCTACTGCTAGAAAGCAGGTCTGTTAGGATCTGAGATCTAAGGAAGGCTGTGCCAGTTTTGTACTTAACCTCTTATGTTATTCGCGACTACGCCGCACAACGCTAAGTCACGTGACTATTCTCCAGAGAGCGCTCTGCAAAGAGCGCTCGCCAGCGAGTAGTCCAAGACCTATATATAGGAACACAATAATAGACTTCTATTATCTTATTTAACCTGTTTACTAATTTATTATTTAGATTCGACTTAGGCTCTCATGTTAATTTAATTATACTATATATACTTTTAATACTGTTACGGTCCAGAAGTCGAAGGTGGGACGACGGGCCTTATAACGATAACTAGGCCCCACCTTAGGCTTACGTAACGTCCCAGGCTGTCTCAGACGCCAAGACCATAAGACATTATAGGACCACGTGTCCCTAGTCACGTAACGTCCCAGGATACCCCATGGGATCCCACGGGACTAGGATATGGGATACCATGGGACTCTATAGGATAAGGAGGATATATATATAGGATAATTTCCTTTATACGCTCCTTATAGTTAACTTACATATCTTTTATATAAGTACGTTCTCCTATATAGACTAATAGTTATTTTAGTTATTATAAGATTAGATTGTATAGCTACCTGCTAAGTGTCGTATTAATTTATACTACTAAATAATTTATAAAGTGCTACTTTAGCCTTACTCCCTTAACCTAGATTAGACAAAGGTGTAAGCGCCTTATAATACTTTAACTACCTACTAAGTATAATATAGCAGGACCTGCTAGCACCCTAGCTTTAGTACCATCCCTAGACAGGACTTTAAGAAAAGTTATGGCCAAACAAGCGGCACAGATTACACAACTTTAAGAAATTATTAACTAGATAAATAAAAAAAATAAGCACCTAAGAGGACGCAAAGTAATAGCTAAGTGTCCCTAAGCCTAAGCCCTATAATAGTAAGAATTGTCTAATAACGTTCCTAATAACTATGGAGTTGTTTATTTAATATAACCTAGGAAAGTTTAAAACTAATTAAGATAAAATCCTAATTACCTGCATAAATATCCAAGGCAAGGTAGCAAAGTAGGCTAGGCTAATAATAGATAACTTCTTTAAGAATAATAAACTTAAGGATTATAATAACGCTATAAAGAAGGCTATAAAGAATTAGGAACCCTTTCGTAACGCTATAAAAGACATGTTTAGCACAATTAATAAAGAATACTAGGCTAAGATTTGCCTTTAACGTCTGCGCTAAGAAAAGTTGGCAGTACTTTATATACTAGAGTCAAAATAAATTAGGGTAAAATTAGTTAGATAGTGTTATGAGGCGCTCACACCTTGGTCCGATCCGGGTTAGGGCGGTAAGGCTAGAGTGGTACTTCACGGATTATTCAGTGGTACGAGTTGATGCGACACTTAGTGCGTGGCTAGATAATCTAATCTTATAACAAATAAGATAACTATTAGTCTGTATAAGAGAACGTACTCGCACAGAAGATATTTCAGTTGACTACGAGGAGAGAAACAACATAGGAGAATTGTTACACTATATACTAGTCTGTTTCTTCCTTGTCTTCGTCGTGCTCTGCCGCTAATACCTTTTCCAAGCAGATTACTTGTGATATGTTGCTTGGCGGGTTTCTTGGCCGATCATGGTCACGTGACACTGGCTGACCTAAGCAGCCCCGCGAGTCCTCGCGGGCTAGCTATAACACAACCTCACCTACTTCCTCCCATCCATTATCGGATATTGTTGTGCCACAGTCCTGGATCCTTGAGCTCGTAACAGATAGGGTAACGCTCTACTTATAATTACCTACTATAATAGGTTTAAGGAAGCTATTAAAAAGAAGTAAGTCTATTAAAAAAACTTAATAATTTAGAGAAACTTATTATCTAAGCTATAAAGGTAAATAATCGCTTGTACAAGTGGAAAAAAGACAAGTAACGTAAAGGACATATATTTATAAGATTAAAGAATTATGCGTAGTCTGTAATCCGCGATAGGGACGGAGATATTATTATAGCTAATAAAGCCTATTAGCACAAGAAACAGACTAACTAAAACTAGAAGTTTAAAAGATCTAGGTAAGGCAATAACTCTATATCTCTTTAAAAAAAATAATAATAATGTAAGAATAAAGCATGCCTTTATTACGGAGAATAAGGGCATTTTACTAGAGACTATAAAAAGCTAAAGACGGAGGTTAATGTAACTAACCTCCTTATAGTAGTAATAGCTACCCTTCCCTTAGCTAATAAAATTAAGGACCTTATATAGGAGATTCTTAATCTAATAAAATAAGTAGAAGAACGAATAGTTCTATAAAAATATAATATTTTTAGCTAACTAGTAGAAGGAACATGCTAGGTATATAATAATAGGCTATATTACCTATCTTAGTATACTTAGAAAATAATAGTATAAGGACTATATACTTAGGACGCCTACTAGCTAGTAGAAAAAAATATAAGGGATACTAGTACACTACCTATATTAGATTATAATAGTTAAGTAACACGCACGTGCAGAATAGTAGTAATATACTAAAAAAAATATTAATAGTACTATAAAGGACAGGCTAAGGCGGCTTGCACCCCTAGTAACCTAAACTATTATTAAGTAAGTAAAGACTAGTATAGGATACTTAATAACTACTATAAATACTTTCTACTTTATTAGATAAAATACTATAAGTAGAACGGATAGTATAGGTGCTTTAAGGATACTTGTGAAATCTATGCCTAATAGAAATACGTAACTAGATAGTTCCCGCGCGACATAGACCCCCGCGACCTAAAAGGTGTCATAAGAGTGGTCTAGACAGGACACGAAACCTACTTATCTATCTAATAATATAAGTGTCACCTATAGTGTTTAGCGCACCTAAGCCTACAAGAGAAAGTAGCCTCTTCTAAAGATTAATTAAGCTACTATAAGCTTATAAGGCACAAATACCTTACTCTAAACTACTACTAGTATAGGTTACTAGGAGTATACGAATCTAATAAAAGCTAAAAAGCTTATAGTATATACTACTAACGCTATAAAGAGTATAAGATTAAAGAAATCTTAAAACTAGCTTAGGTTAAGGACTAGATTTAGGAAGCTACGGATCTAGACAGCGAGCCTAAGGACTTAAAAAAATAAAATATTACTAATTAATAAGCCACACTAGTAATAGTATAATTATTATAGCTTATTAAGTAGATACTCGTTAAATTAAGAAACGCTTAATTAAGGATATTATAATATATAGATATCGTATTAGAGCACTTATTAACCTAAAGGTAAATATATATCTAATAGTCCTAGGAGTAGTTAAAAGGTATAATATACCCTATTATAATAAAGAAATACTATTATGAATAGGACTCGTAGACAGGACTTAATTATAAAGATATAATAATAGTTAGCTACGCCTAGAGACAGCGCTAGTATAAGTTAATATTAAAGGCTTAAAAAGCTAGCATGTCTTTACTATCGCTGAAATAGGAGACATAGAAGCTATTATTAGTTATAAATAGCTTAAGTAGCATAATCTAGAGATATATTAGCTTACTAGAATAATCCTACCTAGGAAACCACCCGTGACGGCTCCAATAGAGCCACAGTGGAAGGAAAGCCTCTAGGAGCCTTAGGTAAGAAAGGAGAACAACACATCTATAATATAAAAAATATTAGTTTATAAGATAAATAAGATCCTATAGTAACACCTAGAATAGGTGTACTGTTTATAGGTATAATTAGCTAAAATAGTTAACAAGAACCCTAGTCTGCTAGCAAAATACAAGGAATTTATAGACTTATTTAAGAAATATAACAAGATAGTCTTACCTAAATACTAAAAGTAAAATTATAAGATACTACTAGTAAAAAAAACTAAGTTATGGCTAGAGCGCCTGCGACCCCTTACATAAAACTAAAAAAGAAAGTTAAAGGAACTATTAAAAAAGAATTTATATTTTAAGAAATAGTAGCCTAGTTAGAGTCCTATAGCCTTCCTAATACTCTTTATGTTAAAAAAGGATAGCAGGTTATAGCTTTATATAGATTATAAATAGCTAAACGCCCTAACGGTTAAAAATTAATACTTATTACCCTTAATTATAGAGCTTATAGACCGACTTAGAGGAGCTAAATAGTTCACGAAGTTTAATATCTAGAATTCTATTAGATATAGATAATAAGAAGATATAAATAGAAAAT
Source organism: Bimuria novae-zelandiae CBS 107.79 (assembly GCA_010015655.1). Taxonomy (NCBI): domain Eukaryota; kingdom Fungi; phylum Ascomycota; class Dothideomycetes; order Pleosporales; family Didymosphaeriaceae; genus Bimuria; species Bimuria novae-zelandiae. Next base: position 812,822 of record ML976664.1, on the reverse strand, counting down.
CGCCTTTCGCACGCGATATAGCCTTTTCAAGTATATAGTTATACTAATAGGATTAACAAACACCCTAGTAACCTTTTAGGAACTTATAAACTAAGTTTTATATAAATACTTAGATGTATTCTATACAGCATATCTAGATAATATGTTAATTTATTTAAATAGTTCCTTAAATGAACATAAAGAGCATATTTAGAAGGTACTTAAGAAGTTATAGGAGTATAGATTACTCCTACACCCTAAGAAGTGTAAGTTCTACGTTATAGAAATAAAATACCTAGGATTAATAATATACCGGGAAGGTATTAAGATAGATTTAAAAAAGATTATAATAATAAAAGAATAGCCCTTACTAAAATTAGTGAAAGACATTTAGTCTTTTCTTAGCTTTACTAACTTCTATCGTAAATTTATTAGGAACTACTCTAAGATAACTGCTTTATTAACAGGACTTATAAAGAATAGTAAATAGCGACTACTATAGGAAGACAAAATAAAAGCTTTTAAGAAACTAAAGTACCTATTCTTAACCGCGCTATTATTATAAATATATAACCTAGAGCGGCAGTATTATATCTATATTAACGCATTAGACTACGCGCTAGGAGCTATAGGTTATAAGGATCCTACGTACCTAAGCCTGGTCTAGATTAGGAGAGGATAGGTTAAGGGAGAAGTGTCTTATAGATATTTAATAATTAAAAGCTAAAGATAGCTATAAGGTAGGTTTTAAAAATAATTTAATTCTATAATAAACTATAGAATAACTAACTAGGAGATTTACTAATCTATTATAAGAGATATACTTATAGTGTGTTAAGTTAACTATAAGGAGTAGGAGAAGTATAAAGAAATTATTAAACTATATTGTAGCGGTTGTTGCTGCAAAGCGAAAGTCGGGAAAACACTAATTTGATTGTATGTGTGTAGTAGCTAAGATATATACTGCTAGGCAGGCTAGACAGCAGTAAATAAGTATAGATAGTAGTAACCTAATATAGGCAATAATAAATAATCTATATACTATTATACACCCCCTTATTTTATAGTCTATTAATGACGTAAGAATAATCTCTCTTATATATCTACTATGCCTCGAAGTTAAGAGTATAGGTTTATAAAGTGTAGCTACCTTATAAATTTAGCATACTTCTAATGTAGTAGTATTTTAGTTATACTATTAGCAGGCATCCTATTAGTAGATTATTATTATACGTAAAGTTATCCTTACTCTACTTCTTAGTAGATTTAGCTTTAGTGTATATTAACATGCTTAAGCTTAGTTACTAGTTTATCTTATTTTTTATATAATAATCCTAACCGTCTACTAGTTATTATATAAGATAGTTAGAGTAGTATAGAGCGTTAGTAAAAGGCTATTAAATAGGTATAGCTATTCCTTTATTTCTAAGCCTATAAGAAAGAGCGCAAGTAGCTTTGCCTTAGTAATTAATTTAGTAACTATACGCTATAAGGTAGATTTTTAATTAATAGTTATTCTAAATAGCTAAAATATATAGCCTTAAGAGCTGCGGCGAGTTTCTAAGTTATCTATAAAGGTAGCATTAAATGCTCTAAAGAAGATAAGATCGCGATAATCTTTTTTTATAATTATGAATTTTTAAATTTATTATTTAGCTTTATAAGCTTTAAGCGCGTAGTATTTTATTTTTAGGACGTAACGCTATACTTTACGTATAGAGTCTACGTAAGCTTGTCCAGGGTTGGCAAGATACGAAGCGTGTATCACATACGCGCGTGCTAGATCTAGTCAAGTAAACTACGTCAGGAACGCGAGATGGCTAACAAGCTCCTAGTAGAGCTTCGTACGTGCTGCGTTGGGTTCCTCTATAAATGTCTCAAGGTAGTTAACCATCATAGGTACTTCTATACGGCGGCCAGTAGACGTTATGCCATACTTTGTGGCTATCTTGTCGATGTAGGCATCCTGGAGTAGCCAAAGTTTACGGGCGGTGATGTCTCGTACGACGCGTATACCTAAGAACCACTTAAGTAGACTAAGTCGCTTTAGTTAGTAGTATTCGCTAAGCTTCTGCTCGAACTGCTGGTGGAGCTCAGTATTGTGTAAGTGAAAGGCCATGACGATATCGTCAACATAGACGAATAGTATAAGCCACTTGTTCGTGTACACACATGGAAAGCCTGGCACAGGCTTTATCCCTAGTAACTATAACGTCCTGCAGAGCTCCTTATACTATAGTAGTAGTAACTCCTTTAATCTATAGAGAGCGCGGAGTATTTAGAGTAATTCTTTATTTTTTTTTAAAATCTATCTAGCGTCTACGCGTAGAGTAGTTAGTTAAGTAAAATATTAAAAAAAGCTATTAGTATATTATACTAAATAAGTTCTAGCCTAAAGTAATTAGTAATAATAATAATTACTTTAAAAGTGCGTGCTACGAGTGTAGTAGCATAAGTATTTTTATATAGCTACTAAAAATTACCTTTAATTACTAATTATGCTTTAAATCGTGAGAGGAAGCTATCCTTATTAAATTTATAAGTAAATACTTATATAAGTAGTAGGACCTTAGTATTAATAATTACTACTATTTTTATAGTTCTAGTAAAGTATCCTTTATTCTATATATTGCGGTATTCTTTTTAACCCGCTTGTTAAAACTTAGCTCTATATAGATAAGTCTCTAGGTCTCTCTAGGTCCTTAGTAGTGGCGGAACCTGTAATTAATAGATTTTAATAACAGGCTATAGCTTTAGCGCTATTATAAACGCGTGTAGGTAGTTATTAATACTTATTTTATAAGAAATCGCGTGTATTTAGTATTTAGTTATACTAATAAAATTATTAGTGCGCTACTATCGTCAGCGTAAGCTTATAAATATATTTAACTTATTAATTTTAGGATTTCTGCGTCTTAGCGCGTTATTATTATAGTAATTAAGTATATAACTAGGGATTTAGGTTGCAGAGAGCTCTTGTGGTATTGTTTCTAGATCTTGTTCTACTAGGAGAACTTTGACCAGAGTATCGTTGTTCCGTTGCCGGCTTACGTAAGGCGCAGGTGACGTAGGCGTAGGTAGCCCACCTCCTAGAAACAGATCCTCTACGTCCTCGTCGACTCTATTAATTTTGTTAATTCTACTCTTACCCCCTACCTACTATTCGCTTGCGTAAGCTATAGCTATAGGTACGTTATAAGTCTTATTACGCGTCTTATCGCGTGTCTGCCTAAGCGTTATATGCTCTTTAATAGTAATATTATTAGATTTAGCTTCTTCTAGAAAGGCAAGCAGCTTTATAACTTCTTTAATAATTAACTTTATTATATAGCTTTTTAGTCCTTTGTAAAATCGCGTTAGTTTAAAAATAACGTTTTTTACTTAAATTACTTTATCCTTTATAAGTAGCTAGATCCTAAAGATATTTGTTAAATTATAGCCTACTAGATAGCTAATTAGAGCTCTAGACTCGAGCTTGTTGCCTTTTTTAATAGATAGATTCTAAACGTATGCTCGACAGCCTATAGGGCGTAGGTAGTTTACTTTTAGCTTTAATCCCTATATAATCTTATACGGAGTCTTCCATCTTAGCGCTTTAGTTAGTATACGGTTTAGTATATATGCTGCTGTTCTAAATAGCTTATTTAATAATAACTTTAGTAGGTTTCCTTGAAGCCTTATAGCTTAAGCTTAAATAATAATAGTCTTGCCTACTTGCTTTGTAAGGCTATTTTACTTATCTATATACTCTACCTATAGCTTATATTAAATCCCTAACTCCGCGTAGAGCTCCTCTAATACGTTTAGTATAACTCTGTATCCTTAGTTATTATTAGTCTTAATTATAATAATATTACTATTAAAGATACGCTATATCCTGTAAATTTTATAAATAAGCTAGTAGTTTAGGAATGCCTTTATACGCTATAGAAAGTAGTTAACTTTATGCTACTTGCTATACTAATTTACTATATAACCTATAACTTAGTTACTATTAAGACAAGAATCTGCCTCTCGAGGTAGTAGCTATATAAAGTCTATAACAATGTGATAGAACTTCTTAGGTGCGAAGTCCTTTTACTTATAAGCCTTTTCTATAGTTAGCTAGCTTCTTAATTGCCTTTTTACTAAAATAACCCTAGGTGCTATAGGCTATCCTATAGTTAACTATAAAGTTACGTTAAGGGTCCTTTAAAGGTTAGTAGGTTATGCTAAAGAATAATAATAGGCGTATATCTAGGCAATAGCTAGTATTAGCGTTAACTAGCTAGTAGCTATTATTATACTCTAGCTATATAACTATAGTGTTTTTACTAACTTTATATAGTAAATCTTATCTTAAGTTAAAGTAAATCTAACTTAAGCGACAGCGTGCTAAGCCTATAAGGCTTATTAAGAAGCCTTTAACTAAGGTAATATATATTAGGATAATAGGTAATAGTCCTTTTAGTATTTTTATAGTGAGCTTTATGCTACCCTATATAGTTATTTTAATATAGCCTATTCCTACTCCTACGAAGTCGTTAGCACTAGCCTTATACACTTTTATTTATTTAGGCTAGGACTCCGTGTTAATAATATAAGTATTTAAGCTAGGATCGAGTATAAATTAATTACTTAATAAGTTATAACTACTAACATTATTAAGCGTTAATAGAGCTACTAGCTTTTCTATAGATTTAACGTTATTATTAAGTACTAGATCTTTATCGCGCTTATCGCGCTTGTCGTACTTATTAACTATAATAGTATTAAACACTATATATTATATAGTATAGGTTAATAGATTAGAAGGAGGCTTGCTATTATTAATAGTAACTACTAACTTAGAGCTTAACTAAGTTACCTTCTAGTTTTATATAGCTTTTTTTATTCTTGCTTTTAAGCTTAGATTCTTAGTAAAGGCTATTACTACTTTCTTATTAGCCTCCTTATTATTATATCCTTAGGGTTAATTAGGAGCGTTAGGGTTTATTACTTAGCACTTAGACTATAAGTATCTTTTACTATAGAGGCATATACCACTTTAAGAAGGTTTATTATTTTATAGTATTATTAGCTTTACTATTTCTAGCTCTGCCGCGTGTGCACTAAAGCCTATACTAATTAGATATATACGCTTTAGGTATGCTAAGAACTTAGCAACAGAGTTCTCTACTAATAAGACTTTTATACTAAGCTTTTCTTTTTAGATTAGGTCTCATAGACCTGCTGTTTCGTATTTAGGGTTAATTATTTTATAAGTAACTAGGAAGTCCTCCTGCGCACAGGTATCTTTAGTTTTTAAAAGCTTAATAGCCTTACACTAGCTAGTAACCTTAATTTAATATTAAAGCTACTTTTTAACTTTTCTACCTTTTGGCAGTATCTAAAGATCTTTATATTTTACTATTAAATTATAGTAGCGCGTTATATCTAATAGTATAAGATATTTTTTAAGGGTTATAAGTTATTAGTGCGGCGTATCCTTATTTTTAATTAGGTATATATAATGCGCTGCTATTGTCTTACTAATCTTAAAATTAAAGTCTATTAAAGCCTTAAGCTAACGCTTATACTTTAGATCCTTTTTCTCCTATTACTTATACGCCTAATAATAGTTAGCTTACTACTTAGTATTTATGCTAGTATATAATATAGCTTACTAGTTATAATTACTTAGCTAAGGTTCTGTTAGCTCCTCTAGCTAAGGTAGCTAGTCTATTATAATATCTAGGTTAACGTACTTCTAAAGTTAATTCTTTTGCGCTATATCTTTATAAATAAATAACTATTTATGCTAATCTTCTAATTAGCTAAGTATAATTATTACCTTTATAACTACTAGGTCTGCTTTAGTAGTTATCGTGCTCGCAGGTTGCTCTACTCTATATATAAGTAGGCTAGTAGGTCAGGTCTCTCTACTCTATGTGTGAGTAGGTAATAAGTTAGGTGAGTGAGATCCCGTCGTAATCCGGGCTTATAATTGTAGCGGTTGTTGCTGCAAAGCGAAAGTCGGGAAAACACTGATTTAATTGTATGTGTGTAGTAGCTAAGATATATACTGCTAGGCAGGCTAGGCAGCAGTAAATGAGTGTAGGCAGCAGTAAATGAGTGTAGGCAGCAGTAACCTAACATAGGCGACAATAAATAATCTAAATACCGTTACATATATACTATCTATCTTAGTTCTTGCTATTATCTAAATTACTATTATAGTCCTACTAAGCTATTATAGTCCCTAGGACTTCTATAGTCCCTTAGACTCTTATAGTCCTTTAGACTTTCGTAGTCCCTTAGACTCCTCGCTTAGGCGGGACTATATTATATAACTACTAACCTAAGCTACCCCGCGTTCTTATATATTCTTATAACTTAGTTATTTTACTAATAATTACTTTCTTAGCGTAATTATCTAGTTTCCCTATTTTTATAAGGTTTATAATCGCAATACTATTCCTCCTTTTAAGTTTATTATCCTAAAACCTTATTTATTTTATTTTATTATATTATTAGTATATAATTATTAATTTATATAAAGGTGCGTATCCTTATATTCTAAGACAGGTTATAGCCTCCTCTTAATTTTCCTCGCCTTACTAACTATGCTAAAAGCTCCTTGCTTGTCTATTGCCACTCGTCGTGTCCGTGCGGAGAAGGTGGAATCTTAGAGTCTAGAAATAATATCTAGTTGCGAGTGCTATTAGAAAATAAAGTTACGCTACTTTATAAACGCTACTTTTAGGGAGTGTGCTAGTTATATTTCTGTCTACACTCCGTGTAGCCTATAGGTTCCTAAGAAAGATTAGGAGCGTGTTTAAAGGGAGAAGCGTAAGAAGCGTCTAGAGCTCCTTCGCGCGAAAGAGTTAGCTACTCGCCTTAAGCGTGAGCTAGCTAAAGTAGAGGAGAAAGAGTATAACTATGCTTAGCGTAATCTGCGTGTTGCTAATATAATAAGGGCTTTAAAGAAGTAGAAGGAGGATCTAATGGGTATAGCTACTATTAATTATAAACTATCGCGACTCGCACTTCTAGGGGCTTACTTAAGCTAGTTATACGCTAAGTCTTTTTTACTTTATTTTTATTTTTTTTATCCTTTAAGATTTCTTCCTTCTTAAATTTACTATTTAGTCTTAGCAGAGCTAGTCTTTCTTTATTTTATAATAAAAGTCTCTTTATATTTCTTTATAGTTTATAAGGTTTTCTTTTAGTTCTTAGGTGTTGTATTATTTAGGCTATCCTTTTTATTTTACTAAGTATTTTTACTAACCCTATACTATCCTTAGGTCTTTAATTTCTTTAACCTTATACTTATTATCTTCTAGATTTAACTAGATTTTAACTAGAGTATTTAGTAGTGCTAGTTCTAATAATAATTTATAAAATATTAGATATATTTTTACACTTATTAGTAAAAGTAGTTTAGTTATAACAGGCCCCTTAGTTTCTTATACTTTAAAAGGGCCTACTTAGAGGTAATTTAGTTTTCTATTAGGTTATTTTATTCTTAAATTTTTTTATAATAGAAAAACTTTATCCCCCTTTTTAAAAGTTAGTCTTTTAATCCTTAGCTTATTTGCGTTTCTAGATACTATAACAGATTTCTAAGTAATTTATTTTTTAGGACTTTATAAAGTTCCTTTATCTTTTAAGCCTTATCTTAGGCTTTTATAGAAATACTTTTTATACCTCGCGGATCTTAATAAGTAACTAGCTTATATCTATAGTTAGCGTAGTATAGGGAATACCGCATTGTTCCTAACCTCGCGCTATTATATACTAGCTAGGCTTTTAGTAGTAGTTCTACTTAATTATCCTATTATTTATTAACGTAGAATTATAGGTACTGCTTTAAGGTCTAATTCGTACGTTCTATTTACCTATTAGTCTAAGGATAAAAACTCGTTAAGAGCTTCTTATTAACGCCTAGGACTACTATAAATATATCTTAGTATTTTAAAGTAAAGAGCTTATTTCTATTAGTAATAAATTCTTTTAAAGGTCTATGTTCTATAAATACTACGTTATTTACTTTATAGGCTAGTTCTTCTACTATTATAGATTCCTTTATAGGCTTGAACTTGGCTATCTTAGTTAAGTAGTCTACTATTACTATAATAGTATTATATATTTATTTTATTCCTAGCTATAGCAAATTTAGGAGTTTTATTATAAAATCTATTATTATACTTTACTACAGTCGTTTAGCTACTTTTAGTAATTATAATAGTCTATAAGGCTTATATCTCTTTAGTTTATTTTTATAGCATGCTAAATAGTTACTTATAACCTTAGTTACTACCTACTTAAGTTGAAGAATAGTATATTTATTCGCGATCTAGCATATTATTTCTTTAATATTTAGGTATTACTATTCTCTAAGCTTGTGTAGTTTTTACATTAGGGTTTCTTTATACCCTAGTCTTACGATAAGCCTGTTTCTGTAATCTCGTCGTGTTTTATTAATTCTTTTCTAAAATAGGTCGTATTCCTCTCGTTATTCCGTAGTGAGTTAGCTATAGTCCTAGAAGTCGTATACCTCTAGTCTAGTGTAATGCAGGCTAGCGGTGCGGACCTTAATTATTAGTTAATTATACTTAATAGTTCTATTATTCCTTCCCCGTAATACTATATTATATAGTTTTAGTTTATTCTTAGTAAGGTCTAATCTTTTACTTAAGGCGTTTGCTACGCTATTAAGCGTTCCTAGTTAATAGTATACTATAAAGTTAAAGTTTATTAGGAATTTAGCCTATTACACTTATCTTTAGTTAAGCTTCTTAGTTATTATAAAGCTAGTAAGGTTTTAGTAGTTTATTTATACCTTTATTTTAAAGCATGCTTTAGTAAGTTAAGCTTTTTATTATTTAAAGGCGTCTACTATCCTAAGTAATTTCTTATTATAAACGTTGTAATTAAGTTCTGCTCCTAAGAACTTTTTTAAATAAAAGAATACTAGTCTCTATTTCTTATTTTATTATTATTATAAAAGTATTACTCCTAGTGCGTAATCTAATATATTTATTTTTATTCTTATAAGTCTTCTTAGATCGTGTATCTATAATAATAGTGTTTATAAGAAGAGTGTTTTTAACTTCTTAAAAACTTCTTTAGCTTCTTTCGTAAAGCCTGTCTATTTATTCTTTTTTGTAAGTTCCGTTATTAGTATTGTGGTGTAAAAAGCGCCCTGACTACGGGCGACTTAGTCTATCCACAGTACTAAGGCGATCCCTTAGAGAGGGAAGAGAAGGGCTGCGGCGAGGGAAGTAGATAGGCGGAAGGCCCGGATAGCGCTGGTCTAGAGCGGACTAGGGCCGTCGAGGACCCTCGACCTACGACTCGTGACAAAGGCTCTTTTCTTTAAGGGTCTTGATCGCGAGAATAAGCACGTAATGACTAGCCTAATTAGGCCTTACGTATTACGTAAGCTAATAACGTAAGCTAAATCTTAGGCTTACACTAAGGTCTAAAACCCTTATTCTTACTCTCCACTCGGCGGCTTACCTTATCCCGGAGGCTCCCTAACCCGTAAGTACGACCTGGCCGATCTATGGCAGTCTAGGGTGCCTGACCCCAGATGCCCCCTATTTTGGTACCCAGCCGCTCTAAATTTGGGGGTCGTGAAGGTAGACTAACCTAGTGTAGGCCTATTAAGTTGTCCCCGTACTTGTCACTTCTCTACCGCCCTCTTCAGCAACCTTTAGACTTTGTCTAGATATACCTACGCTATTTAGCACTATAAGTACCGCGAACGCTATCTTTAAGGCCTTAGTTAATAAGGCGCGTGCGAGCGCGATTAGTACTATTAACCCGTGCTATATCTACCTTCCTATTATCTTAGATAGCCTTAAGTAGTCTAATTATAAGAAGATAAAGCTTTATTAGTTTTAGGTTAAGAAGATGCGTCGTGTCTAGTCTAGGGCAGTATATGTTAATCTTAGCCTAATAAATTTAGAGGACTATAATTTAATCTGCCGCTACGATGCCTGCTACGGTAGTAGTAAGGATTATTAGTAGGTAAGTTGGCGCTTTAAGGGTTATATAGGGGTTTTGAGGCTAATTAGTAGCAGATACCTAAAGACAACTTAGAGAACGTGTTAAGTGCCCTAATTATCCTTATACCGCGCTTAAGCCGAATTAATGCGTACACATATAACAAGATTAATCTTTCTAAATTAGATAAGGTATTAGTAAAGGCCACCGCGCAGGTACTAGAGACGGAATAGAATAATATTATTATATAAGTGTTATTTAGTATAGTTAAGGGTTATCTAGGCTAAGTCGCATAGGGCCACCGGATCTAAATTCTGTGAAAACCCGTTAACCCCCTACTACTTAGGTTATAACACCTGGCCTCCTAAGGAGATTATTCCGGTAGTGGGCCTCTTTGTTAAAGAGAAGCGGAAGAGGAAAGCTTTTACTATAGAGGGGGGTAGTCTAACTTCCCTAGTTACTGCTAGTGCTCTTACCCCTAGGCGCAAGAAGGTTACTCCTAAGTTAGTAAGGGTTCTTAACCCTAATCCTAGGTTATTAATGCTAATTTAGGGTAGTTAGCGTTTAAGGCTAGTGTCCTAGCCACGCTGGACTTCCTCGCGGAGGAAGTAAAGAAGAAGATTAAAAGTAAGGGTAATTAGAAGACTTTCTAGTAAGTCTATAAGTCTAAGCGCCTAACTAATTAAGAGGGTTATCTAGTACGATCTAGGGATTCCTGCCCCTATTAATAGTGTCTAGATTTTATTTACGTTCTATACCCTTAGGCAGTTTTAGTTAGGTTTTAGTTAGCTATAATTGCGTTAGGTATAGTCCGAATAGGCTTATAAGCCTCTGTTAGGCCCTAAGAGGCGTGAATGGGCCTAGATAGCTTATTTTAGTCTTTAGTCTATTTAAGAATCCTCTACCCTGTTTATTCTAGTATTTCGCAGCCTATAAAGTGTACTCTTTAGGGTAATCTATTATTAATTACTATTAAGTGCTGTCTTCCTCCTTCTCTAGGGGGGCGACCCCGCCTCTTAGGCTCTTGTCTAGGGCGACCTTTAGTTTCCTTGTCTAAGCCCTTTAGGAACTGCTTTATCGCCCCTTTAGAGATCTCCTCCGTAGACAACCACTAGTTCTTATCGCTATTATATCCTTTCTACTTAACTTTATACAGCCATTCTCCGTCCTGGAGTACCCTAGATCTAATTTCTTTAATTAGGTATATATCCTCCCTTGCTTATAGTATAATAACCTTAGGCGGGCTTTACTCCTGTTATAGTAGTTCTTCTAGGGCTACCTGGTTTAGGAGAGATATATAGAACACTAGGTGAATATTAAAGTCCTTTAGCAGCTCTAGCTTATATGCCTGTTAACTAATGCGCCGTTTTACCCTATAGGGACCCTAGGACTTGTAGTTAAGTTTCTTCTTAGGCCTAGTTAACCATATGTTATAGGCGTCGAGGTATACCATGTCCCCTACTATAAAGGTTTGGGCCTTATACTTCCTGTTGTACCACGTCGCTTAGTACGCCTGTGCCCTAAGGATCGCTTAGGTTATCTGGGCCCTAGTCTGGGCTAGAACTGCCGCTTTGGCCCTTACTATAGGTACCGACCCGCGCAGCTATACTTCTCGGGGTAGGTTTATTATTAGTAGATTTAGGCCGTACACTATAATAAATGGCAACACTCTTATAGAGCTATAGATGCTATTATTATACGAATATTCTACTTTAGATAGAAGGTCCGCCTAATTAGATTATTCGTAGTTATAGAATACTTAAAGGTACTATTTAAGCGTTTAGTTCTATCGTTCTATCTATCTATCTGTCTGCGGGTGGAAGGTAGTAGAGAGGAGTTACTTAGTTCTTAAATATTAAGTAAAGGTGCTTTAATAAGCTAATATAAATAGGCTGCCTTTGTCCGTAACTATTAACTTTAGAGGGCTATGTAGGCGTAGAACCTCTCTCCTAAAGACCTTAGCTAGCTCTACTACCTTTAGGTCCTTTCGCGTAGGGATGTAGTATGCTATCTTAGAAAACTAGTTAATAACTACTAGGATGCTATTATAATAATAGGCTCTAGATTTACTCTTAAGTAGATCTATTACTATGTCTATAGCGATGTCCTCCTAGATACCCCTTAAGACTAGTAGGCTGTTAAGTTAGCCGTACGTTGCGTATTAGACAGGTTTCGCCCTAGAGCACGCTTAACAGGTCTAGACGTAGTCTTTTATATATTATTAAATACTAGGCCACTAAAACTCTTGCAGCACTAGCTCTAAGGTTCTAATAAAGCTAAAATAGCCCGCGAGAGGGTTATTGTAGCATTATTAAAGGACGTGTACCCTTACTAGAGGTGGCACGTATAGCCTATTCTCGTACTATAATAGGTTGGCTAGTCCAATTATCTAGCGCTTTAGCCATTCTGGCTTTGCTATCTCTGGCCCTTAGAGGTACTAGAGGATTCGTTCTATAGTTTCGTCCCCCTAGCTATTTCTCTTTAATAGCTCTACTATAAGGTAAGCGCTTACTAAATTGTTTACCGCCGCCTCCTTAGTTACTAACGTTCTAGGTCTAGCAACCCTTGTTACTGCCACTAGTCTAGGGCTTCCTGCCTACTTTAGTGGCTATAGGCTGCCTGCCACGCCTGCTTCGTTTAAAGCGTTGCCTTTTAGCTATAACTTGTGCTATAGGGCCTTAAGGAGTCTTTACTAAGAACTGCCTGTCCCGCCTAAGCTTGTTTCCTCCTTTAACTTGTAGTTAGGTCTCCGCGATAGTCTGTTAGCGGGATTTATCCTTTCTAGATAGTGTTTAATTTTAAAATTAAACGTTGCGAGCTATTTAGCCTACCTTGCCTATTATCTAGTTAGGACTTTTATAGACATGAACCCTTGCAGGTTGGCATAGTTAGTTAAAAGCTTAACCTTCTTATTAACACCCTCTAGGTAGTGTTACTAATACTTAAAAGCTTTAATAATTACTAGTAACTCGCTATTATGCGTGTCGTAGTTTCGTCCTGCCTAGTTTATCTTGCGCGAATAAAAAGTAACTAGGTGCTATTATAGCTTTCTATGTTTGTCTAGTTACGGTTAGCTTAAGATACCCGAGATCGCGAAACCTAAAGCGTTAGTTTCTACTCTTAAGGGTCTTTTAGGGTTAAAGTAGGCTAGTAAGGGCCCTCGCATGAAGCTCTCTTTTAGCTAGTAAAAAGAGGCCTTAGCCTGCTTTAGTAGGCTTATTATAACTAATTTCTTAAGTTTTTATTACTATCTACTCTTAGTAGCTCCCTCTAGCCTTCTCGTTAGGGCGTGAAGGGGTGCCGCCACTCGAGAGAATCCTTCTATAAACCTTTAATAGTAGTTAGCAAAGCCAAGGAAGATCTTAACTACTTAGACTAAGTTTAGTTTAGGCTAATTTTTTATAGAGGCGACGCGGTCCTCCTCTATCTCTACGCTATCTAGGGATACTATAAAGCTTAGGTATCCCACCTTGCGTGTGTGGAATTTGCATTTAGATAGTTTGGCGTATAGTTAGCGTTTAATAAGGCGTTCTAGCACTATCTAAACGTGCTGGATGTATTCCTCCTTTATCTTAGAGTAGATAAGGATATCGTCGAGGTATATAATATAGTAGATATCGAGAAGGTCTAATAGTGTGTTATTAATATGGCTTTAGAAGGTCGCAGGCGCGTTTATCAAGCTAAAAGGCATTACTATATATTTGTACTATTTATACCTTGTTTAGAAGGCCGTCTTCCATTTATCTCCTGCCCTAATTTAGACGCGGTAGTAGGCGTCCCTTAGGTCTAGTTTAGTGTAGATCTAGGCATCCCCTAGTTAGTTAAGGGATTCCTATATTAAGGGAAGTAAGTATTAGTTCTTTATTATAACTGCATTTAGTCCCCTATAGTTAACGTAAAGGCGGAGGCCTCTATCCTTTTTCTTTGCGAAAAGGATTAGTGCCCTAGCACTTAATCGCGATAGTTAAATAAAGCCCTATTTAAGGTTCTTTTAGATATAGTCGCGCAGAACTGCTAACTCTAACTCTAATAGACTATAGAGTAGTCTAAAAGGCACTTTCTTGCCTTCCTTAATATCGATCTTTATCTCGTAGGGGTTATGGTCGGCAAGGATGCTCGCGGCTTCTTTAGAGAAGGCTTCCTCCTATTATCCCTAGTATTCTTTAGGTAGCGTCCCAGGTAGGCCTCCTAATATGTCCTTTAGGGTGGCATATATAATAAAATAATTATTTACTATATCTTTAGCCATGCCGGCGAACTCTTTTGCTAATTTAGTAGAGATCTTAGTCTATTTGCGCTTCCCATAGGCGAAGCGGATGGTCTTATTATAGAACTTTACGATGGGGTTCTATTCTGCTAGCTAGGGCATTCCTAGGACCATGTCAAATCTACTAATATTACTAACTATAAACAGGCAACTATCGCTCTCAGTTTTACCGCGACTATTTGTAATAGTATAGGGGAGCTTCGCCTAGCCTAGAACGCCTAAGTCTTGTCTATTTAGCGCTACGTAGCGTTTGCCTTTTATTATTATTACCGTAACCCCTAACCACTTTATTAGATTACTGCTAACGAAATTCGCTTTGGCTCCGCAGTCTACTAGGGCTTTAATTTATTATTAGTTACCCTAGTGCTGTACTTCACCGTCTAGCGCGATTAGTAAGCTACCACTCCTATTCCTAGGGGTCCTTATAGCTATAACTAGTTATTATTAATCCTTGTTATAGTTAATCTTGCCTATAGACTATTAGGCCTCCTAGTCTATAGCTTGTCTTTCCCCGCCTTGGCCTTGTACTTTAAACAGGACGCCTTATAATGGCCTAGTTCGTGGTAGTAGAAGTATTAGTCCTTGTCCCTATCCTCTACTGCCTAAGCCTTCTTCTTATTATTCTTATTACGACAGTTGCTATCGTGGCGTCTCTAGTATAGTCTTATATTATTTAACCTAGATCGCTTTCGATCGCGCCTTTCGTTAGCTAGCTTGTTAAGGAAGTTATTATTAATATTATGTATATATTATTTCCCTAACTTGTAAGGTTTTAACGCTTACTAATATATATTTACCTTTACTTTTAAGTAAAAGAGGCTCTTCTATTCGCGTAGCTACTATTTAAGGCCTTCTTAAATTTTCTTGTCTAGTGCCGTGTAGAAGTTATTAATATAGTCTTTATTATTATTATCTAAGGCCTTCTCTAGGTCGTATTCCTCCTATTAGTCCTTAAGGTAGCTAAGGAGTTCTATAGGGGTCTTCTTATCTTGTTTAGCTACCTTAATCCTTTGGCGAGCGGCACTCTTTCGCTTCTAGGCTAATCCTAGGGAGTCTACTATAGTCTGCTATAGAAGGTCCTAGGTAACTTTCCTGTGTCGCTTCCGCTCTAGGATCTTAGCAACTATTTAGTTCTAGTAGTTACGTTATGTATCTCCTAAGTATTTTACTGCGAACCTAACCTACGCTTTATTAGTTTTAAGGGCAGGTAAGAAGTTAATATAGTTCTCGTAGGCCTTCTTCTATAAGTTTAGTTCCTTGCAACCTCTACCCTTAAATTAAGGGGGTTTTAGTAGCTTTAGTAGCTGTGCGTCCAGGGTAGTAGCCACTATTTAGATTTAATATTCTTTATCGTGGCTAGTGCGGACCTAGCCTTGTCTATCCTTCTTTCGCGGGCGTCGGATGCTTCCAGAGGCCCTAAATTAGTCTTAACTAGCATTATCTAAGCTTAAGGACGCGTCTTTTATTAAGCTATCGCTTAATAGGTTATCGCTTATGTCTTTAGCCTCGTCCAGGTTACCGTAACCCTCTTTAGGCTCCGGGGAGTTGTTAAAGATACTAGTAGTTATTATCTTATTCCTAACTAGGGTCTTGCCTTTAGATTAGTAACGCTCTACTATTAGGGAGGCCTCTAGTTCCTAGATGCGTTATTAGAGCTATAGCACGCCTAGGCGTTCTTAGAGGGTAACTTCCTTTAATTATTAGTTATTATTACTACTTATAATGGTAGGGGGGTCTTCCTTTAGGTCTATAGGTGTTGTTAGGTCTTCTATAGGCGTTGTAACTATTAGAGGCTCTTATTTAGAGGGTCCTGTGGGTGGTAACCTGCTTTAAGGGTCTCCTGCTATCTTTAAGGTCTGGCGGGTAACTCTTCGTGTCGATTCCATTGTATAGGTGAATTAGATATGAGGGGGTAAGGGATCGTATTGTAAAAAGCGCCCTGACTACGGGCGACTTAGTCTATCCACAGTACTAAGGCGATCCCTTAGAGAGGGAAGAGAAGGGCTGCGGCGAGGGAAGTAAATAGGCGGAAGGCCCGGATAGCGCTGGTCTAGAGCGGACTAGGGCCGTCGAGGGCGCTCGACCTACGACTCGTGACATGTGGTCTTAGAGTAGTTTTTAATAAACTTCTAAAAGAAGATAGTAAACCCTAGGAAGAACTAAATATCTTTTACTAACTTAGGTTTTAGCTAATCCTATATAGTAGTAATCTTTTTAGGGTCTATAGCCACTCCTTCCCGTAAGATAATAAATCCCAGGTACTCTATTTTTATAATATAGTATTTACAATTTTTTTTAATAAAAGACTAATTAATACTTTTTTATTTTTATAAGTACTTTTTTTTACGTATTGTATCGGCGCAGGTCACTTAAAGGATCGATGTTGGCGTATCTCCTAGTAGAGGCATGTGGGAGTGCGTGTATAAGAATGTAGCCTCGAATGAATTAAGTGCCTATAGGCCTGGTACGAAAGGATACGGAAAAGGTACTGAACTACAAAGGCCCCAAGCTCCTCTAAATACACCTCTTCCCAGATGGCTAGCTAGCACATAACTGCCATAGGTTGACCGTCGGTCTGATGGATCCGAAATAGGTCCGAATCGGATTCGTAGTTCCCCATCGGTCTGATAGATCCGAAATTGGTCCGATACGGATGAGTGTCGGTTTTCGGATGATCTCGAATCCTGTCTTGACTAGCCAAGGGTTCTCGTGTCGACGAGCGATTGTTCCTGTTACACGTATTTCCTGTGCTCCTTAAGTATTCTAGTAGAATAAATAAGTACGTTGTTAAGGTAGGTAGTATAAAATATATCTAAGTATTTATATAATGCTTTATTAATTAGTGTCTAAAATGTTGCAGGCGCGTTTGTTAGTCTAAAAGGTATTACTTAGTACTTATATAGGCTATCTTAGGTCCTAAACATAGTTTTCCACTCGTGTCCCTTAGCTATTTATATATAGTAATATCTGTCACGTATATTAAATTTTGTAAACTATTTAGCTCCCTAGAGTCTATCTATTAGCTCCGTGATTAAAGGTAGTAGGTATTAATTCTTAATTATAGCCTTATTTAGCTATCTATAATCTATATAAAGTCGCAGCTTGCCATTTTTCTTAGGTACCTAAAGGATAGGAAAAGCTGCTAGGCTTTAACTTTCTTAAATATACTATTTTACTAGATTCTTCCTTAAGTAGTCCTATACTTCTTTTTCCTAGTTTATAAATATTAGTTATAGTTATTCTAGGCGTAGCTTCGTGCCTTCTACTAAAGGTATCTTATAATTTTATTTTTAGTAATCTAGTAGTTCTTCTCCTTTAATTTCCTTAAAGAGTTCTGTATATTCTTAATATTATAGTATAATAGTAGTAGCTTTTACCTTTTTTCTTAGGCCTAAGTATTATATCTATATTAGCCTTACTTAGCCTAGATTTTCTTTTATAATTTTTATAATTTTAGTAGCTAAATGTTATTTAGCTTGTCCTTTAACCTACCCCACTAGGGCATTTAGGATTAATAGTTATATTTTTTATAACTTTTATATCCTAGCGACCTTTAGCGTAGGTTCTTAGCTAAGTAGTATCTTTTTTTACTAGTTAATAATAGGGTTATACTTTAAAAGCTAATTATAGCTAATAATTGCTTTTATACTTCTAAGATCTATTATCGTAAAGCTATATCAGCTCTAGAATCTATCTAGGCTAATAGGTAATAGCGTTATTTTAAGGCGTAGCTAGCCTTTACTATATCCTTGGGATATCGTTCCGTTTGCCATTTCCACTTATACTAGTGTTTCTTTGTTCTAGTATGGTAGGTTATATTTTTCTACTATCTTTAGGGAACTTAGACATCTAGTCACTCTAGGTTCTATTAGCGCTATTACTTAGTAACTATTAATAATAACTTCTTTAGTTAGTTATAGGTTACTTATACTTATTTCTATCCTGTTTGCCTTTATAGTCGTGCCTTTACTAGTAAGGTCCTTTACCTAGTGACGCTCTAGTTTTCTAACTTATTATTAGCTTACTTAGTAGCGTCCTAAGAAGCTTTTGCCTTTTTAACCTAGGTTCGCGTAGCTTCCTCTATTTCTAGGTTAGTTTTAGTTTTTTTTTTCTTTTAGTAAAGTAATTTATAAGCGCTTCTAGTGTCCCTAATTTACTAGATCTCTTCTTCCTTTTAGGATTCTCCGTGTCTTTTATATCCTATAACTAGACATTTCTAGAATTTTAGGTTTCTGTATAACGGTGTTATTTCTAATACTACTATTTATTCCTTTTAATATAGGTGTGCTAGGTAATCCCTATTATAGTCTAGCTATCTAGTCTATTATAGGTGCTTAGGGCTTGTGTCCTTTATTTATTAGTTTCTTATAATTATCGCCAATCCTGCGTCTATGCCTTTAAGGTACTAACTAATAGCTTTTTTATTTGCTTTATGCATTTAGCAATTATTATTAAAGCACTTTTACTATCCTAATTCTTTATAGTATTATAACTATTTATTAAGGAAATATTAATAGCAGGTTATTATTAGGTTATAATTATTAATAAACTTATAGTTAAAAATTTTTAGTAATATTACTACTAGTTCTCTCTTTATCTTATATAGTTAAAAATCTTCCTTATTATATAGAAACTAGGCTACCTGCTTATTTTATTTCTAAATTCTAATCTACTATCCTGGTATTAGCACATTTCCTTAGTATTTAGTAATAATTTTATAAGTTAAGGCGGCTTATAGCCCCTCTAGCACGATTTTTTGCGTGCAGTTCTTAGGTGTATATATATAACTATTATATACCTAGTAGTTTCCTTCTGCTATTTGGAGAAAGACCTTGTACTCGTGTACTATCCTCTATTCCATTTCTTCTAGTGTCTTTAGAACTTTAAGTTCTATATTAGATACGTCGTCTTTATCTGTTTTTTTAACATAGGTATTAGTGTCTATAATATAGCTATTACTACTTAGATAATTTTTGCTTTCTTGCTTTATTTATTATTATTTTTTAAATAATTTCTTTAGAAGTAACCTTATTCTCCGCATCCCAAGCATGCTTTTTCTTTAAAGCGTTATTTTATTCTTAGTTAAATAGTCTATTTTTACGGTCCTTTTGCCACTTCCTTAGTTTCTATTCTTAAGCTTTATTAGCTATTATAATATCTTTATTATAGTCGTTTCGTAGTTTCTAACTCCTTTTAATATTAGGTTAGATATAATTGCCTTCTTGCTTTTTTAATTATTATTTATATAGTCTATTATTAATCCTTATAGCTAGTTTTACGAGTTCCTCTAGGTTATCTACTTATTTGTAGTAGGTAAGCTTATCTTTAATAATTTCTTTTAGTCTATTATAGTAGGCTGCCTAAAGCGGGACATTATTCTAATTAATCTTAGCTTAAAGGCGTCTAAACCTAGCTATATACGTACTAGTTAATTTTATTTATTTAAGTTTTTATATCTTGCGTTCGGCTTATTATTCCTTGTTAACTTCTTTAAATATAATCTAGATTTATTCCTTAAAGGAGGCCTAGTCCTTAAACACCTTCTTAGTTTTGTTACTATATTCCGAGATGTTATCTTTGTTTTCTAGGTAATTCTCTATAAGTAGTTATAGCTATTTAGCTACCTTACCATTTATATATATACGTACTACTAGGATTTTAGCCTGATCAGTTTCGAAGACATCCTTATTATATTAGTAGTATAGTTCTATATTTATAAAGAAAGTCTTAAGTCCTTTTCTTTTACCTTTATAGACTTTAGGAACCTTAAAGGATATCCTTTCTATAGTTATAGTAGTTAGAGTATAAGTTATTAGCTTAGCTAGCTACTTCTTAAGCTACTATATTTTATTAGCCTAATTAGCTAACACTATTATAGTATTTATAGTTAGTCTAGAAGCCACGCTTCTTATTAGGACCCTTGCTATAGTAGCTATCGTAGCTATTTTATTTTAAACTTTTAGGTAGTTAAAGTGTTATAAGGGTCCTACGTACCTAAGCCTAGTCTAGATTAAGGGAGGATAGGTTAAGGAAGAAGTGCCTTACAGATATTTAGTAGTTAAAAGCTAAAGATAGCTACGAGGCAGGTTTTAGAAATAATCTAATTCTATAATAAACTATAGAATAACTAACTAGGAGATTTACTAATCTATTATAAGAGATATACTTATAGTGTGTTAAGTTAACTATAAAAAGTAGGAGAAGTATAAAGAAATTATTAAACTATATACTATTTATTCTAGTCCTTACTATTATTTAAATCGCTATTATAGTTCTGCTAAGCTATTGTAGTCCCTAGGACTTTTATAGTCTCTTAGACTCCTCGCTTAGGCGGGACTATATTATATAACTACTAACCTAAGCTATCCCGCGTCCTCGTGTATTCCCGCGACTTAGTTATTTTGCCAACGATTACTTCCTTGGCGTAATTGTCTGGTTTCCCTATTCCTGTGAGGTTCGTGATTGTAACACAAAAATATAATAATAAGAAATAGAGACTAGTATTCTACTATTTAAGAAAGTTCTTAGGAGTAGAAATTAACTAGAAGACCTATAATATAGAGCTTTTAATAATTATTAATTATTTTAAATAGTGAGAAGCGTAGCTTAAGGGAGTAAAGTATTAAGAAGATATTTTTTTTAAACTACTTAAACCTTACCTGCTTTACAACTACAAAGAAGCTCAATAGAAGGTAAGCTAAATAGTCTAAATAATTAATAAAATATAACTTTTAAATTACCTACCTAGTAGGAATAGCTAATAAAACGGCAAACGCCCTTAGCAGACAATCTAATCTTATAGAGAAGGAAAGCAACATTAACCACGACGCTATTATTATAAAGGCAAAGGATAGAACACTACGCTATAATAAAACGTAGCTTATGCCTATTCCAGAGGCACGACGCACAGACCTTGCCTATTATAGGCCTCTTATAGCTAATTTCTAGGACTATAAAAAACTTACGGACAACGATTAACACGCGTATAACCTAGACTGGGCTCTAAAGTTATTTATACGTGATTACAGAAATAGGGTGTAGATAAATAACTAAGTAGCACCACTATTAGTTAAAAAACTATACAAGGATAAGGAATAGAAATGCTTAAAAATTATAGAACTAACGCGCTAAGTTGCGAATAAATACGCTATTCTTAAGCTATAGAAAATAGTATAAAAGGTGCTAGGCAACTATTTAGCATGTTACTAAATTAAGCCTAAGAGATATAAGCCCTATAGTCTTTTATAACTACTATAGTCGCCCCCGAGACTATAGTTTAGTATAACTATAAACTTTATTGTAAAACTTTTAGCGTTACTAGTACTAACGAATAAACGCCCCTATAACTTTATTTTAGTTATAGTTTATTAACTAACTAAGAAATTAAGATTTATGCTAATTAGGGAAGCTATATTAGTAGAAGAACTAGCCTATGTAGTAAAATAAAAACTTATATCTTAGATTAGATAACTAAACAAGTTTATTATTAATAAAGCTAAGATATTTACATTTTTATATTAGACCACGATTACCGCCACACTAGGTATTAAGCATAAGCTCACGACGAGCTTCTACCTAGAGATAAATAGATAAACGGAACTAACTAACTAATTACTAAAATAATACCTTTAGATATATATAAATAAGCTACAGGATAATTAGGTTAAGCTACTACTAATAGCATAACTAGTATATAATAGTGCAAGATTAGCAACTACAGGGTACTCGCCATACTACGCTAACCACGGATATAAGCTAATAGCTTACTAGGATCTATTAGATATTAAAAGCGTTGCGAAAGACACAGCTAATAAAGCCAAACTTATATAAGATCTATACAAAACACTACGTAGGAATATTATATAACGTAATAAGTAAATAGCAAAATAGGTAAATAGGAAAAGGATTAAGGGACTAATTTTTAAGAAAGGGGATAGAGTTCTCCTCTTAAAAAATTTTTTTAAAATAACATGGCTAAGCAAAAAACTAGATAACTTTTTTTCTACACTGTCTCGCCTCCCGCGCCACGGGAACTGTATAACCCAATCATACCCTTGTACCCCCTCACTTCCACGTAACCTGATACCGTATCGAAATCCCTTTGCCTCCACACAATTCGATACTGTTTCACATCCACAAGAACTGGAAGGAAGGTATATAAAACTATCTAAGCACACACACAGAGAATAGACAGACACCAGATACTAGAGACAGAGATACTTGTTCATCCTTGCTATCTGTGAACCGACACTTTTAAAAAGGACTATTTAAAATTTAGAAAGTAAGAGGCCTAGTAAATTTTAAGCTATAGCTACCTATAGATATACATATCTACCTAGTCTTCTATAAATCGTTACTAGAACTAGCACTACTAAATGCCAAATTAGAATTACACTTAGAACTTAAAGATAAAAAGTATAAAGTTAAAGTAATTAAGAATTTATAAAAGTTTAGACGTTAGCATAAGTACCTAGTAAAGTAAGAAGAATAGCTAGAGAGCTATAATATATAAGATCTACTAAAAAACCTTACTAACTATAAAGAGGCCTTAGAAAAGTTCTACTAAGAATATCTAAAAATAATTAAGGCTAAAGACTTAGGGTTATTAAGATTAAAGGGCAAAGGAAAGATAGCCTAGTCTAAGGTAATAATATTAGGTATAAGGCCTCCCTCTAATTACGTAATATCTTAGCCTAACTTTTTTAGCCCCTTAAGGCGCTTAATCTCCTTAATAAATTTTATTAAGTTAATAAGGAGCTTCTCCTTACGCTCCTTAAGTAAGTATTTTTACTTTAATAGTTTTTTCCTTTTAGCGCGGATAGCCTAGAAGGCTACTATAACTATTTTTTTTTAATTATTACTACTTTCTTTAGGCGCTTAAGCCTGTCTATCTTAAAATTAATATAGGAAAAGTTTAAAACTATAGGCTTTAGTAGTTTATACTTTACAAAGCTATTTTTATAGTAATTACTATATTACGCCTTAAAAAAAATAGCTTATAGGTTAAGTCCTTCTTCGCGTAGTACTTATAGGTTATTATAGTAGTCTAACTAACTAAGTTTATTTAGTCTCTAATAGAATAACAATAAAGGGCACTCTAGGAGGATATTAGCTACTATATAAGGATACATAGAGGAAGGAGGAGGATAATATTATAGTTTAAAAGTTAAAAGTAGGACGATAGGCCTTATAATAATAACTAGGCCCTACCTTAGGCTTACGTAACGTCTCAGGCTGTTTTAGAGGCCAAGACTATAAGATATTATAGGACCACGTGATCCTGGTTACGTGACGTCCCAGGATATCCCATGGGATCCCACGGGGCTAGGATATGGGATACCATGAGACTCTATGGGACAAGGAGGATATATATACATGACGATTTCCATTATACGCTCCTTATAGTTAACTTATATATTTTTTATACGAGTACGTTCTCCTATATAGACCAATAGTTATCTTATTTATTATAAGATTAAATTATATAGCCACGCGCTAAGTGTCGCATTAACTTATACTACTATATAATCTATAAAGTGCCACTTTAGCCTTACCGTCTTAACCTGGATCGGACGAAGGTGTGAGCGCCTCATAAATACTAACGCCCTATTAGTACGCATAAGCTATTAATATTTCTTATTTATATATTACTAATACTCTTGCCTAAGAACTAACCTAAGCCCTTTAGAATAGCTAGTCTTAAAGGGGTAATAGTTAGTTCTTAGGTAAAAGTATTAATAATATAGGTAAGGGGTATTAATAGCTTACGCGTATTAACTAGATGTTAGTATTAAAGGTATATAGAGTACAATTAAATTAATAAGAGAGCCTAAGTTAAATCGAAATAATAGATTAGTAAATAGGTTAAACATAATAGTAGAAGGCTACTATTGCATTCCTATATATATAACTTATCCTATAAATCCTAATAATCCTAAGAGTCCTAGGAGTCCTAAAGTCCCATAAGCTAAGATACTTTTAGGACGCCTAATACTTCTAAAACGCGTAACTAATTAAGCTAGCCGATACGTAAGCTGGCCACCCCACCAAAACACGACACCTGCACAAAACACACGATTTCTCAACAACGCTTCTTATGATTGCCATTAACTACACATAGATTCAAGCGCTGCAGCTACTGTAGCTCTAGCAGCTGCTTCTAAGGTGCTTAATACAGTAGATCTACGTAGTTGAACTGCTGAAGCCTCGGCTGCGCGCATAGCCTCCCTGATACTCTCTACCTCTGCAAAGCGTTGATTTAGGTCTACTCGAACGCGCTTACGCTGACGCTGAGAGGTAGATATCTCTAGCTGCTGCTCAAGTCGTCTTTTCTCTGCTTCTAGGCCTGCAGCTCTAGCATTTGCAGCTGCTAGAGCCTTACCTGCTTTCTGTAGGAGTAGCCGGGTCGTACGACCTGGATTCTCGACGCTCTGGACGCTGCGCTGCGCTATATAGAGATCGTGAGGGCCCTGGGGAGTAGAGAGGAAGCCCTGGAGCTGCTGCTGAGGCTGCTGCTGACGTGTAGGCGTAGTAGGCCTCTGAGAGACCTGCGACGAGCTGAGCACGTGATTGATGTTGAATGGGCAGATACCAGATGCCTGCCAGCCAGCTCGAATTACACGCTCTGTGAAGCCTTCCTCCCTAGCTTAATGATAGCAGGTGATAAAGCGCTCCTTCTTAACAGGCGCAGCGTCGTCAAGTAATGCGAGCTCCTGGATCTGACGCCTGTAGCTAGACTTGATCACAGAGAAAGGAGCGAGATCGAGAGGCTGTAGGACGTGTGAAGTGTGCGCAGGTAGATATAGGAGCTGTATACGATGCAGCTTGCAGAGCCACAGGAAGTCTATATCAATATGGCTGCCGTGACCGTCGAGGATGAGGAGCCTGTGCTGGCCATCAGATACAGCCGTCTCAGGTATGAATATGCGCTGTAGCCACTCAACACCTATCGCTTTTGACGTCCATCCGTTCTCAGAGGTAGTGTAGATCCAGTCAGGTACGTGGGACGAGGAGAACCATGTTGTCTGTAGGCTCTGGCCCTTGAAGATGACCGCACAGCGTAGCTTCCGCCCTGTCGCCGATACACACTCGATTATAGAGACCCACTGGCGATTCTCTGGAGAGCGAACATAAGCCTTCTTCTTCTAACTACTAGAGAGTACTCTGGTGTTGGTACATACCCCTAGGGCAATGCCAGTCTCATCCATATTGTATGTGTTCTCCACCCGTATGTTGATCCGCCGTCGAGTCTGTTCGTAGAGCTCTAGGAACGCGCGTAGCTGCTCTGGTGTCGCTGCATCAGCTCTCTGAGCCTCTAGCTTTCTGCCGACTACAGAGGCAACGCGTGGCTGGCGCCGGAGGAAGTGTGAGAGCCAGAGCTTGCCAATAGGCTAGTTGTCGCCATTCATACGTAGAATTCGATTGGCTATTTCTCGAGCGCGAGCGTGTGAGGGAGGGCAGGCGCGTGCGTCTTCTTCAAGGATCTATTCTACTAGGAAGTCCTCCTATAGAGGAGTCAGACGCTGCTGGTGTTGGTGACTAACGCGTTGGTTTTGTACGCCATTAATGCGCGTCGATAGGGTCGATCGAGGAACACCGTACGCGGTAGCTATAGCGCGATAACTAGAATAAATGCCTGTATTAAAATCTCTAATAGCTAATTGTATAGCATGCTCACGGGCGTCCATATTGATGAGCGTTGTGGAGAGATGTGGCGTGTTTTGTGCAGGTGTCGCGTTTTGGTGGGGTGGCCAGCTTACCCGGGTGGCCAGCTTACGTATCGGCTAGCTTACGTAACTTATAGCTAAGTTAGGAATTTTAGCTAGTTACACGGATAAGTATCTATGCCCCGCCCCGCGTTATGTTGGATCTCGACGGATCTTAACAGAACTAAGCCAACTATAGTTATTAACTAATAGAAAAAATCTAGTACTATTAAGTTAATATAATAGAGAAAAATACAGGAAAGGCAAAAGGCTTTTATAAGTCTAACTAAGGATGTACCCTAGATAGAACCTACAGACAAGGGACTGGGACACGCCTTTACTATATATATAATAAATTAGGCCACATAGCCAGGAACTGCAGATCTAAGAATAAGGTCACTAGGTAGTTAAACGCACTAACTATTAATAACGCAAAGATAACTCATAAGGAATAGCAGGTAGTAGGTGCTATTAAATAACTTAATATCTATAATAAAGACTTAGAATAATTAGGGTTACTTAACTTATAACTTTATAAGGATATATATAAAGGTGTAGATAAAAAGGAGATAGAGCTAGTGCCTTAATCTCTTATACTTTACCTTAGCTAGAGTAAACTAGTTGCTAGTAAGATAATAAAAGTTTTTAACTTTTTAGAAGAATACTAACTAAGAAAAGGAGACTTTAGTTTTATAATGATAAAATAATAAAATAAAAACTATAAAGTAGTACTTTACTATGCTTACTAATCTAATCTAGTTAGTAAGGCAGCACGTGAATAGGCAGACTATTACTATATATATAGAAATACTAAAAAAAGGTACCTAAATAAAAACCTAAACTACAAACTATAGTACAGTACTAGGACTAAAGTTTGGTTTCGCTAAGGGCCAAGGCCTGGTTAAGAAGGTGGCCCTCACCCCTTAACTAACCCCCCTATATATTAATTTATATATAAAATTAAGTGTTTTTAGTATTAAATAAAGTAAATTAATTTTAATATTTTATTTAATAACCTCGCGCAGCCTGTATAGCTTATATTTTATATAGTATACTTAAAATTAGCTTATAAATTAGCTAAGTAAGGATTTTAAGCTAGCTCTTTTTTAAGGCCTTATAAAACTTATCTTACTTTTCTTTAAAGGTACCCTTGCCTATTAAATAAGGGTAGTCCTTTTATAGTTACCTTTTAAGGGCCTACTAAAGGTTCTTAATAGGGTTAAGGTCTAGAGAATAGGCTAGAAAATTAATAGTCTAGATTCTATAAGCTATAAAGAAATTAGTAGCCCTTTTTACTATATATATACGCGCGTTATCCTGTATAAAGCGCTCTCTAGGTTAATATTAAGAGAGGAGGCCCTCCTTAAGAGCTTTAATATAGCTTAAGGCTAAGTACCCTCCTCTTAGTGCGTTAGGGTCCCTCTCTATAATAACTAAGGGTAATCTCTAAGTACGCCCTTTTAAATTAATTTATATACTTACCTACACTATTTGCGCGGGCGAGTAACTTATATAGGCCTTAGTAATTATAGTAGGTTTCTACTTCTCCTATAAATAGTAGAATACCTACTTAGTATTTTTGCCGTTTTACCTTCTCTACTAAGCACTTATCTAAGAATCTAAGTATAGTATACTACTAATTAAAGTTTTTATACGCGCGCGCCTACTATAGGCGCTTATACGCTATTAATTTATTAATTTTTAGGCGTCTTTTTACTCTAAAGATTATAATACCTACTCTTTTTAACGCCCTATAGGCAGTCTTATAGCAAATAGTCCTACTTAAAGAGGCCTCTTTGATAAGCTCCCTGTACTGTATTTTGGCACTTTTCCGGGCCTGCCGCCAGAGGGAGCGCTCCTCCCTGCGCGTAAGTGTAGGTGGCCTGCCTGATCGGGCGCGAGAGGCGTTGCTGCCGGTTTGCTGGTATCTCTTAAGGGTGTCGCGTACACATTTTAATGTGCAGGAAAACTCCTTCGCGAGCTCCGCCAGCGACGCCCCGGCTTTTGCTTTTGACACGATAGATTAGCGTATCTTAATTAAAAGCTCTCCTTTACGGCGACGATTTGCGCTTATTTCTATACCAAAAGCTCTCATATTGGCTGAGTTATGGGTGGTTGAGTATTTAGTGTTGATACGCGCGGCATTTTGTTGTGGGCTTGGCGAACCAAACTTTAGTCCAATGACTGTATAATCTAGACCACCGTAACCCTATGCATAAAACCATACGATAGACCCTCTACAAAGAAGATTAGTGTACTATATATTACTAAGCTAAGGAATATAGCTATTTTTCCTAAATATACTAACGCTATAAATAAGAGTAGTTTAACTACCTTGTTGCCTATTGTTATGAGGCGCTCACACCTTGGTCCGATCCAGGTTAGGACAGTAAAGCTATAGTAGCACTTTATAGATTATTTAATAATATAAGTTAATACGACACTTAGTGCGTAGCTATATAATTTAATCTTATAATAAATAAGGTAACTATTAGTCTATATAGGAGAACGTACTCGCATAGAAGATATTTTAGTTAACTATAAGGAGCATAACGTAGGAAACCACTTGTGTATAAATATCCCTCCTGTCCTATAAAATCCCACAGTGTCTCATGCCTCGTGTCCATGGGATTTCTTGGGATTCCTGTGACGTCACGTGACCTGGGTCACGTGGTCCCACATTGTCCTATAGACTTGGCGTCTGGGACAGCCTGGGACATTACGTCATCCTTAGGTAGGGCTTGTGTACCGTCATAAGGCTCGCTTGTCCCGATGTCCCTGGGTCATAACACCTATTATAATGTTTACCTCTAGGATAAATGCGAAATACGATATTTTTTATATTTTAACTAAGTAATAACCTGAGTAATATTATTATTAGTTAATAGAAAATACGCATTAGATATATAGTAAACGTACTTACACCCTAACTATAAAGAGTATAGGAATTAAAAGAAGAAGTATAGATTTAATTATATACTAAAGGGAACTACAATCCTTAGGATTTAATTAGTAGTGAAGAATAAAGATAGTAAAGCTTCCTAAGAAAAGGCTTAGCAATAGCTATAGAAAGAAAAGGAAAAAGGATACTTCTAACCTATAGAGTTAGTAATAGAGAAGATATCTTTTTTAGACCTAGGCTTAGGTAAAAGAACGCCTTTAAAAAAGTAAATACTACTAATAGTTAGGTATTAATTAAGCTACTAGTATAGCTTAAAAAATATAGATAAAAGCTATGCTAGACTTAAGAGCATAAAAGAGCTATATATTAAAAAAAGCACTTAATAGAACAGGACTTTATAAGCACAAAAAGGCTATATCCTATAATATTTATATTATAAATAGATAATTAATGTCCGGCAAAGTAATAATTAAATACAAAGTTAAAACTACCATTACTATTTAAAAATACTAGGAACTAATTAGCGTTAATATTATAAAAAAAAACTAATTGTAATCTAATTTTAAAACTACTCTAGTTAAGAAAGTATAATCCTACGATTAATTAGAAGAAGAAAAAGCAATTCTTTAAGCGCTACAACTATATATTATAAGTAAAGCCTACGCATTAATAGAATACGATAGTAAATAAAAGAGCTATTAATAATAGAGTCTCACGACAAATAGTCGAAAAACGGAAAATACCCTTGGCAGACGCTGATAGGAACCACCAGGTCATAAAACGCAAGAAGATAACAGCACAAACCATGACATTCTAGAATGCTATCGAGCATAGAATCATATATTTATAGAAAGAGATGGAAAAGCAAATCTTCTAGAATATTAACTCTAGAATTACGTAATTAACCTAAAAAAGGGAAAACTCTACCCTTTAGACTATTATATAGTAAATAAAAGAAAACCTCTAGCAAGAAAAGGAATTTATTAAGATAAATCTGATAAAAGGCTATATTAAACCTTTAAAGTTACTAGTAAAAAGCCCTTTTATGTTTATACTAAAAAAAGATAGATAACTAAGGCCCTATATAGACTATAGGAAACCTAATAACATAATAATAAAAAATTAATACCTACTACTAAATATCTTAGAAATCTAAGATTAACTCTTAAAAGTAAAGATCTTTATAATAATAGATTTATAAAATAGATACTACCTTATATAAATTAAGAAAGGTAATAAATAGAAAAGAGTGTTTAGAATACGCTATACACTAAACTATTTAAATATATAGTTATGCATTTTTGACTTACTAACGTACTAGCGACCTTTTAAGCACTTATTAATAACGTACTACGCAACTACCTAGATATATTTATTATTATATATATAGATAACATCTTTGACTTCTCCGAAAACGAATTAGATCACGTACCACATGTATAGATAGTATTAAAGATACTAGATAGAAC
Organism: Bimuria novae-zelandiae CBS 107.79; assembly: GCA_010015655.1. NCBI lineage: Eukaryota > Fungi > Ascomycota > Dothideomycetes > Pleosporales > Didymosphaeriaceae > Bimuria > Bimuria novae-zelandiae. The sequence goes on along the minus strand of ML976664.1, from coordinate 782,528 downwards.
ATACCTACGAATTAAACTAAAAAAGTGCAAATTCTACGTATAAAAACTAGAATATCTAGGACACGTTGTCAGCATAGATAGAATTAAAATAGCACTAAATAAAATTATATATATTAAGAACTAGCTAATACTAAAAACTATAAAAAAAATCTAAGACTTTTTAGGATTCTATAGATTTAATAGACAATTTATTAAGGACTACACGAAGGTTACGATACCCCTAATAAACTTTATAAAAAAGGAAGCACTATTTATATAGATAATGAAGTATAGAAAATTATTCTAACACTTAAAAATAGTATATATTATGCCATCAGCACTTATCCACTTTTGTGATAGAGAACTACTACAATTCGAAACAGACGTAAGCGACCTTGCGATGGGTGCATGCACAAAGCAGAAAAAGAACAGCAAATGGCATCTAATTACGTACTACTCACGTAGAGAATCTACGCTCTTAGTTACTTAACGCTAAAAATCTACTAAGATTCACGACTATAAAAAAACTTACACTAAGGTAATAGTAATAGGCACAGACTACTAAATAATATAAGTTTAAAGTTATCTATATAGTAAGAAAGAAAAACAGACGAGTAGACACGCTTAGCTAATAAAATAACCTCATAAAAGAAAAGGTAAAGACCTATTCTATAATACTATAAAAAATAAGGATAGATCTATTAAACTTATAGCGGAACTTAATTAACTCCTTATTACAATACAAGAAGTACCTAAAGAACTATAACAGAAAATTATATAATAATATTATAATAACCTAGTATATAGACACCTAAATATTAAGAAAATAATAAAACTTATCTAGCCAAACTGAAGCTTTAAAGGCATTAAAGAATTAGAAGCAACATATATCCACAAATACGTAGATTGCTAGCGCAACAAGCATGCAACACATCTTAAGTATAAAGAAATGTAAGTAATCTAAATACTAGCTACACTATGGGAAGATATTGCTATAGACTTTATTATAAGACTACTAAGGTTAAAAGGCCTAGTAACAGGAATTAGTTACTACGTAATACTAAATATTATCTATCGATTTACTAAATACGTAGAATTACTACTATATTAAAAGATAATTATGGCAAAGAAACTTGCATTCCTTATCCTAAAATAACTTATATAATACTGCGGTATTTTAAAAAATAATTATTAGCAATAGCGATAAGCTCTTTACGTTAAACTACTAGATAATACTTATAGCACTTATTAGAATAAAATAAAAATTATTAATAACATATTATCCACAAACCGACGGACAAATAGAACGTACGAATTAGACGATTAAAACGTACCTACGTATCTACTGTAATAACTAGAAGAATAACTAGATTTCCCTATTACCTATAGCATAATTAGCAAACAATAACAAGATATTAGCAGCAATAGGATTTATACTATTTTATATAAATTATAGAAGATACCTACATCTCTTTAATTAAACATTTCCTACAATAATTAAAACGGAATAAATAATTAATATAGTAAAGACTATAAAGAAAACGCACACATAACCGCGAGAAAATCTTAAAAAAGCTTAATAGTAAAGCATTTCTTATATAAACTAAAAAAGAAAAACGGTACCTTAGCTAAAGAAGAGGAATAAGGCATATCTACTTACGAAAATTCTTTAAACCTAAAAGAAGAAACACAAAAAACTAGACTATATTAAATTTAGGCTATTTTTTATTATTAAATAAATATTACTAGTTAACTAATAATTAGAACTATTGCTAGACGCAAAAATACACCTAGTATTTTATATAGACTTATTAGACCCTGTAGATTCTAAGATACTAGTTAAAACTGCCTTCTATTACTAACTAGAGGAAGAAAATAAATTTAAAGTTACATAAATACCATAGTATAAGAATTAGCCACGTACATATCTTATTAAATAGAAGGGATACCTGCATAGCGAAAATACTTAAGAACTAAAAGAAAACTTAACGAACTATTAAGAAAAGATTAACAAATTTATATAAAAACCTATATACCTAGGATAAAGGTTAAGGCACTAAAGACATTCTATCTAATAAATCTAATATTACCTATATAGTAGGCGAATACCTAACTAAAGTATCCGTAGTAAGATAATTAACCACCTTAGTATTTACTATTTCTCCCTTAGTAGCTAAATTAAATATAATATATAACGTCTTTCTGCATACACACTCTTTAGCCTACGCTAAAATCTTCTTATCTTTTAATAAATAAGAGATAATAGTAGCTAACTACTTCTTATTTTTTTTTTACCTTCTTCTTATACTCCTTTCGTGTCTTATCTAATAATGCCTAAGATATGTTAACGCACGGATAGATAAGGGGAATATACTTAGTATACTTTAAATCTAATTTAGGTATAATATAATACTCTTAACTTTTAGATTTATACTTAAAATAAGGATGCTTAGTAATAAAATTCGCTTAGAGGATTTTGTTACATAAATAAAATTTATAGATAGTAGAATTAGCAGGCATAGCAACTAACATTACACTTATATATATAAAAGTAGGATTACGCTTATATAAACGAGATAAAACCTAATACATAATTTAAGAATAAATCTTAGAAGGGAGATAATATTAGAATCTAAGATCTAAGAAAGGCTGTGCTAGTTTTATACTTAATCTCTTAAGTTATTTGCTAAGAATAACTAGTCATTCGCCACTACGCTGTATAATGCTAAGTTACGTGACTGCTCTCTAGAGAGCGCTCTGCAAAGAGCGCTCGCCAGCGAGCAGTCTAAGATCTGTATATAAGAATGTAATAATAGACTTCTATCATCGTGTTTAACATATTTACTAATCTATTGTTTGGATTCGACTTAGGCTCTCTTGTTAATTTAATTATGCTATATACTTTTTATACTAACGCCCTATTAATACGCGCAAGCTATTAATACCCCTTACTTATATTACAAACACTCTTACCTAAGAACTAACCTAAACCCTTTAGGATTGGCTATCCTAAAGGGCTTAACAAGGTCTTAATATTATAGATTAATTACTTTATAAAGCGTAACTCTGTATCCTTAATATTTTAATAAAGAGCTAGTATTAATAGTAATTACTATAAAACTAATTTCCTAGCTAAATATAAGCACTACTTTAGCCTTATATAGTATAAGATTTAGGTGTAATATACGTCGCCCTATACCACGCCGCCATACTGTTAGGATCCGAGCGACCTACAAGTGTCAAGGACCAACGGTGGCAGCCACGGGGTAACCATCGGTGGGACTGCACTACCGAGGTCACGTGATTACCATCACGCCAAGCAACACCATTAGTGATGGCACAACCATCATTGATGGCAGAACCATTAGTGATAGCAACCTTCAATGTGAGGGTAGAATTCCCCAAGTATATAGGAACGCGAGGATGAACTTTCATACTCGTGTTTAACCTGTTTATCAATCTATCGTTTAGATCTAAATAAGCAACCTTGTTGATTTGATTGTGCTGTACACACCTTCGATACTAACGCCCTAGTGACAAGCGCAAGCTATTACTACAACCCTCTCCTGTCCTACTACAGTATTCCTGCCCGAGAACCAACCTTAGCCCCTTAGGGACCAGCTACCCCTTTGGGACCTTAACACAACTATAGGCAAGAATTAATTAGGATAACGCCCCCTTATAGGTAGTCTACTATAATAGGTTAAAGGAAATAGTAAAGGACGAACTAATCCACTATAACTAACCTAGAAGCTTAGAAGAAACAATTAAGCTATTTATCTAAGTAGATAATTACCTATATAAATAGTAACTTAAAAAACGTAAAGGCGGGTGAGTGCAACCTAATACTAAGAAAAGCTAAAAGCTACGACAGGACCACGATAAGGACATTATAATAGCTAACAAGGCGCAAGAAAAGAAGCTAAAGAAGTAGTAAAAGAACTATAATAATAGGCTAATAAATAAAGAGCAAAATACTGCCTAGATAAAAAAGCCTGCCTAGGGTACGACAAATAAGGTTACTTTACATATAACTACCTAAAAAACTGTAAGACTAAGAGCAAGAAAGCTTAAATTATTTAAGTAATAATAGCTATACTATAGGCACTAACACCTATACTACTAAAAACTAAAGAAGATAAAGTCTCTAATATAAAATTTAAGGTTCTAAAGACACAGAAAGAAATAAAATAAAAGATAGTATATAAGTACAAGATCCTTCTCTAACTAGTAAAAATAGAGTACTAGGTATGTAATAATTAAATGCACACACCCTAAGAGTACACGTAAAAAATTAAGCTTAAAAGGCTAAGGGCTACATTAATCTATAAGTTTACTATAAAGTACTAAGGAAATATGCTAGTACTAGAATAATATATTAAAATTTAAGAATAATATAAATAGGTAGCCTAGTTCCTTTACAATAAAAAAGATTACTAACTACATTAAATAAAAAAGGAATTAGTAATAATATTACTAAAAGACTTTAACTATAAGTTTATTAAAAATTATAAACTAACGACGAACTATTATAAATATTTTCCTAGTAAATAGTCACGCTACTATAAGGAAATAGGCTAGTAAAAATATTTTAATAATAAATACTAAATGCACGAAGCATACAAAGAAGCTATAAGCTAGTACCTTAAAAGTATAAACATAGAATTAATAACAATTATAAGAAACTAATAGATAGAGGGCACAAGTCCTAATTATCTATAATAGATTAGATAGCTAGACTATAATAAGAATTATCTAGCCTATTTATGTTAAAAAGAACAGACAGTGGTACTAGAAACAACACTATTATATAGGAATCTAAAATCTTAGAAATGTCTAGTTGCAGGATATAGACAATACGGAGAACCCTAAAAGGAAGAAGTGGTCTAGCAAATTAAAGATTCTAGGAGCACCTATAAAGCGCTTTACTAAAAGTAATAAAAAAAGATAAAAACTAACGTTAATATAGAAAAACCTACGTAAACTTAGACCAAGGAAGTAAAGGCTTCTTAGGTTAACTTTAAGAAGATAAGAGACAAATTAGAAAACTAGAGCGTTACTAGATAGAAGACCTTACTAGTAAAGGTGCAACTATAAAGGTTAAAAAAAGCAAGAATAGGCATAAATAGCCTATACCTAACTAAGGAAGTTATAATTAGTAGTTACTAAGTAATAGCGCTAATAGACCCTAAAGTGAGCAAATATCTAATATCTCTTAAGATAGTAGAGAAATATAACCTGCTATATAGGAATAAGGAAATACTTATATAGGTAGAAATAGTAAATAGGAAGTTATCTTAAGAATATAGCTAAGGCTAGTTACGCCTCGAAATAACGCTATTACTTATTAGTCTAGATAGACTCTAGAACTAATATAGCTTCACAATAATAGGTTCTATTAGATATATATAGCCTAAGGGCAAAAATAGATAATAGTATTTTAAATATAATATAGACTATTTAAAGTTATACTTATGTCTATAGGACTAACGAACGCCCTAGCCACGTTTTAGATAGTAGTAAATAAGATATAACACGAATACCAAGACGTATTCTGCATAGTATATCTAGACAGTGTTCTAATATATTTAAGAGGCACGCTTAAGGAGTATATATAGCACGTATAAAAAGTACTAGCTAAGATAAAGAAATACGAACTACTCCTCTGTCTTAAGAAGTCTAAATTTTACATAATAAAGACAGAACAGCTTAAATTTATAATCTTAAAAGAAGGCGCTAAAATAGACCTAAAAATAGTATCTACAGTACAAGGATAGTTATAACCTAAGTTAGTAAAAGACGTTTAATCCTTCTTAAAATTCGCTAATTTTTATTAAAAGTTTATTAAGGACTATTCTAAGGTTACGACACCCCTAATAGAGATTACTAAAAAGAAAGTAGGATTTAAATAAAAAGAAATAGTAAAAAACTTTTAAAAAGCTTAAAAAGCTCTTTCTCTTAGTATCCCTCTTATAAATACATAACCTAGAGAAATCCACGAGGGTTAAAATAAATATATTAGACTACGCACTAGGAGCGATCCTCTTATAGTAGTGCGAAAAAAAAATAGGGACTAGTGTTTTACTATTCTAAAAAGTTCTTAGGAGTAGAACTTAAATACAACGTTTATAATAAGGAACTACTAGGGATAGTAGACGCCTTTAAATAATAAAAAGTCTAGTTTACGGAAGCACGCTTTAAGATAAAGGTATAAATAAACTATTAAACCCTTACTAGCTTTATATTAACGAAGAAGCTTAATAGATAATAAGTATAATAGGTAGAATTTCTAGCGAATTTTAACTTCGCTATATATTATTAACCTAAAATACTTAATAGTGCAGCGGATGCCTTAAGTAGAAAACTAGATTTTATAAAAGATAAACCTAATCTACACAACGTAGTACTATGTATAAGAAGTAATAATATAATTAAATATAATTAACTAAAAATTAAGGCCTACGCAGCTAGTATACAGTATATAAAACTAGAGATATATAATTTTTAGGACTATAGCTAACTCACGATAGAATAACGCGAGGAATATAACCTATTTTAAAACAAGATTAATAAAACACGATAAGATTATAGAAACAGAGTTATTGTAAAACTAAGATATAAAGAAACCCTAATTAGAAGGCTATACGAACTTAGAGAATAAGAATACTTAAGTATTAAGAAAATAACGCGTTAGATCGCAAATAAATATGCTATTTTTAAACTTAAGTAGATAGTAACTAAGGTTATAGGTAACTATTTAGCATGCTATAAAAATAAGCTAAGAAGATATAAGCCTTATAGACTATTATAACTACTATGAGTAGTCGAACGAACTTAGCACAATATAATAATAGACTTTATAATAAAACTCCTAAAATTACTATAGCTAGGAACAAAGCAGATATATAATACTATTATAATAATAGTAGATCGCCTAACTAAGGCAGCCAAATTCAGACCTATAAAAGAATCTATAATAGTAAAAAACTAGCCTAGGATGTAGATAACGAAGTGTTTATAGAATACACACTACTAAAGGAATTTATTATAAATAGAGACAAGCTCTTTATGTCTAAGTACTAAAATACCTTTATAGTAGCTCTAGGTGTTAATAGAAAGCTCTTAACGAGTTTCCACCCCTAGGCTAATAGACAAACAGAACGTACGAATTAAACTTTAAAATAGTACTTATAATTCTCTATTAATAAATAATAGGATAATTAGGTAAAATTCCTATTAATAGCCTAGCTAGCATATAACAGCACAACAGGAACGACACGATACTCCCTATGCTACGCTAACTATAAATATAAGCTAGGTACTTATTAAGATCTAAGAGATGTAGAAAGTATTTCCGTAAGAGCCTAAGATAAGACTTAAAAGATAAAAAAAACTTTACAAAGTCCTATAGGAATAAATTACTTAAAGAGCTTTTATAGCATTAAAATACGCAAATAAGCAAAGGATTAAAGGACTAACTCTTAAAAAAGGGGATAAAGGTTTCCTATTATAAAAAAAACCTAAGAATAAAACGACCTAATAGAAAATTAAATTACCTTTAAGTAGGCCCTTTTAAAATACAAGAAGCTAATGGACCTATTATAATTAAATTACTTTTATTAAAAGGTATAAAAATTTATCACACGTTCTATAAATTACTCTCAAAACTAGCTCCACCAGACGCTCTAGTCAAGACCTAGTTAGATCTAAAAAAAATTATAAGTACAAGGTTAAGGAAACTAGGGACCTAAAAATAGACTAAAGTTAGCTTAAATATTTAGTTAAGTGGAAAGGATAGCTAGAATAATATAACACCTAGAAACTAAAGAAAAACCTTATAAACTATAAGGAATTAATAATAAATTACTACTAATAATATTATTAGATAGAAAATTAGCAAGGAAGAAGGAAATATAAAAAAGTTAAAGTTAAATAAAAAAGAATTAGCTTATAACTAGATTAAGTTAGCCTCTAAAAGTGCGAGTTACAATAGTTCGCGAGTATTAGTAGTAACTATACTCTTTAGATCCTTTTTTCCCTTCTCTTTCTCTAAGGCTTCTATCGCGTTAGTAATACAAAGATTATGCTAAGTATAGGCGTACTCCTTTTTCTTAACCTTTACTAACTCCTACTTAAGATAGGTAGCTAACTCCTTAGTATAAAAAGCTTTAAATATTTCTTATATTTCTTCTTTTAAATAAGCTCCTAATCTCTCTTAGGGACCTATAGGCTATACTTAGCGTAAACTAAAATATAACTAGTGCACTACCTAGAAGTAGTATCTATAAAATAATATAGCTTTAACTTTTAATACTACTTATAACGTAACGCTATTTTTAAATTTTAAAACTTTATTAAACCTACGCGAGCACGACGTTGCATGATAAAAAAAATAAAAAACTTTTAGTATAAATAGTAAGGTAAGGAAATCTAAAAAAGGCTATAACTCACTTTAAAAGTAGGAACGTGCACTTTAATAAAAAATTAAAACTTATATACTAGTAGTATTATTGGAACAAGGTCCCTCTAGTAGTATGACTACTATGAATAACCGAGTAGGTGAGGGACAAGGCGGGGTGACTGCAACGTATTGTATTGACTGTCGTGTGTAGCGTACCAGATTAAACAAGCTATCGTGAGGTACAATCTGTACAATCGAGCAGGGACTACCAGGCTTGGCACTCTTCTATACAGCAAGTACTACAAGCCTACCTTCCACTAATCTGGACTGAACCTATATATTCTTAACACTCCCCCTCAGGACAGGTCTAGTCCATAGATAACTCCTAATTAGTTCTTAAATCTCTTAAATGCCACTCGCTGTAAAGGCTTTATTATTCTATTAGTAACTATGTCTGCAGTTAGCACGTAGGCTATATTAAGTCTGCCTTATTCTGCTAGGTCCCTGACAAAGTGATAACAGACATTAATATGCTTTAATCTTTCGTGAAGGTGAGGGTTCTTTATAAGTGTAATAGCGCCCTGATTGTCGCCCAGCATCTGGACCTTGTTAGTGTCTTTTCCAATATACTTTAGGAATCTAAGGTCTCTAAACACTTAAGCAATCCACTAGTCTTGCTTGCAGCATGTCAATAGTGTAATATACTCGGATTCGCAACTTAATATTACAACTAATTATTACTTCTTACTAGACTATAATATTAGACCTCTATAGAACATTGTAGTGCTTCCTAAGACGCTCTTTCGGTCCATAGTATCGCTTGCCTAGTTAGTATCTAAGTAGACGACAAATTGTGAGTGTGCTCCCCCTAGTCCGTAGCGTAGTTTTATTATGACTGTTAACCTAAGGTACTGTAATAGGTTCTTTAATGCATGGCTATAGTGTTTTGCTAGATTGCTTATGTATTAGCTTAGTTTTCTAAGGGTGAATGCAATATCTAGACGTGTAAGAACTATAGCGAATATTAGGCTTCCGATTCCCTGCTGGTACTTAGTCATGTTAATTTAGGTGTTATTATTAGTAGTTAGCCTAAATAAGGTGTAATTAGTAGATAGAATCTTCCTGTCTTTATACTTCTTGCTTAATATTCCGAACTTGTTAAGTACTGCGCGTAGGTATTACTCTTAGTTAAGGAAGATTATACGGTGCTTTCTATCTCTTATAACTCGCACTCTAAGGACTTTATGTACCTCTCCCAGGTTCTTGGCGTTGAATCGTCTAGAAAGCTTCTTCCAGAACCACTTAGTCTGAGATTGTTTCTTTGCCGCTGCAAGGACGTTGTTAACGTAGACTAGGATTTGAATCTTTCTCTCCTTATGAACAAATATATAAGGGTCTGCTAGGCTTTATATAAATCCCCATGCAAGAAGCTCTTTCTTTATTAATAGGTTTTAGTCTTAAGTAGCTTGCTTTAGTCCGTATAGGCTTTGAAGGACTTTTAGGACATGTCCTTTCTTAATATAAACTCCTTTAGGTGGCTTAAGGAGGATCTGTTCCTTAAGGTAAGACTTGGTAAACGCATTCTTAATGTTATAATGAAAACATTCTAAGTCTTCTGCTGCGATAGTGGCTAGGAATAAACGTAAGGTATCTATGCGGATAGTCGGCGCAAAGGTCTTGTTATAGTTAATTCCTTATACTTGGGTGAAACCCCTTGCTATAAGGCGTGCCTTAAATTGTTTAACTGTCCTGTCTGGCTTAGTCTTGATTATAAAAACCTACTTTAAGTTAACTATGTTCGCGTCTTTTGCCGGAAAGACTTCTTCCTAGGTTCTATTTTCTATTAGTGAAATTATCTCCTCTAGCACTGCTGCTTTCTATTAATTTCCGTGCTTTGGGTCGTGGATAGCTTGTTAATATGTCTGGGGAATCCGAATTCCTGTAATCTTAGTTACTAGAAAAGCTTTCTTAAAAATCTGTGCTTGTTTGTCCGTAAAGTTAACTTGTGCTAGCATAGTTTTAATAATTTTCTAGAATCTTTTATCTTCTATAGTGTCTTCGCTAGACCTCTTGCGTTTAGACTTTCTTGTGAAGTATCGTGGAGCTTCTGGCAAGACTTTGACAGGTTTTCTAGGCTCTTTGTTTACTAAGTTAGGTACTCGCTTGTCTTGAGGTAGGGCGATAGGAGGAATAGTAGTTGGCTTCCTTAGTCTTCCTCTTCTACGCTTTGTTAGCCTGGAATTTGGTTCTGCAGAATTTGGTTCTATTAGTTCTGCAGAAGTTGGTTCTATTGGTTCTGTAGAAGTTGGTTCTATCGTTTCTGCAGAAGTTGGTTCTATTAGTTCTACAGAAGTTAGTTCTATTGGCTCTACAGAAGTTGTCTCTATCAGTTCCGCTAGTTAAACAAGAATAGGGCGTTGGTTTTCCTTAGTATTAGTCCTAGTATTAGTCCTTGGAACCTTCCTGGGTCTTCCTCTTGGTTTTTGGTCTGGCATTGTGTTCTGTGTCCCTTGTGGTCCAGCTGGGATATTTCGCAGTCGTAGTTTAACTTTTCCTCTAGGGGTGTTTTCGTCCACTAATAATTGGCTTGTTCTTAATATGTACCCTAGCTCTGGCGAATAGAACTTAAACTACTTGTTTGTTATCTTAAAATAGCCTATAAATACTCTAACTCTGTCGCGGTCTATAAGCTTGTCGTGTTATTAATCTGCTAGAATTGTCTTAGGGTAAATATAGGAGTAGCACTTGCTCCCCTATACACGGATGTAGTTGATAGATAGCGTCTTTCCCGTAAAAGCCTCTTTAGGGCTAACTTGCTTTCTATTAATTATAGGTCCTGTATTAGTGCGGTTTTGCATATATGTGTCTACCTCTATAGCTTTGTCCTAGAACTTAATTAGTAGACTAGCGTCCTTAAGTATTGCTCTTATATCGGCTTCTGCAGTTTGGATATTTCGCTTAGCTAGTCTATTTTAATGTGATAACGCAATTGTAGTAGGCTGTAGTTCTACTCCTTATATAACTTTTTATTCCTTAACTTGTTATAAGAGTTCTAGTGCGTTATTAGTTCTAGCAGCTTTAACCTTTTCGTTAGTTTAATATTTAATAAAGGTCTTTTAGACTTTAAGTTCCTTTTGTGCGTCTCCCTTATACTTTAACAGGATGACCCAGTTCTTCCGCGTGTAGCTATTAATAATAAGGAGGAACCATCGGTTTCCTCTTAGAGATGTTAGAAAGGGTCCTGCAATATTAAACTATATTAAAGCTAGCTTTATAGCCTTGTGCTCTCTTAGCTGCTTAGGGATGCTATTCTTTATCTTTGTTAAGGCGCAGACTTCGTAGAGTTCCATCTTTTCTAGCACTTAAATCTTCTTTTAGAGGGTTGTGACTTCGTGGAGCTTCGCGATCTTTGCAGGCCCCAGGTATGTGAAGCGTCTGTGATATAGCAAGTATCTCTCTTTTTTACCAGTCTTGAATTCTGTTTCGTTAAATTCTGCTGGTGTATGCTATTCTGTGCTTAGGAATGCTATCTCTTAGTATCTATTAGCGATGTGTGACACTATATAGAGGCCGTTGTCTATAGTTACTTTAATAATTGTCTTCTTTCCCAGTTTGAAACGCAGTATATTTAAGTTAAATTAACTCTTTAGGCCTGCTACGCAAATTTGTCTCCCTAATAATAGATTAACTCTAAGATTAGGTATAAGTAGTATATCTAAAAGCTATGTTAAGGACCTATCTTTATATACTACTTAAGCTTCTCCCTTCTAGTCTGCATATAACTCTCCCCCTCTAACCTAAACAAGTCTTCGCTTGATCTTGATCATCCGTCTAAATAATAAGGGTTGGTTAGACATGTGTGAGGAAGCGCCAGTGTCGCCGGCCCAGGTGGATAGAGAGGCCTTACTAATAATGTCTTTTAAGAGACGGCATGTCTCAATTTCCTTATCCTCTAAGTCTAAGGTATTAGTTAATATCTCTAGCTCTAATTCTGACCTAGCTTCTTCTTCGGCTCCATATACTTTACTAGTCTTTTTGTTAGATTTCCTGGACTTAACAGGCGGCTTAGGCAGCTTTAGAGGGAATAGCTTCTTCTTCCTTTGCTTCTTTTTAGCTTTATATTCCCTTAGGAGCTTTCGAGCCTTCACAAGCTTTGAACAGTCTCGCATGTAGTGAGATTCGTCGCAAAGGTAGCACTAGATGCCAGACGTAGCGCTAGGTTCGGAGTCGGATGACAGCTCCCTGTTGCCTCGCTTGTGGGGCAGAACGTACTTGTAGGCTTTTTAGAATGCTAGAAGAGCTTGTTCATTAGTATCTTGCTAGTCTCGGACCTCCTTCTCTTCCAGAAACTTGAGCTTTTGTTTAACAGTGAGGTTAAGCTAAGCATTTAGGGTGTTAATTATAGTCTTAAAACTTAGAGGGAGTAATCTAATAAGAATAAGTAGTAATATAGCATCTTTATAGGCTCTATTAGTGTCAGCGTCTGCTAAGACAAGCTTACGCCAATAATCTTTTAGCTTTTCCCATAATCTAATAATTATGCTCTTAGAATCGAATATAAATGTCTAGATCCTGGTTATGTACATGTTGGCAGTAATAGCGTTAGCTTGGGTGTACTTCTTTCGCAGGTAAGCCCAGAACTAGAAGGTAGTGTTATACTTATTAACTAAGGCCTAGTTATTATTACTAAGAGATTTAAATAAAAGGTTAATTACGATTACCTCGTCCTCCAGGTACTTGTCTCTCTTGTCAACATTAATACGGGCCTTAATAGTCTTGTTGTCTGTGATGTCTAGTCCTTTTATAGCATCTGACAGGTCTTTAGTAGTAGTAATTTGGCAGTGCTCCTCCAGGCTTCTTTTGTACACGTAAAAGACTCTTTTCCCTCTCAGCTTGACTTTGTTCTGGCGGAACTAACTATCATGATTCTCCGCTGTGAGTTTAGGAATCTCCCACTGTCCCTTCTCTTCGGCCATTATATGTGTTCGGACGTGAGGAGGCTCACATGTGTCGATTGCAGGCGATGCGGGCGATGCGGGCGATGCAGGTGGTGCAGATGATGCAGGCGATGCGTTATGCTGCAGGCGGTGCAGTCGTTGTCAATTCTCGAGCGTAGAGAAGGTGTGTATAGGTGAAGTTAATTCCTGCTTGAATCTGAGTCCTGCGCGACTCTAGTCGATAACTAATTCCTTTCGCGAATTATAGCTAAGTCCTGCGTAACTCTTAAGGTTTAATTCCTTCTTAAATCTAAGTCCTGCGTAACTTTAGTAGTGACTAATTTTTTTCGCGAATTATAGCTAAGTCCTACGCGACTCTAGAGAAATAATAACGTTAGTTAGTAACTAGGCTTATAACTTATTAGAATAAGGTCCCTCTAGTAGTATAACTACTATAAATAACTAAGTAAGTAAGGGACAAGGCGGGGTGACTATAACGTATTGTATTAACTATCGTGTGTAGCGTACTAGATTAAACAAGCTATCGTAAGGTACAATCTATACAATCGAGCAGGGACTACCAGGCTTGGCACTCTTCTGTACAGCAAGTACCACAAGCCTACCTTCCACCAATCTGGACTGAACCCATATATTCTCAACAAGTATAGTAATATAAAAAGTAAGATATTAAGATAATAATCTTAAAAAGGAAGAAAGTGTTATAATTATAAACTCTATAAGAATAATAGAACTAGATAATTACGCTAAGAAAGTTATTATTAGTAAAATTACTAAGGCGAAGGAATATAAGGAAGCGCAAAGTAGCTTAGGTTAATAGTTACGTAATAAGATCCCGTATAATATAAGATCCTATAGGACCTTAAGGGTCCTAAAGACCTTAGGGTTTTAGCAGGACTACGATAAGAATTTTAATAATAGTAAGAACTAAAATAAATAATATATAGTTTAATAATTTCTTTATACCTTTCCTATCCCTTGTAGTTAACTTAACATACTATAAGTATATTTTTCATAATAGAATAGTAAATCTCCTAATTAGTTATTTTATAGTTTATTATAGAATTAGATTATTTACACACCATAGTGTTATTATTTTAAGCTCTTAACTACTAAATATATCTATAAGGTATATTACTCTAGACCTATCCTTCCCTAACCTGGATTAGGCTTAGGTAAGTAAACCTCCTTGTAAAATAATAACTATAGCTTTAAAAAAGTAAGTAAGTAGAAGCTCGAAGAGCTAGCTAGTAGCTTAAAGCTTACTTACTATAAGAGAGGCGTATTACGCGGGTAGTAGCTAGAAATACACGCGCTAAAAAGAAAGCTAATTAGGCTACTAAGTAACGCCTCTATTAATAGGCTTATAAAGCTTAATAATAACTTTAAGGACGTCTTAAAATTGCTAAAAAGGGAAGTTAGAGAGCTTCGAAAGCTACTTATAAGCGCCACCAATATAGGGGCTAAACCCACCATCACCAATCATTCTGCCACCTAGACGCCGCTGTTACTTTTAGAAGTTAACCTAATTAACGGTAATTTGTAGCAAGAGTTCTGTTTACAGAAGGACTGAACAGTAATCTGGGTTAAGATTCCCGTTTACAGTCCCTTGACAGACGGCAGAGTGGGAAGGAAAACTAGTTTTCTGCATGATATAGTCGTATGTGAAAGTAGTCCTTTTGATTATAGTATATGAGCACCGAACTTAGCGATAGGTTATCACCCATTTCAGACAGTCTCACACTTTTCGAGCCTTCAATCCTGGTGGCCTCTTACGAGGACTTTCTAATCTTTGACCATGATGGCTTCCTTCTTCACTAGACCTAGTAGGTACATAGCCACGCTTTACAAATCATGCTGTGCTATTTCTCACGCAAGCCGGAGTATGGCTATGAGGGCTCAGCAACTAATATGAATAGGTTCAACAGCAAATGTGTCTCCCTATGAAGAGCCATACAGCAGGGCGCGACTCTGAAATTTTTGAAGTTAGTGTGTTACCCCAGCAAAAGCAATATAGGGATCGAACGTGGTAATAGAACGTGCAAACATAGAAGCTCTCAGCTTCCTCTGAGACGCTATATAGCCTACCCAATACATATTGTCCATATCGTCTGACATGTTTAGATATAGTATCACACCGAGTGAAGGTCTCACGAGCACCGCACGACTTCCGCAGCCAGCGAACCATATACAGCAGCCCTCACGTCTTACAATGCACTCCGTAGCAGCTGAGGCTCCCAAGTTTCTCCAGAATATTATATCCAAGTCAGAACTCAGCTCCGAGCGAACATGAGCCAACCTCACCTCACCACCATACCCATTTCCTAAGCTAGGTCCACTCCCCGGATGTATTATACGACCTGCTTGACTGCCATTCAAGAAATTCCTCGCTAGCTCTCGCGATCGTATACACGTACGTGTGCAATGAGCGCTCGGGTCGCACTGCCGGCCGCAGAGCCGCATCACAAATGCCCCGGCCCGGGTGACGAGTTGGCGCTACCACGACCGCGGATCGATGCCTCGACCGCTGCAGTGTCATACAGACTCAAGCTGTGCTACGCTCAACTTTGGTCTGCTTCACCGGTGAGAATGATCGGTGCCACGCGTACAAGTAGGTACCCGTGCGGAAAAACAGTAACGAGGTGGGGGTTTAACGTTGCACGACAGCTCTATATCGGACTGTCACTGTGTTGCGGTGAACAGGGCGGATATTTTAGGATCTTAGTGCGGTTTGTGGCACTGGGATGGGGCATGCGAGATAAAAGGGCAGCCTAATGGAAGGGTGTATTTTAAGTTCGCGGTGCGGTGTTGTGTGCGAGGCAAGTGCTACATGAAGAACGAAATGAGAATTGCAGGGTGTTGACGAGTGATTTGATTTGATTGCTTTGTTCGGTATATAATCCCGCGTGATTAGAGCCGCTTCCAAGAAGCAAACACCAACGTGGCGGAGGAGGCCTGTGGTAGGGATAACCTCACCGTCTTTCTAGTTAGCCATGTACCTCTTCCTGATTTAAGCGCACATAGTTCACAAGCTGCAAGATCCTTGTGTGCCGTTCACTCGATGACGAGACTTGACATTGTCACTTCAAAGGCCCCTTCGTAATCTCCACTCAGTATGTAGATACTCTGGAGTGCGTAAGCAGCTTCCGCCGCAAAGTCCTCCACGTTCTCGTTGTCAGATCCCTGTGTGCTTGCTTCCTGCTTCACCTTGCCGCTCAGCGCGACGCAGCGTTGATAGTGCGGTATAGCCTGAGATACAAGACCGAGCCCGTGATACACTCTACCCACGTTGTATTCGGCCTCCTGTTCGTGAATGGCGACCTTGTCTTTGGTTCTGAACTCGTGATATCGCGTGACGAAAGCGATGCCCTGCTGAATTTGAAACTGTCGGTTCTCTGAAAGGCGCTTCAGTGCGTGTTGAAAGTACGCAACACCGATAGACAGGTTCAGCACCGGGTCCTCGGGAGTGATGGCAAAGGCCCGGAAGAAGTAATTCAGAGCTGCCGTGTAGGAGCCAGTGCACATCAGAACGTGCCCGAATAGTGCAAAGAGAGCAGGATCATGTCCTTTAACCTGATCAATCATGCCAGAGTTCAAAGTTTGAGACATCCACTGCGTACGGTCGGCGCCTTTAAAATTGTACCACGTGCGATTCTCTGGGGTGAGCAGAGCGTAGTCAGTTGTTTTGATCCATCTCATGATGACTTTGTAGGTAGCACCCGTGGAGTAGCCATCACTGATGGAGCAAAGACGGTTCGCGGCGCTGTACAGGCGGAATATTTCGGTGCCAAAGGGATAGATCTTGAGAAGATAGCGAACAGCAGCGGAAGCTTGCTGAGAATCATCCACGGCTAATGCGCAGGACAAGCGACACAGCTCAATGTCGCAAGTGTACCTCTGGGATTTGTAGAACACGTTCGACTGCAGTGCGACGTCAAGAACGTTGAAGCATCGCTCTTCTGCTCCTTCGCGAGCAAGAAGTAAAGCGTAGCGACAAAACACCTCGGCCCACTTGTCAAAGTGCACGCCGTGGAACTCTTCCGGTACGGTATCGGGTCGTTCTTTAAGCTCTATGTCGTCTTGGCCACCTTCCTTTCGATTCGCTTGTACAGCCAAGATCATTAAAGCTGATTCTTTCCAGAGATCACCTGTACCTAAGCGCCTGAAGTAGCCTTGGAATGCTTGCCGTCGATCAGAGTAGAACAGGTCAAAGGTTGCAAACTCCTCGATGAGCTCTCTGGCAATTGACAAGTATTCGGCCGAGGCAGAATGATCGCCATTGTCCGCAGCATCGGACAATTCCCCCAAGCGAGTGAAACTAGCAGTGATTTCACGATGTTTGAGTCTGGCAGCCGTGACATCCTCTTTGTGATTCTCTGCCAGGACTCTGAGCTTCTGGCGGAAGACATTGTGATCAATGGCTTCAAGAGGAACATTCGTACCCTCCAGTGTCTTAGTCTCCTCAACAGGCATAAAAGTTTGCGGTTTCTTCTCCACAAGTGGTTTCTTCGTCCGGAATAGGCCTTTCTTCGGCCTTTTTGCCAATGGTGGAAGAGTGGGGCGCTCGGCCGTTATGTCGACCGTGTTGGTTGCGTCAGTGGTCCCGATGTTGTTGACGGCGTCGATGGTATCTTCCTGGTCAAACTCGAATTCGTTACGTGTAGCTGCTTTGAGCTTCCTGGTGTTCTTTCTGGAGCGCTTTTCCTTGGTGGACTGTCTACCCACGGCTTTCTTTCGCTCCTTGAAGAAGAATTTTCGAAGCTCGTCGTACTTCCGGAAGCCGTTGTTTCTGAGCAGCATGGAAGCTCGGTTCCTAAAAACAACTTCTGCACGTTGCATTGCTTCAATATCCATTCCCTGGTCTTCAAAGAATTTTGCGAGCGTCGCCCAGTCCCTGAAGTCGTTAGGAGGAAGTGGCCAGTTTTTCAAAGTTTCCAACACTGTTTCAGCTTTTTCGGATTCTCCCGCGTTTTTGTAGCAGATATACAAATCTGTGTAGGTCTCCAAAGTTGGCTGTAGCAGGTCATGCTTACGTAGAGGGTCGTAGAACCGTAGAGCCTCCTTGAAATGACCAGTTTCGAAAAGCGTTCTTGCGACAATACCGAAGAGCTTGCTGTCCTCCCAAAGTAATGATTCTTCACTTGAGTCGTCCTCCGGAAAAAGCAAATTGAGATGGCGCATAGCTTCATCGAAATTCGGCGGCTCCATGCGCAACCGAAAGATGCCCATCTTGATAATGATCTCCAAAGGAAGTCCTTTTCCATAGTTGCCCCGACGCTTCTTTGTCTGCTGTGCGAATTCCGCTACGGCTATGCGTCGTGGCACGTCCTCGAAGTCGAACTCACGATCGTCCTCTAGGCTGTCCCAGTATGTTTCAGCAGCTCTCTTCTGGATCCATCTTGACAGCGCCTTCAAGCGAGCTAGTGCGTAGTTGTATCTGCCCGCCTTTTCCAGGAGATCGAGGTATGCATATAGGAAATTGAAGTTCAAGGCGCTATCCGCCGGATTTTTCCTATCTGTTCGAACGTAATACGCGATCGTGAACTCAAAGAACTTAATGATCTCGGTGAGATGCAGGGCCGTTTGCCTGGCATTTTCAGTTCCCATCTGCGCCATCGTAACGAGGACATGCGTGTTGTGTGGTTGCATCTGCAACATCTTTCGACAGAGTTTGATACATGAGGAGTAGCGCTTACGCCGCACCTCATATTCTAATTTCATGCTGCGAGCTTCCCAATCATTGGAATCAAGGCCGATGATAGACGTCAAGCAGGCTACCGCAAGTTTGTCTTTGACTGATTGTGTGACTGCGGGATATTCGTTCGGATCAAGCTCTTCGATACGCTTGAGAAGCAGATACCAGACTGACTTCTCCCTCAGTGTTGGCGCACCGCCCATCAGACATCCTATCGCGTCGGCTTCGTTGCCCGTGTCCGAGTAGATCTGAGACAACAGGGTATAGGCGGCATAGATCTCGGGATTCAACATTATAGCTTGTTTGGCATGACTCATCGCCACTTGGTAGTCTTTAACGCTGTAGGCTTCATTCGCAAGTCGTAGCAGTTCCCTGTATTCTGGTCCAGGGTCTGCTACTGAGCGTGGTCCAACCTTTCCCTTGGGTCTACCCTGGGTTCCAGGCTTTCGTCCTCTTCGTGATACAGTTTGCGAGCCGCCGCGTCCGTCCTTTGAAGGCCTACCACGTCGACCTCCTTTTACGCCCTTGGTCTTGGGTTTCCCGCGCTTCGGGACGTCTTCCTCGGAAGGATCCGCATCGTCAATAAGAAAATCTTCGGGATTATCCTCAAGATCATCATCGGACAAGGAGAAATCCTTGTCTTCTTCGCGATCATGAGTAAGGGCGGCTTCGGCGGTGATCCGTTCATCTTCGCTGTCGCTAAAGTCTTCCTCAGTAGAGGTTTCATAGTCATCATATCGTCCGCCGTCAAATGTATCGGGTGCGCCAACATGGTCATTCTCATGTCCTGGGGCTGGAATGAAGCCTTCTTCTTCCACCGGTCCGTTGTTCCTAAACAAAGGAGCGTTCAGCGATTCCTCATATGGCGCGGCCGAATAGTTGGCATGCGCCTGCTCGAATTCCACATTAGAGATGGGAATTGTCGGAGGGCCGTTATAAGCGTGCTGTGGAGGAAAGAACGGATGCCCAGGGTTAGGCGCTATGGGTTGTGGTATAGGTTGTGGTATGGGTTGTTGTATGGGGCCTGGCGTGGGGTATCCTATTGGTCGCGGCGCTGGATTGTCGGAAAAGGTGCCCGCGACAGGCATGAAAGGACCGCCTCGGTTGCGCGCAGGCCATTGTCCATATGGTCTGCCCCTCGAGTTCATTGTGGCCGCGTATCCGCTTTGTCGCAATAGTGGCGGTGTATTCTTGAGCGTGCGATCATGTTGGTGGGTTTTGAAAATGTGGTAGAAAGGTGAGGGACCACCTTGGCGCGCCTTCACAACGCGAGAGGTACAGTCGGGTCCACGGGTGAACCACCCACACGTAATACCTCGCCTTGCTAGGTTCCAACTAAGGCTCCAAGATTACCTGTATACTGCAGCCTCGCTGCTAACCAAAGCAACATGCAGAAACGCCGAGTTCTAAGGCCAGGACCAGTAGCACACTAAGTACTTGACGAATGAACGATCGAAAGCGCGGGATAGGTTGGCTTGGGCATTGCAGCGTCCCGCGCTCTCCAGGGCTATTCGTAAAACAACATGCGTCCTTTCAATTTAGCTCGGTTTTTGTTTTTGTTTGTCTTCACACAACAGGCGACTCAATTAGCCCTGTATATACATTCACTCAAGTTGGTCATGAGCCGACTTTCATTCCAACGTACCTAGGTAGGTATGTGACGCCCATGTTTACCGGAACCGGAACTGCTTCAGTCTTGTGGCCGTATTTCCCGTTTAACCTGAATCACACATCGTAGGGTTCACTACTCGGAGCATCACAGAGTCTAATCCCCTCTTCTGCAACTTCTTCGATAATGATCACGGCAGCACCATGCAGCCCACTTTGACATAGTTTTTGATGCCACCGATGCGGAACGAGTTACACATAGGAAAAGTCGTCATGCTGAGGTCCATGAGCCCTATAATAATACATTCCCCGCAATCAAGCGGTCTCGTCACGCCCTCAATTCCAGACAAAACGCCGATGCCATGCAAATGTAAAGTCTTCAAACCCAAATCAAACATTGGTGTCACTCCCGTTCATTCCCACCATTTCATATTCACCTGCGCCATCCCTCCCTCTTCCTCTCCCCCAGCCTCTGCTTTCGCCCATGCCATCCTCGGCCGCGCTGGCTCCTTGGCTAGCAGTGCTCTTAGCACCAAAGTTGATAGGTCGTAGCTCTCGCCACTGACAAGCCCACACACCCAAAGACGTCATGAGGGTTGCGCTGCACGCCTGCAGCGCCCACCAGAAGAGGTTCGTGGGGATGGCATGCGAGTATAGCGAAGTAACAATCAGATGGATGAAGTGAATCGTAAGCGCGAAATCGAGGACGAGTTTGGAGCGAGCAATAAGAAGGAGTATGAACACGGCACTGCCACCATGTCAGTAAAATGAACCACCCAGGTATGCGACGGTGAAGCGCACCAAGTGATACTGTTCAAGACCCAAACAAGCCCGAGGGTCCAGCCGACGGTGGTGTCACCGCGGAGGCTGCGCCAGCTGAAGACTAGATCTATGCTGACTTCTTTGCCGGCGACCAGGGCGGTGAAGACGATGAGGACGGCGGCGCAAGCATAGTAGGTGAGTTGCAGGAGAAGGATCTGGGAGGCGATGCGGGTGGGAGAGAGGTCTGCGAGCGCGCCGGGGCGGGGTGGACGGCGACGACGTGGCATGAGCCCAGGCGGAAGATGCTATCGCAGTATGGGCATGTGTGCAAGATGCTGCTGCTATGTGCGTTCGGGATCCGTATGTTCAAGCGTTGTCTAACTGCGGCGACGGTTGCGGAGGATGATGGCTTGGCGACATTGATTAGCCTAAGCGTCATA
This sequence comes from Bimuria novae-zelandiae CBS 107.79, assembly GCA_010015655.1. NCBI lineage: Eukaryota > Fungi > Ascomycota > Dothideomycetes > Pleosporales > Didymosphaeriaceae > Bimuria > Bimuria novae-zelandiae. The sequence goes on along the minus strand of ML976664.1, from coordinate 760,688 downwards.
GCTCTTTCGCCGACGGAAGGTCACGCATAGAAATTTCGCAGCCTTTGAAGCAGCTCCACGTAACCGTATGTCCCTCCACATGACCTGTATCGCTGCGTACTAACGTGAATGCGCAGGGCATTTGCACGACACAATGGGCTGGTTCTCATCATCCACCGACGACTCGGGTCCCAAGAAGACGGCCGACGGCGCATTCGTGGCCCCTACCAAGACGACGCGGCAAAAGTGCTACGAATCGCGGGATGCCTTTTTCGAATGTCTCGACCGAAACAACATCCTCGACAGCATAAACACCAAAAAGGGGAGAGACGAAGCTGCAAAAGCCTGCGGACAAGCGGACCAAGTCTTCGAGAAGAACTGCGCACACAGCTGGGTACACGCTGTCACTCTAATACCTGTCATATTTGGCTGGCTAACCGCGCTTGCAGGTTGAATACTTCAAGAAACAACGAGTCGTCAATTATCAGAAGGAGCAGACCATAAAGAAGATTGAAGCGGAAGGCGGCGAAATCATAGCACCTCAGTTACCCGTCGGCAACAGCAAATAAAGTATCGACGGAGACTGGAGGCTTTGGAGAGACTGTATAATATGTATATTACATGAGCCATCACGGTTCCAGGATGGAGGGCAGATGTAACAGTAACGCCGCTTCACGACCACAGCACGAGTGCTATTGACCATTGATGCCACTTGAAACTCATTATTAGAAGAACTTGCATTGACTTGCGTCGACGTTCTTGAGTAAACTCATGGGACGGAGCGCGGAAATCCTGGTTCTCGATATCGCCGAGCCATGCAACCACGTCGAAGCGGAAGGTGGAGCTCGACACCACCATTTCACTTCACTGTGTCGCTACTGCCGGCTCGTTCAGTACAGACCCACACACATCCATAGCAATCCATGTTGCATAATGTCGTCACAAGCTCAAAAGCAAACGTATGGACCAGCATAGAATGTCTTGCATTCTGATGGTGTTACAGCTACCATATACAATATGAAGAACGAATCGGGGAGCTGCGGAGGGTCGCCGAACAGGCTGCATGCCAGGCATCTCCCCAGGCTAGCAGCCCTGGAGCATCCACCTATTCGACGTTCAACGTTCCATCTATAAAGCTTCGTTCCAAAAGTCATACCGCATAATAGCCAACATGCAGCCACAACCAATCATTTTCCTACTCGGTGCCCCGTTCAAACGTACAAAAGAAAAGCGCGATCCGACCAAGTTGCTTTTGAACCAAGAACCCGGTCACACATCCGCGCGCTCTGCACGCGGCAAAGCTAAAGCAAGCACGGCTCGCATGTGTAAACTTGACGACAGATGTCCAGATAAGCGCGGCACTAAGCGAAATGCCATCCAAAGAGGTGGTATCAGATATTCTCACAATTGGCTCGGTCTTCAAGAATCCACCCAAAACACATGCACCAACGCCATCCCAGATAACCGAGATTTTAGTCCGATTCTGCGCCTGCAGCTCGTGACATCATCATGCACCTCGGGGCCTGACGGCCAGTTCGCATTCGGGTTTCAGGCAGCTGACTAGCCCCAGCCATATCGTGTCGGGAATATCGTCGACGGATCGAGCTCTCCCCTGAAGACATTGACATCTGAGACCCCAGACTTTGAAGGCGGACCCAGCATGTTGCTGTCGATGGCAAAAACCACGTCTGTGAAGACGCCCCGGAATTCGTCTTCTTCGTACAGGAGCTTTCTCCACATTTTCGCTACCTCGCGCGCGGGGTTCCGGAAGATTGGTCCGAGTCCAAACGCTCCTATCACCAGGTTTTTATGGCCGCAATACGCTGCAATCCGAAGCACCGTCCTCATCTTCTCCTTCATCAATTCCTTCTCTTGCTCAAACGAGTAGCTGGTACCGGTCTCATTGAGCCTTGGGCCTCGGACAGGAGCAACTGATATGACTGGCAATTTTTCGATCTCTTGGAATGTGGCGTAATCCATGTCTGGGCCTCCTCGAAAAACATCTGGACATGGTTATTAGCTACCACAACCAAAGGGAGTTCGAATACTCACAGACTTCCGGGCAGTAGATTCCACCCCTTTGGGGAATTGGATAGTGACTTTCTTCCCTTCCCATTTGTGCGTTCCACGGCATTGTCAAAGCCTGCACAAGGTTGCTTCGCCGAGCAAAGCACTCTTCAGGTGCCGTCAAGCCAGACTCCCAGTCTCCTCCGGCGCGTCTCTCGTTGGCCATGTTGACGACAGGTATGCGCTTGCCGGTCTTGTACGCAGGATCCCGAATGGCATTTTGATACCAGCCCATGGCATGAGTGACTGGATCACCTTCAAGCACAGCAACGCGAGTCCGGTGATGCGACCTCTTGTCCGCACTAACTTTTATCGCAGATGAATCTGGATATGCGTATGAAGTCTTGGGGTCCTTGATGTAGTTTTTCCAGATGTATGGGAGCCATACTCGCTTTGCTTCGGCTGCTATCTCAGAGGGCTTCGGTTTAGACGGTGGCATAGTTGCATACTGATTGGAAATCTGCAAGACAAGAATAGATGTGGTGGTGGTAGATCAGACAGGAATAGCCACAGCTATATTGCACAGTCGGAAGTGGTTGCAACGACCAGTGAAGATGCATGTGGAGAGGACAAGTCGCGCGAAGGATAGTATATGATTTGTTCCGGTGCTATGTGCGTGTGATTGCAGATAGACTACTGCTTAGAGCTTGATGGAGCCGTGACTAGCAGGGCTCGTTCGGCCGCACACGCAAAAGCAGAGGCCGATTGTTGGTGGTTCAAGATCCGACCTTTGCCCTACAGGGCTATTGCGATCAAACATGGTGTGCCACCACCTCTGCCTACGACCCAGGTGCACACCGCACACGAAGCCTTGACTCGTGGTCACAGCAAGCAATCAAGGGTAGCTACAGGGTCCGGAGCGGCGGCTGGGGTGAAGAAGCGCCATTTGCGGCTCAGGTATCCAATCCTCGTACGTGGTTAGAAAGCAAAGCCAAATACGGCTTGTGGGGACCTGAGACACGGCAAGTTTCTCGAGGCCCGGGGAGGGACGTCGAGATGGCACTTCTGGGTCCCTCACGCGGCGATCTGCAGTGCATTCTGGATCAGATCTCACGCGACTAGGTAACCCGATCGCTGACAGCCTGCAGATGCTTGCACAATATAGCAGTGGTTCCAGACAGTCGGCTGCAGGGAAACGAGTGAGCTTGTCCGCAGGAAGCCAAGTTCACGCACGCCGCGGGCCCAGCGAGCATGTCCGCCGTCTCTACAGGAGAGGCCCTTGCTCCCTGGGCTGCATCAGCCTGTGGGAGAGATACAGTAGTCAACGGCAGACCCTCGTGGTGGCTGTGAGGCGTGCAGACGGCCAAACAGTGCCGACAGGTCAACGAGTAGAGAAAGCGCCGACGCTGCACGTCCTGGTCGCACACGGCAGATTGGGGCGGCAGCCGATGCGACACGACATACATTTTCACCTCTGCCTCGTCTCAGGGACCGGTGCTTTGATGCAGCTTGTCACGATTAACGAGCGGCTCGGCTCTCTGCAGTGAATCTGCGCTAGCTCCCAGGATGTGACGCCGACGGCGGCCCAAGCTTCCGAGCCCAAAGTCTGTTCCATTTGACATTCACACTGACGTCGACTTGTGCAGCATCCGGCTCTTCTGCGCGTCGCCTGCTGGTTGCTCGATGTTTGTCAGCCTTCCATGAGCCAATTGTTTGCTCGAGGGCGCGCCTTCCGTCTTCCGCGCGGCTTGCCACTGGCCACGCGCCCTGCCACGCGCTGCAACTCAACTTCCACTGCGTCCTCTATAGCTACACTCTTGACACAGAGCTCATCTTCTTCACCGCCCCAGCCCTCGTCGTTGACGCTCAATGGCTTCGTGCGTAGTGTGCGGAAACAGAAGCGTATAGCCTTCGCTGCCATCGGGGATGGTTCATCCCTCAAGACGGTACAAGCCGTCCTGACACCCGATCAGGCCGACGGGTCAGTGCCTGAAATGAGACACCACAAAGTTCCTTGATTTCAACGCTAATCTGGCGTTCAGGCTTTCTACGGGAGTCGCTGTGGCAGTGACCGGCCGTTGGACACCATCACCTGGTGCAGAGCAATCCTTCGAGCTCCAGGCTGACAACGTGCGCATCCTGGGCAGCAACGATGCTACAGTGAGTCTCTCGTGAGTACCTGAGATTTTTTTGGGCTTATTGGCTGACGATGCCTCTTGCTGTTCCACTCAGACGTCCCCAATCCAGAAGAAGTACCAAACCCCCGAGTTTCTTCGCACAGTGCCTCATCTGCGGGCACGGCTACCCTTCAATGCGCTACTCCTTAGACTGAGATCTTTGGTCACAGCCCAAGTGACTACCTACTTCGCGAATCACGGATTCATCCAATCGCATCCGCCTATCATCACATCATCCGATTGTGAAGGTGCAGGCGAGGTCTTCACCATATCACCAGGCTCGTCGTCCGAACTCGCAAAGGATCGTTCGAAGCAACATGGACAGCGCCAAGAGCTTTTCTTTGGCTCTCCCAAGTATCTCACCGTCTCCACCCAGCTTCATCTTGAGGCCCTCGCCCAGTCAGTCGGGAAAGTCTGGACCTTATCTCCCACCTTCAGGGCCGAGAAGAGCGACACGACTCGCCACTTGAGCGAGTTTTACATGCTTGAAGCCGAAGTCGCCTTTGTCGAGGATCTAACGGAGGTCATGGATGTAGTGGAAGGGCTACTTCGTGCTCTTGCGATGCAACTGCAATCCTCCCAAGTCGGCGAAGAGCTCCTTGAAGCCCGATCCCGAGACGACAATGCAGACGGCAATGTCGTGTCCAGCACTGTGCTTGCACGACGATGGCAAGGACTCGTTGCCGGGCCTTGGCCTCGGATCACGTACTATGACGCTTTAGAGCATTTACGATCAGCCGTTGCCAACGGGGACGCACATTTTGAGTTCGCACCTGGACACGAGGATGGGCTTCAGACCGAGCATGAGCGGTTCCTGGCCGAAAGTTTAGGTGGAGGCGGTCCCGTCTTCGTCACCGATTACCCGCGCGACATCAAGCCATTCTACATGGCGCCTTCGGATAAGGCACCGGCCGGGACAGACGAGCGCCCTGCGGTGGCGTGCTTCGATCTGTTGGTCCCAGACATTTGCGAGCTAGTAGGAGGTTCGATGCGTGAACACCGTTTGTCGGAACTGGAAAAATCGATGGAAAGCCACGGATTGCAGGGAGCTTTGGCGCGCGATTCCGAGACGTCCGACGGTTCTCTGCAATGGTATCTGGATCTGAGGCGGTATGGCAGCGTACCTCATGGCGGTTTCGGGTTGGGGTTCGACCGCCTCCTGTGCTACTTGTCAGGGACCACCAACATCAGAGACGTCGTCAGCTTTCCTCGATGGCATAAGCGGTGCGACTGTTAAGGAGGACAATTGTGGGGCACCATGAAAGTCGTCGGATGGCACTGCGCATGTAACAACCGGATGTGTGTATTTGTGGGAGGGAATATATAGATTCCTCGCCTACGCGGGTGTATCATTTGTATAACATGTAAGATAGTAGTGGCGATCATCCATCGCTTTGCCAAGAAACGAAAAATAGCTACACATATATTTGTACAATGCGGCTTGGGGATGGTATTATCAGAATGTGGCTCGAATGCGAGCCGACAAAGCTTTTTTTAGTGAAGATGGGTTGTAAACCGCTTTCCACCTCATCAAGCTCAACGAAAAGCTATAACATGGTATCTTCGCATGCATGTACACGAGCGGCGGAAGTGCGAGCGGCACCGCGGAGATGATGCTCAATCTTATCTGATCAAATTCTGCTCGAGTGCGGAGATTCCGCTTTCTCCGAGCTCTCAAGGCCAGCCGGGTGCCCTCATCTCACAAGGTCAACCGGCATGCGGTATGAGAAGGTTTTTCCAGAGCAGGCACGGTGACAGTGCAGCACAGCGACAACGGCAACGCGCAGCAACGCACTGCACCTACATTCGCTGAGGTAGAGTGGAGTGCAGACAACAATTGTATGTTTGCCGCACTTGGGCCGACTTCGCTAGAGCAAACTAGTTCGATGCTTGTTCCTCGGCGGTCCGCCGGCCCATTTTCCATCAGCCAGAACGCAATCTTTACAAAGAGCAAGCACTGCATCGCCTCTGCCACCCAGTTAAAGGTACCACCATATTCACTGCGCAACCTTGCGATTGCCAAAGAGGAACCACACGCCTGTCCAGATCCCATCCTGTAGAAATCGCAAATCTGGAATCTGCGCCGCTCGCAAGCGGTCATTTAATGGCCACCCATGGGGTACGCGCAGCTGTGGAAGAAGCCGAACACGAGTACAGCCCCCGTCGACGCCTGGATGATGTTCGCTGATCATGTCTCCAGCTATGAATCGCTGCCACCCAACTTCTCGCTCGGGGCGAACATGCTTGCGGGCGCATTCGCTGGAATTGCTGTACGATTCCACGCCGTGACGCAAGAGAGCGAGACCTAACTGCGCCAGGAACACTCGGTGATGTATCCAATTGACTTGCTGAAGGTGCGCCGTCTCCCATTGACGCAGTGGATCCGCTCGAGCAGTGCGCTGATAATGTGCAGACGCGGATGCAAGTCGTCAACCCCTCGCCCACAGCCGTGTACACGGGCATCTCAAACGCCATGGTCACAATATCGCGGGTGGAAGGGTTCAGGACGCTATGGAGAGGCATCTCCAGCGTCATCGTAGGAGCAGGTCGGTTTGTTCAGCGACATGGCATGGCGCGGCGATACTGACGGCAGCCCAGGTCCGGCGCACGCCGTCTACTTTGCGTCCTACGAGGCGACCAAGCACGCTCTAGGTGGAAACGAAGGGGGCAGCGGGGCGCACCATCCGTTTGCAGCAGGTTCGTTCTTTTGCGCAGTTGCACGTGGGGACGGAACCGCTTGCTGACCAGAAACAGCGGCCAGCGGAGCGGCAGCTACAATCTCGAGCGACGCTTTGATGAACCCCTTCGATGGTAATCGTCTCCCTCCGTCATGAATTCAATTCGCTCACACCCGCAGTCATAAAACAGCGCATGCAACTGCATGGCTCCGTCTACAAGTCGGTTCCGCAATGCGCCCGCGAAGTGTTCCGCAACGAGGGCCTGACCGCTTTCTACGTCTCGTACCCTACGACGCTATGCATGACTGTGCCCTTCGCAGCGTTGCAATTCATGGCCTACGAGTCTATATCGAAAGTGATGAACCCAACCGGGCGCTATGACCCCTACACGCATTGCTTTGCCGGAGGATTGGCCGGAGGTGTCGCGGCGGGGTTCACCACGCCACTGGACGTAATCAAGACGTTGCTGCAGACGAGAGGCAACGCGACAGACTCTGAACTTAGGAATGTCTCGGGACTCACAAACGCGGCGAAGATAATACACCAGCGAGATGGGTGGAAGGGGTTCTTCCGAGGACTAAAGCCGAGAATCATTACCACGATGCCCAGCACGGCAATCTGCTGGTAGGCGGCACCTGTGCACCACTGGGGGGTTTTATCGCTGACGCAGAAGCAGGTCCGCATACGAAATGGCGAAAGCCTTCTTCATCGCGCGCAATGAGGCGGCTGTTGCTTGAAAAGCGGCGATGCATCTCACAAAACATCCATATACCGGCTCGCATCGGGGAGGAGCCGGCACATTTTGCATTTAGAGCGGGCGGGCGAGGCGCATGTGCCGCTTGAGCGTTTGGCTTGTCGCACTCCCCATGTTGGGTAAATGTATAGTCGGTACAGGTTCCCGCGACATATAGAGGAGGACCATACGGCGGCGTCTTGGGATGATTTCAACTCCTTTGCGCGGAGCACAGGACTGCCCTTTGGACAGTGTATCATATAGCTTTCGAGGTCCCATCCATCATCGGCTTCAGTTGGGCGAGATGCTCAATTGGTTCAAAGAGAGGGATTAGCGTCTCCGAACGCGATTTCCATGTGCGAATAATGGAATGATTTTTGCTCCAACTTGGGAATATCGAGTGTGTACGATTTTGCTGCGTGCACTGCCATCCAAAAGCCGTACGCACGCGTCGCGCCCGCCGCAGCTGGCGATGGGGAGGAGGGCTACGTCACACGCCGGCCCCCCACGAACAGTCGACATTGGGCACATGCAACAGCGCTGCAGACGTGAACAACAGGCTTTCCCGTGACGCACCACGACTTCCCTTTGTGCATTCACTGAACACTGGACAGTGAGGTGCACACGCAATGCGCGCCAACTCGACGCAAAAGGCCTACGACGAGGCCTTCCTCGCGTGTTCGACGGCCGTGTACTTTGAGTCGCAGAGCAACGAGGCCGAAGCGCTGCGTTCCTGGAGAACGGCGCTCGACCAGATCACGTACCACAACGCCCATCGCGGGTCCTCGCTCGCACGCCCGGCATCCTCGACCGAACGAGCGCTGGTGGAGTCACTGCGCCAGCTGGAGCTGCAATGCAAAGAGCGCGTCGACCTGCTGGAGACGCTCAGGAAGAGCCGGGAGGACAGCACCGATCCAGTCACATCGCCGCTCGTTGACACAAACGCGCCCATCCCGCCGCCTCACGGCCCGCCCCTCGCCCAGACGGAGAGCAATGGCTCGTCCAGCTGGCTTGGTGGGGGCACCATACCACCCGTAGACTACACCGACCTCTCGCGACCACCGGCCCTCCCCACGCGACCCTCGCTCGCTCCTCGCAAGAGCTCTAGCACTGCGTCGACTCGGACGCTTACCCAGACCACAAGCGCGACGTCACTGATGGCCCCCGGCACTTCACGTGCGAAGGAGTCACGGACGCCCTCGCCGGAGAAGAAGGGGCGAATGTTGAGAACACTGAGGCCGGGACGAGAGGGCAAATCATCCTCGTCTTCGAGACTACCGACGTCCATGCGATCACAACCGCCAGACGCTGCCAAGGCGGCTACACAGGCATGGAGTTTCAAAACGGCCGCCGGCTCCAGCAGAGTGACCAAGGCGCCACCAACAACAACACTACAGACTTCTTCGAGCCGACCTTCCCTAGACATACCAAGCTCTTCGTTGGATGCGAACGCACCATCGCTAGCACCTCATAGCCACGATCCATACCAGTCACAAAATCCACACTCTCGTTCTACAGACACTTTGAATCCCCCAGCTTGCAACCCTCCGTCAGCAGACAGCGGAATTGACCCTAAGCAAACCCCCAAGGCAATACGGCTGCCACGGAAAAGCGTACCGTCATCATCAAGCCCTAGACAGTCCTTCGACGCAGGTCGATCCAAGAGCTTCCAAGCGAACCCTCCCGTTCCCGTACTACCATCGTATCGCAACGAGTATCCCGAATCAGCAGCCAGTAACCGCGTCATCGCCGCCTCGGCAGCTGCAAAACTGTCGTGGCCCGACAATACCTCTAACAAAGCTTCGCCGCCGATTTCAGGTCCATCGCAGTCGCTTACTCGTGCAGGCGATAATCGAGCACGGCGGGCCAGGAAGGAACCGCCTGAGCCCATCCCTGTCGAGGCCGGTGATAACGAGACGAAGACGCGCCCACCACCACGCAGAAAAGGCAAAGCGAGAGGAAACACGGTGCGCGCAGATCTTCCGCCTACACCATCTTCCGACTTTGGAGATTCGGAAGAGTCGGAGAGCGATTCAGACGAATGGAAGGAAAAATGCCGTCAAGTCATGAAGAACTTACCACGAGGCATAGACGAGGCAGCTGCCAAGCAGATCCTGAACGAAATCGTGATACAAGGGGACGAAGTTCATTGGAGCGACGTCGCTGGGCTTGACGTAGCCAAATCTGCTTTGAAGGAGACGGTGGTTTACCCTTTCTTGCGACCAGATTTATTCATGGGCCTGCGAGAACCTGCACGTGGCATGCTACTGTTCGGTCCTCCTGGTACGGGTAAAACGATGCTTGCACGAGCTGTCGCCACCGAGTCGCACTCCACCTTCTTCGCCATATCCGCCAGTAGCTTGACATCGAAGTTTTTGGGTGAGTCCGAGAAGCTCGTACGCGCGCTCTTTGCGCTCGCAAAGATGCTCGCTCCCTCCATCATCTTCATCGACGAAATCGACTCTCTCCTTTCCTCTCGCTCTGGCTCCGGCGAGCACGAAGCGACACGACGCATCAAGACCGAGTTTCTCATCCAGTGGTCCGATCTGGCCAAAGCAGCTGCAGGAAGGGAGCAGACGGACAAAGACAAGGAGAGAGGTGATGCAACCCGTGTGCTCGTCCTTGCCGCAACAAATCTCCCGTGGGCAATCGACGAAGCTGCGCGAAGGCGGTTTGTAAGAAGGCAGTATATTCCGCTGCCAGAAGACCATGTCAGGAAGAGCCAGGTCCAGACCCTCCTCAGCCACCAGAAGCACGAGCTCAGTGACAGTAACCTCAATCGCCTAGTCCAACTTACAGATGGTAAGCACATCTCTTGTCACGCCGATAACCTCTCGTATCTACAGGGTGAGGCTGACCCAAGACAGGCTTCTCCGGCTCCGACATCACGGCCCTGGCCAAAGACGCAGCGATGGGTCCTTTGCGTTCACTCGGCGAGAAGCTTCTGCACATGACGATGGATGAGATTAGGCCGATTCGGTTCGAGGACTTCAGGGCGAGCCTCCAGACGATACGACCTAGTGTGAGTAAGCAGGGTTTGAAGGAGTACGAGGACTGGGCGAGGGAGTTTGGCGAGAGGGGAGGCTGAAGACGTGCCTTGTCTGTGGGGACGCGGTGCGTGTATGTAGTGATAATTGACATGAGCAATACATACATGGCTTCGGGTGCGAGATACTTCTTTTGAGCCGTATGCGCAATGGGACGGAGTTATTGATAATAACACAATAAAGCGTTGCAGGCAGTCATCATCGGGCACCGCACCCATCCTCGAGGCAGATCCTACCAAACTATGCGTATGTCGACTCAGGCGTGACAAAGATACAGGGAATCATTGCAGGTAAGCTGCTTGCTCCTGCTCTTGACGGACGGTAAGTGAGGGGTAACTATCTCGTGTGTGTTGTCGTGCTCGGCGGGGGTCAAACCCAGGGACAGAAGCAAGTCATAGCACTTATGAGCTCATCTTCATATCGTTCTACCTTATTTCGCTTTCTGGTCGTGTTCTGCAGGTTAGCCCTTGTCCGCCACGCATCTTATCCGCGTATTCGTCGCATATCTCCTCGTCGCCCGTAAACATTCGACACCCCAACCTTCCCGCATTACCTTGATAGTTAGGGCATAATATTCTTCTACGCTTCATTTTATGCATGTTTCGTTTTTGTACTATTTAGACGTAGTTGGGTGTCGTGCTGATTTTTTGAGATGTTCGGAGTGTAACGGTTTTGGGACAAAATCACGTACAACCATATTTCGAAAATTTGAGAATTTAACACAATGTATCCCCTGTGCATATCACCACGCGCTTGATACAAGATCGAGCTAGTGCTATATCCAGGTAGTTGGTAGTATATAACACCAACATTTGCACCGCACGTCGAGAACACTGTAGGGAATCACACCGCCACTGTGCCAGCAGCGAACCAGGACACGCGTCCAACCTCCAAGTCCCGAAGGTCAATCTGGTAATCCATAGTAATGCCTCATATTTCAGACGCGCAGATAATATATAAAGCATGGACGAGTGTACTCTTTAGAGCACATGGCTCGCCCCCGCCGCGCACTGAACATCGACGCGCACATGCGAATATACATCGTTACCAAAGATTTTACAACTGTAATGGAAGCTTGATACCAACCATGAGGTCATTGGTATCACTCAAATAAGCCTCTGTAGACATGTGCCATCCATGCTATGCCGTACTGTTCAGGTGTCGCTCACCCAGGAATGCCAACGATCCAGACAACTCCACCATGAACCGTCCAAAATGCCAAGCGCCTTTCGTGTATAGAAGGGGAAGCGTCTAACGAAGCGAAGAGAGAAAGAGGAGTACGATACAAGAAGAAACAGGAATAGGAGATGAAGCTCGAGCATAGCAAAAAACCCGCAACACCATCGAGTGTGCCAAAGCCTACCCGCCTTGTTCGTGAAAACAAACCCCCCAGGACCTACAGGCTTACCGTACAGCGTGATGTCGAAAGTCCTGCCGATGCCATCCTAGAACAGGTGATATAATGACCAAGAGTAACGAAAACTTTTGACCACGTGCCGCAGAGCTGCAGCGGCGTAGAAAAGAGAGGGCAAATGTTATGGGACTGTCTGAAAACCAAGAGCACGACGTTGTTGTCGATTACGCCTCCGCCTCCCTCTACGCCTCCTCGTTCCAGGTGCTTCGGTCGAAGATGGAGCGCTCAAGGCGTTGTCGTATCCAGGGTCGCCGCTCTACCGCAACCCAGCCTTCGTGATCTTCACAGTATGGGTGATGGGCTGCAAGATGCCCTTGTTGTCGACTGCACCAAGAGCCATGCCCTTACTCCAGCCCATCTTCTCAAGCATAGCGCGGCCCTTATTCTCGACACCTAGCTCCGGCGCCTTTGCACCGACAACTTCACCGTCTTTATAGGATACTGTGGGACGGTTCTTGGAGCCCTTGGGAACCTTCTCCTTCTTCGGATGCAGAGGGAGGTTTCCTGTCCTGTAAAGACGTCGATTATACTTTTTCAACGCCATGATGCTGTCGAACAGATCGTCATCAAACGCCAATGTCCTAATGGTCTTCGAGAGAATCGTGTGACGTTTGGCCCCATCACCCTGTGACTTTGAACTGATGCCAAACTCACTCACGAACTGATGTATCACCGCGCGTCGAGGGGCTTCCATAGCCGGTAAAGATAGGGTTGGCGCATCATCCGTAGCCCAGAAATCCCGAATCTCCTCGATGACGTCGTCCATAATGAAGCCATCCTTGTACTTGACGCTGAGATCAGGGCCTTTACCCTTTCTACCCAGCAAGCCTTGCCTACGTAGCTCCTCTCGCTCGGCCTTCTTAAGACGCTTCTTTGCTCGGTCGGTAGCCCAAGTCGCCTGCATCTGCTCATTCAGATCCGAGTCATCACCAGCAAGTTCCGGCGGCATCTGCCCCTTCCGGCCCTTCTTCTTCGGTCGCAAAGACGGACGTTCCATATCCATGATGTCAAAACCGGCGTAAGGATCCATTTCGAAGATATCGGCCGCTGCAGATGCCGAAGGGAATGCTCGGTCGGCACGTTTGCCGCCGCCAGCACGCTGTTGCCTTTTGTTGTTCGGGCGATCGAATGCTGCGCGAGGAGCATTGGAAGCGCTGTAGGAACTGCTGAAGTGTGCATCCCCGGCAAACAAGACTAGGTCGTCATCGTCAATACCCATGTCTTCTTGCTTCTGCCAGGCACGTGCTAGCTGTTCATCGTCTACTTCCACCTCTTCTTCGCTTGATTCTCCATCGATGTCAAACTCCGAATCGCTATCGGAAGTGCTTGAATCTTCCTGCTGCTGCTGCTGCTCCCGAGCACGCTTCTTGGCCTCGTACGCCTCAATGAGGTTCTTGTCTATAGGCGTAGTCAGATAAGTAGCCGGAATCCACCGAGCGTCGTCCCGCGTGCAACCTTCGTACACGACCTGATACTGGAGACCACTGGCTCGCGTGCGTTGACCGGTGACACGAGCAACGATGCCCTCAACGTCGTCCGAAGTGCTTAGACCATCCAAATCCCGGGCTTGGTCCGATGTCCATCCATCGTCCTGTTCCAGCTTGGGGGGTATCTCGGGCTCTTGATCGGACTCCCAGTCATTGTGATCTCCGGCATCCAGATCCAGCTCGCGACGAGACGCAAAGCCAGAGGCGGCAAGGACTTCGTCGGTCAAGCCATTCTCTTCGGCATTCTGCATGTAGTCATCCATAGCCGCGTCTCGTGGATTGACCTCGCCGTTCACGAAGTCGTCCATGTTCGGACGGTCCTTTACAGGTAGCCATCCAATGCCAGGCTTGCTCCTGGACGCCCATGGTGTCTCTTTACTAGCCCAGCGAGCCTTTCCACCGCGTCGCTTCTGAAAGAGAGAGTCCACGACACTGTTGGTGTCCGAGTCAACGTCAGACTCGGCATGAGATGGAGCGTGGCCCGTGGACATGTTAGCTTGAGCAGCAGCAGCTTCGGGTTGAATGTTTGGGACCTCTCCACTAGTCGAGGTGGCCGCTTCAGTGTTGACTGTGGGGGTGTATGCTTCCGAAGAGCCACGAATCAGTTGAGAATTATCAGTTGGTGGAGCGGCCTTCGTAGCAGCTGATGCTGGTTGCGACTCAGTAGTGAGAGGCGCCACTGAAGGAGTAGTGTCGGCCTTTATGGGATGAGATGGAGGTGTGGCATGAGTAAGCGGCGTGTGTCCGCGTCCCCTGAAGACAATAAGCTCCTCACTTGACGCACTTGAGGCCGAGCTGGCAGAAGGGGCTGGCGAGGGACTGCGGATTGTCATCTGAGCGAAGGCTTCGGTGGCGACAGGACTTCGAGAGGGGGGCGGGGACCGAGAGGAAGGAGCGACTGGCTCGGGCTGTGAACCTTTTTCTTCTTCCTTCTTATTAACGGTGCCCTCCAAGCAGCCTGCACTCACGAAGGCAACGGGCATATGGCGGAGTCTCTTGGAAGAGTCGAAGGCAGAAGAGCGGTGGTTGCTCATGTACCGGGCTTCGTCACGCAGGGAAAATTGCTGTGCGACCTCCGAAACGGCTAGAAACGAAAGGTCAACAGAGGCAAACGGAAGGAAGGTGCGGTGTAGCTGTACCTTCCTGGACCTGCGACCGCGGGCTGCGAAAGTGCGATGGAAGTTCCCGTGGCAATGGGCGGCGCGGAGTCACTCTCGGCGTGCCCTTGCCTTTTCCATTCTTTCTCGCCATGGTAGCGGTCGGCTGGGCGACGTGGAAGTGAAGATGGATGCAAAAATGGCGATGCCAAACGGAAGGAAATGAAGTGACGCAGGCGATGCAGGCGGCGGGATCCTATCGATAGCGTCTCGACGAGCGCGAGCTACCTCACCTTATGCGCTTCAACCAGGAGCGAGGCAGGCAGTGGTTCGGCAGTAGGCTTTGCGAGGCGTCATGGGGTAACACACGGCTTTTTACAAACGCGCAATGTGAATGCGATGCGCGGCTCTGGTAGCTGCCAGCAGAGCACCCCCAGTTTGGCTCAACGAACGGCGCCCCCCGCCCCCGCGCATCCAGGCAGCTGATACCCCAGCGGTAGCTCGCCGCGTGCAACATTCACACACCTCAACTTCGCCTGCACGTCCCCTCGTACCTCCGTGCTCTGCCTCGCCCTCGATATAGCACCATGGTACACCGCTGACAATCGAGTATAGCAGCACACGCACTCACACCCACGCCACCTAAACCTCGATCCTGACGTAGCTTTCCGGACTCCCGCGATGAACGACCTTGAGCGCGTTGGCCGGACGATACTGCGCACCGTATTCGATCCTCTACCGACAAACACCAGCAACAACGACATATGGTGTCTCGGCCGGCGGTACGATTCCAAAACTCCATCGCCGAAGCCAGCATCCATCGACACCGAGACACCTCCCGCACCGGCTCCTGCACCAGCTGCTGGACCCCAGACCGAGCGCCCTGGTCTGTCCGACGAAGACAGCTGGATACGGACGAGTGCGGACGAGTCAGCAGGCAAGGAAGCACCGAACGGCGGCGAAGACCCCGATCAGTATGGCGGCTGGCCCCAGGCTTTCCTGGACGACTTCGAGTCGCGGGTGTGGATGACCTACCGATCGGGCTTTGCGCCCATACAAAAGAGCCAGGATCGCAAGGCAGCAGCCGCCATGAGCTTCCGGGTACGCATGCAGAACCTGACGGCGAGTGCCTTCACATCAGACTCAGGTTTCGGATGTATGATCCGGTCTGGCCAGTGCATACTCGCGAATGCTCTGCTCGAGCTGCGGCTAGGACGAGGTAGGAAATGCGCATACGGCTGCCAGATCAAACACTAACATGATCATAGACTGGCGGTATCAAAACCAAGATACCAAGCAAGACGAGCGCCCGATCCTGTCTCTGTTCGCCGATGATCCACAGGCGCCCTTCTCGATCCACCGCTTCGTCGAACACGGAGCTGCAGAATGCGGCAAATTCCCCGGCGAGTGGTTCGGACCTTCAGCAACAGCGCGTTGCATACAAGACCTGGTCAAGAAGTACCCGGAGGCGGGCTTGAAGGTTTACAACACCGGCGATGGTGCCGATATATACGAAGATAAGCTGAAAGAGGTTGCTGTCGAAGATGACGGCAAGTGGCAGCCTACCCTCATCCTAGTAGGCACTCGGCTGGGCATCGAGAAAATCACGCCCCGCTACTGGGAAGCGCTCAAGGCCTCGTTGCAGATGAAGCAGTCTGTTGGGATTGCTGGGTGAGTCATGTCTATTCTTTGACACGTCCATTATGCTGACTTGCTCACAGTGGTCGCCCCTCTGCGTCACACTACTTTGTAGGCAACCAGGGCAACGACTTTTTCTACCTCGATCCACATGTCACGCGCCCGCTTCTACCGTACCATGAAGACCCTTCCCAGTACACCGCCGAAGAGATCGCCAACTGCCACACGCGTCGTCTCCGTCGCATCGAGATTCGGGAGATGGATCCCTCGATGCTCATTGCATTCCTCATTCGATCTGAGGTGGAATACGAGGAGTGGAAGAAAGGTGTTATGAGTGTGCAGGGAAAGGCTATCGTACACACCAGCGAGGCCGAGCCGCCACCGCGGGGACAAGAGCGGGCGGGAGCAGTAGACGAGGTGGAAAGCTTCGATGAGGACGGCATCGCGTAGAGGCAACTGAAGGAGAGACGCGGTTGGAGCGTTAGTATAATGTTAAGACGTGTCATGTCTGAGTCCTAGCTACGAAGCGCGTGTGCTTCGAGTTGTTTTCCACGGCGTTGGTTGGGCACGATTGGTACTGTCGGGATTGCATGGAGGTCTGGAGTTTAGGTAGATACATCCGTAAGCTCCGCGCCGATTTGTCGCACTGGTAGACCGTGTGAACTAGTTGATCAAGTCGAAGAATCCGAATTCGCCACGGCTCGTAGCCCCGCAGTTCTGAAAGCTGACTCGTGATGACCCAGGATGTAAGAGCACGCCAAAGTGTCTCGCGAGTAGCGCGTCGCGGTTCAAAATTAGAGTGCCAAAATCACGTCCTGGGATGGCCGTTTGTTGAACATGCTCTTTCGACAAGTGATGTTTGGGCGATTCTGACCAAGGCTGACACTTCCACGGCGAGGCGGTTCGCGCAGACGTATTGTTGTCAATTTCTTTGAGGCATCGACTTGCGCAGCGCGTAGAGCCGACGTGCCTGCGCGAGACGTTGACAAGACGCAACCTCGGATGAACACCGCTCGATGTAACCCTTGCCGCGCGCTGGTGGTAGACGAATGGATGATCGAACAGACCTGCATGTTTAGAAAAGGCAAGAAACAAATTCGAGACCAGAAACGAAAAACATAATCAGATGAGAACACGATGGAAAACGAACGAGTAGTGAAGTGGAAGAATTGATTCGTTCCGAGGTATACTATACACCCTCCTTGGTATCGGACCCCGTAGTCAGACCATAAGATCTACGGCCTGAGTGACAAACAAACCGTCCCGTGATCGCATTAAAATGACCCATGAACACCGACCCCAATAACCGACTTCATTCAAAACACTGAACGAAGAGATGAAACCCATGAAAAGAACCCAATCCAGCCATCAAACGCGCTTATTTGGTGGAGGAAGAGTACTTGGTGACAGCCTTGGTGCCTTCAGACACGGCGTGTTTGGCAAGCTCACCAGGCAAGATCAATCGGACGCTGCGGAACTGTTAGCGAGATGCAGCAAAGGAGGTATGATGAAGAATGACGTACGAGGTCTGGATCTCGCGTGATGAGATGGTGGACTTCTTGTTGTAGGCAGCAAGCTTGGAGGCTTCGGTAGCGACGCGCTCGAAGATGTCGTTCACGAACGAGTTCAGGATCGACATGGCGCGGTTGGAGATACCAGTGTCGGGGTGGACCTGCTTGAGCACTGCGACGCGTCAGAATGATTGTTAAGATGGCAGAGGAAGGCGCGCCACGGTCGCGATGGACTGTGCGCATGCGCAAAAGCAGAAACTCACCCTTGTAGATGTAGGAGGAGTAGGTCTCCTTCCTGCTCTTGGTGCGCTTCTTCTTGTCACCAGAGGGAGCGGCCGTCTTCTTGCCAGCCTCCTTCTTCTCGGCAGGTGCCTTTCCAGCCGGGGCCTTGCCGCCGGTGGTGGGCGTCTTCTGGGCAGCTTTGGGAGGCATTTCGGTAAAGTTGGGTGGGTGAGAGCTGTTGAAAAGTGGCGATGGGGTAAGAGGCTGTGTTGGTGGTGATGTCGGTGGGTTGGGCTGCGAGTGTCGAGATGAAGGAAGAAACGGACGTCGACGGCGGGGGACGCGCTTCTTATGGGGAGCGCGCAGCGTGTTGTGATCCAGCGGCGGCTGCGCGGCCCGTGCGTCGTCGCTGCGCTCGCTGGGCGTGTGCGCTCTGATCCAGCGGCCGCGACTCGCGCTAGTCGGGCAGGCTGATCTCGCGCACCACAACACGCCCGCGCCGTCCTTATAAGCCGCCGCCCGCCCCGACGTCTGCCCTCAATCCATCGTCTCGACACCACACACCCGCGCCTTCCCACGCCCGCCGCATCTCACCCACCACCACTTCTAAACTTTCCAGTTTTACCCACATACCACCTCTTCCACAATGACTGGCGGCAAATCCGGAGGCAAGGCCAGCGGCTCCAAGTCCAGCGCCCAGTCGTAAGTTGCTCACTCTTTCTCCCATCGCGATCCATCACGACTTCCCGATTTGCGCGCCCAGCTTTGGCTTTTTTGACGCGTCTTGTTTTGATTTGACGCGTCTTTTGCCTTGGGGCGCGTTCCTTTCTCATTCTTCCATCTCATCCAGTTTGATCCAATCCTTACGCTTCACAGCCGCTCTTCTAAGGCCGGTCTCGCCTTCCCCGTCGGTCGTGTCCACCGTCTTCTCCGCAAGGGCAACTACGCTCAACGTGTCGGTGCTGGTGCCCCTGTGTATCTCGCTGCCGTGCTCGAGTACCTGGCTGCCGAAATTCTTGAGTTGGCCGGCAACGCTGCCCGTGACAACAAGAAGACGCGTATCATCCCCCGTCATCTCCAGCTCGCCATCCGCAACGATGAGGAGTTGAACAAGCTTCTCGGTCACGTCACCATCGCCCAGGGCGGTGTCCTCCCCAACATCCACCAGAGTACGTTTTCTCTTCACTGCCATCGTGATTCATCTGCTAACTTTTCTAGACCTGCTCCCTAAGAAGACTGCCAAGCCTGGCAAGGGCCCATCACAGGAGCTCTAAGCGTTTTCTTTTACTTGGCGCGGTCGGTGTTTTTCCATCATGATAATGGGGTTCGGGTTGGGTCTCGGTTCACGGCTTTTCACTATGGGGTTTAAATACCAGAGCTGTACATTATTCCCACGTTGATGGGTGGTGGCTCACGAGCTTGAATTAAGGGAATTACTTCACATCTGTTTTTTTGGCCTGTGACCTGCATTTTCGGTTTCGTCTTCCATCAGTAAGCTGCAGCATCGTTTTGCTCGCTTCCGTTGATGTCATCGGTGCGGTATGGTGGGGCTGTGGCGCCGTTCGCCTTTTACCGGGCCGTTGCTGAAGCTCACCTCACGGAACAGCTTTTCAGTGTTGCCTCTGCTATTCTGGACGGTGAGTTTGTGGCATTTACGCAGAGTCGTGAATGCATCAGTGCATGGTCGACTTTCGTCTACGTCGAAACGCAGATCTGTGACTGCAGGGAATTTGATGGATCGCACCTAATGCACTCCAATGTAGAAAGATGTTAGGGAATGACGCAACGGGCAGATTGCGTCGCTGGGGAAGGAGCAAGGATTTTACATATTGAATTGCTGGTCTGACAATCTACTGTGCCCATGGTCCCGCGATATACGTACAAGCCGCCAACCACCTTCCCTCGGATCCCTACAATGTCATCTTGGGAGGAGCTGCCCATTGTTAATTGCAGGCATCGCCGGAGAACGGAATACTTACGGTCCAAGATGGGTGCAGGCAAGTTGCGCTCGTACTTGGAGCCTATCCATACATGTTAGCCGTGTCCGCGGCCGTTCGGAATCTGTCCCCGGTAGCTCACCTCCAGGCGCCGTGGGCGGGCGGTACGGGTCCGGGTGCTTCCACTTCTCCAAGAGCATCTCTGTCTCCTTGATCAAGTCCTGTCGGGGCATGAGTGGTGCTTTCGCAGTGCTGATTTCACGGAAAGCGTACCCTCTGTCGGCGCGGCTCGTGCACATTCTTGTTGGCCTCGAAGAGCGAGCGGATGTACAAGGCCTGGCCCCGCCAAAGGTACCTGTGGACAGCCCAGTCGAGGGCAAGCTTGAGGGAGCGGCGATAGAGCCTCCTGCAGGCTGTTAGCGGTGCTCTCGTCGTGCGCTGCTGCATGTCGCGCTGCATCGGGGGCGGGTGCACACGCACAGGACGGTGATTCTAGAGCTCATAGCGGCGGTGGGCGCCTCGGCGGCAGTCGGTATAGCGGTTTGCGCGTGTCGAGCCCTGCGTCGTGGGTCGCAATGGCTGGTGGTGTGCTGGACGTGAGGTTGCAGCAGCTCGCTCGGGCACGGAAGAGCCCTTGGCTAGCGCCTTTTCCGGGTGTGCTATGACAGAGGCTCTGCATCAAGGCCAGCATCGAACTCGATCAATTCCCTCACAGCCTTTTTCCGCCATCTCCCTCCTCCCAAAGCATCCCCTTTCCCGCTAGAGGGCGCCACCAGTCTCTTGCGAGCTTCACCATGTCTAGCCAGCAGTGCCTCCGCCGTCTGGCTGCGTCATCGCCCTTGCGATCGCAGTCGCTGCTTCGCGCTTCCTCGAAAGCTATCCGCTTGTCCGCGTCCCCGGCAACACGCAGTTATTCCGCCGTGTCGCGCGCAACCTCGTCCGGTCTGCTGAGCCAGGTCTCAAGGTAATTGCATCCATTGAGTTGGTAGAGCGTTTACCAACGCCTGTAGACGGCCCGGTCAATCATCACAGCGCCTGGCGCTTTTCTCGCAGTCGCGAAGTTATGGTGCGCATCCACACAAGTGTGCCTGGGACGAACACGAGCACGTCTAACAAGAACACAGCCGATGTAACCACCGTCAAGGTGCCACAGATGGCTGAGTCCATCACAGAGGGAACATTGAAGCAGTGGTCAAAACGTGAGTCGCTCAGAGATGAGGAAAGCACAGTTTTCTAAACAGCATCAGAGGTTGGCGACTATGTCGAGCAGGACGAAGAGATTGCGACCATCGAGACGGACAAAGTACGCTGCATCCGCGCATAAACGAGGAATGTGGATTGACCTTTCTTTCTAGATTGATGTGTCTGTCAACGCCCCTGAAGCCGGTACCATCAAGGAATTTCTCGTCAACGAGGAGGACACTGTCGAGGTGGGACAAGATCTTGTGAAGATCGAGGTCGGCGGCGCGCCTTCGAGTGGTGCAAAGCAGGAGGCCAAGGAAGAGCCCAAAGAACCTGCGCCGAAGGAGCAGGAGACTTCCTCCCAGCCTCAGGGTCAGCAGGAGCAGCCAAAGGAGGAGAAGAAGCCCGAGCCCAAGAAGGAGGAGTCAAAGCCTGCGCCCCCGCCACAGAAGCCGTCCAAGCCCAAGGAGCAGAAGCCTAACGAGCCCGAGTCGAAGTCGTCACCCGCGCCAGGCAGCCGCTCCGAGAACCGTGTAAAGATGAACCGCATGCGTCTACGGATCGCGGAGCGCTTGAAGCAGTCGCAGAACACAGCCGCCTCGTTGACAACCTTCAATGAGGTTGACATGTCTTCCATTATGGAATTCCGCAAGCTCTACAAGGACGAAATCCTTAAAAAGACAGGCGTCAAGCTGGGCTTCATGTCCGCCTTCGCGCGCGCCTGTATCCTCGCCATGAAGGAAGTCCCGGCTGTGAACGCCTCCATCGAGGGTCCCAACGGCGGCGACACCATTGTCTACCGCGACTTCGTAGACATCTCCGTCGCTGTGGCCACCGAAAAGGGATTGGTGACTCCGGTCGTCCGCAACGCTGAATCGCTGGACATGGTCGGCATCGAGAAGTCAATTGCGGAACTCGGTAGGAAGGCTAGGGACAACAAGCTCACCATTGAAGACATGGCTGGAGGTACCTTCACCATCAGCAACGGTGGTGTATTTGGCAGCTTGATGGGTACGCCGATTATCAACTTGCCTCAGACCGCCGTGCTCGGTCTGCACGCAATCAAGGATAAGCCCGTTGCCATCAATGGCAAGATGGAGATCCGCCCTGTAAGTCACTTTCTCGCGACACTTTGAAGATACTTACTAACCTGCCATGCCAGATGATGTACCTCGCTCTTACCTACGATCATCGTCTGCTGGACGGAAGGGAGGCCGTCACCTTCCTCGTCAAGATCAAGGAGTTCATCGAGGACCCGAGGAAGATGCTTCTGGGTTAGATGATACAGCATTCCAGTGGTCACCGAAACCTCCGTCTTTGACTGTAGCATGATTTTCCCTTTTGCTTATCCGTTCTTTGTTATATAGATGTGCATTGTGGCTGGAGAGGCATGTATATGAGTGGTCTGGAATTCGGTTTAGCTAGTCAGCGTAATGCGCCGCGGCGTCGGTCCTGGTCGGTCAGGTCGATAGGGTGTACGAGTAAGCAGAGTGCAATGTGTCCGATTTCACCTGTGTTGATCTGTCCCATTATTGAGTGCGTAGCTCGTATCAATCTTTCTAGTGGAAGCCGATGATGCAGAGATCGGGAGATCTTCGACGCGGTATTGATGGTTTCTCGGCTCTCTAGTGTGTACGTGTTTCAAGGAGTGTGTTGCTGCAGTGCAGTTTGTACATGCGTCTAAGACGATGTGTGCTGCTCTCCCGTATACAGCGCTTCGGCCTAGACAGTCGCAGGGTCCGAATAAGCTCGCCACATCTCCCCGCTGTCCCTCGAAATAGAAAATATGACGATTGTATGTGAATATTTGATTATTTCTCTTCGGTTTCGTATGCTTTTAGCGTCTCTCTATGTGTGGTTGTGCGACTATGATTTTTCGAAAGTTTTTAAGTGCCTTTTTAAAGCTGAAAATCCCCTTCACATTCACAACAGGAATCTAAAATCCAACAACACGAATACCGCCAGTATACACATGGGCACCGTTATATCTATATCACAAATAATCTAAAAGTGTGACCCTTGTTTAAAATATAAATCGTGTTGGTATCGTCGCACGAGTGCGGTAAACGGATACGCGCGTTGACGAAGCTAACATTGCGTTTTTGCGGGCCCACAGATCATCGACCTCTGGAAAGAAACTAATAATAACCACGCAACATTTTTGCCTTTGAATGGTAACGTAAGTGGACGCAGGTAACCCGACCACGCTAAAAGCTCGCTTAATTTTTTTGCTAAGCCGACCACACCAAAGCTTTCCCCACCCAACCTCTTCTTAACACCACCACACCCAGCACAAAACGGCTTTACAACATCTCCAAATGTCCAAATCACTGCAAAAATCAAGCGTACGTAATTCTATTTGCTATATAATTGTGCTAATTGCTTCGCAGCCTGCCTATGTTCAATACCTGGCGCTTGGTAGGCTGCCTGAGGGCTGCCCTGCCTTGAACGCAAGGCAGCCTGTTCTCAACTTGTTCTGAGCTTGTTCTGAGCTTGTTCTGAGCTTGTTCTGAGCTTGTTCTGAGCTTGTTCTGAACCTATTATCGTAACACGCAGGACAGCGAACAGCTCTACCTAGGCGAGACCAGGTGCAGGGTTGAAATGGGTGGAGAGCTCTGTGGAGTAAGTCAAAACCCGTTCCCAACCTGTTCCGTACACATTCCTCAGGATCCGCTAGTAGACTAACGTTATCTCAACCTGTTCAGAAGCCGTTCCTCGAGACCGGTGGGCTGGCTAATCATATCAAAAAATACCATCAAAGCATCCGTCTGACACCTTCCAACCATACAGGCAATCCTGGCTTCGATAAGATTGCGAATGCGAAGAGTGAGTCCGTTCCGAATGTTTTCATAACCTGTTCCTAACATGAACATAGGCTTCTACACTAGCATTTTGGCAGAACACA
>ML976664.1:720544-734384 GCA_010015655.1 Bimuria novae-zelandiae CBS 107.79 | reverse complement strand
TGGATCCTGGTGTCTCATCTGTTTTTCAAACTGCACCCCAGCCATGTCCTGTCCGGCAGGAAACATGATCAGTTTTTCACGGTAAATTGTCTGTCGAAGGCGATCAAGGTTACTCAGTGATTGATGTACTTGGATAAATGTCGACTTGTTATGTTTTTGACAAAACTCGTCAAGGAAAGAACTTTTGAGAAACGTAGCTGTTCACAACAGGTTAGGAACACGTTCGTAACGGCTTTACATCAGGACTTACCAACTGTTAGGCTTGGATCGTTCGCTCGACGAATCAGAGCTACGATCTCCTGGGTCAACGCCTCAGGCGTCTTTGTTGGAGGTGGAGGAGGGTGGCTATGTATCCCATGTGACGTAAAAAGGTAGTACGGACACTCCTGTAGGTCGAAGGGTATGATAATATTAAAGGTGACCCCACACAGGACCCGGACCAGCTTTCCTTTGCCTTGTGGGTGATCAACGTCTTGGGAACAGGTTCGTAAGCTGTTAGGAATAGCATGGAGACATGTCAACGTACCACAGTCCTTCAATTTCGTCCTGGTAGACAAGACAACCCCACAGGTGTCCCTCTGTTCTAGTTCGTGTGGTAACCCGTTTTCAAACGGATTCTGAAGGTATTCGACATTGTATTTGTCCCCAACAGCACGGTAAAAATGGCGTTCTGTGTTCGCTGTCTGCCAAGACCAGCTTGCGCAACCAATGTACCAGGGGCGAATCCCTGGAACCGTCTACAACATGTGATTATCTTGTTCTAGTTTGGTTTTCATAATATTATAACCTACCTGGTGTCGCATTTGGCGAAGAACTGGTGCGCAGGAGACCTTCTGATTTGGGCATGCAATACCACTGTGAAAACGCCCAGTAACAGCAGAGTACAGACTAGAATGTGTTTAGAACATGTGTAGAACTGGCTTCAAAGACATACCTAGTGGATTTTTTCTTACGCTCGTCACGCTCGGTCCTGTAGATGTTGAGACGAGAGTTACGCATCTGCTCCCAGGTCTCTGATGTAACATGAGTGTGTGAAAGTGTGGCTAACGAGTTGTCAAGGTATTCACAACGTTTTACACCAGTACATTCGTACCGGTATCTCATCGCCTGCCCACCTAAGAACTGAGATGATGTGCGCTTTGCAGGACCCTTTTGTTTCCTGCAGTACTGAAACTAATGCTTTGTTAACTTGTTCTGAACCGGTTCACAACACATATACCTGGAGTGCGTCCTGTAACACTAACTCTGGTGTGGCTCTTTTCGGATCGACATGAACACAGAACGTATAGCCGTTAACAGAGGTTTGAGGATACTCAGGAAGAAGAGCTATTTGTGTGAGAGTCATAGTCGTTAGGGGACTAGTAGTCCCTGTTGTAAGAACAGTAAGCGGTGCTGTATCATCCTACACAAGTTAAGATCAGGACTAGAATAGATTGACAATGTGTTTAAAGGCCAATTCACCTCATTTTCTTCGTCTTCTTCTTCGCCATGATACGTGTCATCCTCTTGTGTTGGCCTACTGTCAAAGTCCATTGTTGTGTCGTCTAGGTCGCTATCATATGCGGCATCGGACATACGGTCGGCCCGGGAGTCATTGGTAATAGGGTCACCTCAACACGGTTAGAACACATTCACAACATGTTCTCAACATACTTACTCATTTTGGTTTTACCGGTTAAATTGAGTTGGAGGGAGCAAATTGGGGCGTGCGCTGTACTTAAGAGGTGACCCAACCACCCGATAAGTAACCCGACCACTCGATTTGTAAGCCAACCAGCGAACAGGGGTCTGCACTAGCGCGTGTGGTGGGCCGAGGTCAAAGTGTGGTGGGGTTAACCGTATCCACGTAACGTAAGAATACACCGATTATTTAAACGCGCTAGATGTCATAAGAAACGTGACGCTAAATACATATGAGGTATACAAAGCCCGTACTTCAGGGATAGCGTTTGACCGTCATGACGTAAGGAGCGATGCCCTCGGAGCACAAAGCACGAGGCGAACAATAGCGTACGGCATGAAAACAGGATATGGTCCGTGATTGCGTAAATATTATTCATAGCATCCAGACAGTACAGCTAAGTATTTGTCCTTAGACTCGCATCAACTTCATCGTTTAGAATTTCTTTCACCTGCGTACCGTGTCCGTGCGCGTGATGCGCCGGTTCGCGTGATGCGCCACCCTCATCAAAAACAGTTTATGTAAAAACGAGGCTATTAAGCCACCTACAATTAATATTATTATAAGATTTTCTAGCGGAGTATAAAGTTAATAGCTGCGATTAATTTGCACTATCAATATCTATCTGGAAGCTTGACATTGCGGCCGCGGCGCGTAGAGATCGCTGGGGCGGCAGATGCGCCCTCTAAGGCCTTCCCAGTATCTAGAGCATCAACAACACGTTTCTGACGCTTTCTGGTCTGTAGAGGTGCCTGTAAGGCCTTCCTCTTACCCTTTTGGGGTAGTTGTAGAGCTTTTTCAGCGTCGCGGGCAGACTTCTGGGCGGCGCGCTGAGCTGCCTTTTCAGCCCTCTCCTTCTCCTTCTCCTTTTTAGCCTCCTCCCGCGCAGTACGCTTTTCCTGCTAAATCTTCTCCTTATATAGCTTAGCTACCTTCTTTAGCTCTGCTCTATTTACTTTTTAAAGCTATTACTCCTTCTCCTCTTACTCCTTAATAGATTAACGTGTACGTGCCTCCCTTACCTTTCTAGGTAACTAGAAGACTACTCTACTATAATACTCCTAGCGCTGCTAGAGGTCTAGAGTCTTGCCCTTCTTTTTACGCTTTTACTTAGTAGATAGTACCTGCTTAATCCTATCTATCTCATGCTTGAGTAGCTTATTTTAAATAGATAGGTAATAAAGTAATCGGCGTAGCTTCTTAGTATTATAACTACCTTAATCCTTAACTGCTAATTGTACTAGCCTATCTATCTTTCTCTAGTTATAATTACTAAGTCCTAATAAGGAGCTATTGCCTAAGTCCTAATTATAGGCGAACCTATTAAGGATAAGAGTAAGATTAGGTAGTAATATACCTATTACTCTAAACAAGCTAAGGATAGTTAATTCTTTAAAGGAGGCCTTTTATGTATTCTAGAATAGGGGGAAGAAGTCACCTTTAGTGATAGAAGCTAGAGCCTAGCTTCTATAGAGGTGTTTTAAGAGCTCTGCTAAGTAGGCTGTTAATAGAGGCTTAAATATCGTAATATTAAGTGGCTAAAGCGTATAAGTTAAATAAGATAGCAGAATAGCAAAAAGGATCCTATTTTAATTATAATAGTTAATAAAATCTATAGTAATATAGGATCTATAACTATTTAGGACTAAGAGTTAGTATAATTGTCAGGCCTTCTCTTTTATATAGCGATTAAACACCTATTTAAGCTAGGCAAGCCTAATATCGTTATTCGTCTAGCTAGAGGATAATAAGGTAATAAAGACTTTATATTCTCCTGCCTTAATATCCTCTACCCAGGTCGATTGGATGCCCTTGTTGGCAGCCTTATAAATGAGGCTTAGTGGCAGAGCTAATCTATTAGCGTAGATACATGCCAGGAGCGTAATCTATACGCGATTGCTATCTTAGAGTAATGCTTTAACCTTCTTATTCTCCTACATTTATCTGCTAAATATCCTCTTTGATCTACTAATAATTCTAATTAGGAAGCCTTTTTTATCTATATTATAGGTACAACGAGGATCTATCTTATATTAATTAATCTTGCTATATAGAAAGTTAAAGTAGAGGCGATATTTATCTTCTAAATTAGCTTTATAGCGAT
Organism: Bimuria novae-zelandiae CBS 107.79; assembly: GCA_010015655.1. NCBI lineage: Eukaryota > Fungi > Ascomycota > Dothideomycetes > Pleosporales > Didymosphaeriaceae > Bimuria > Bimuria novae-zelandiae. The sequence continues at coordinate 730,599 of ML976664.1, read as the reverse complement.
TGCTGTCTATGCCGACTATCTATTAAGAGATAAGATAGGCACTGTATTAGTTAATAAAGCAAGTAACCTAGCTCTCGCTAACTAGCTCCTTTACTATTGTAGAGGCGAAATTCCGTATTATCTCCTTAGTAGGAGGTAGGTGTCTCTCTGTAAGTTCTTTAATATATTATACAAGCTCCTCCTCTTGCTATAGGGTGAGTTTTTGCTAGTTAGTATTCTTAACCTGTGCAGGGCGCACTAGACCCTAATGCCTTCGGGTTAACGTAGATCGTACAACACCATACTTGGCAGCAATCTTTCTATAGGAATATTCTTCTCCAGGTTCTAGCAATTCTAGCTCTGCAAGCGCGTCATTAATTAGAGCCATGTTAGTGGAGTTATCGCGTGTTGAAGTTTGGGTAATTTGATGAGGGTGGCGCATCACGCGAACCGGCGCATCACGCGCACGGACACGGTACCGTAGTACCGTAGCTTGGCAGTTGGCGCGCCGCGTCACCAAACGCGCCACCCCAACATGATCGCTCGGCCAGCAACATGAGGCTACTGAGCCACCCACAATTAATATTATCACGAGATTTTTTAGAGTTAAGGTCTCTAAGGCCTGTAGATAATTGCTAGCTACTTAGATTATTAATATCTCTTTAGTATTCTAATTATTCGGCCGCTGCGCGACTTTAAGGCGGATATAATAAATAAGGCCTTATTAATATCTATAGCCTTACGCTAAAGCTATTTTTTCTTAATAGCTTTACTAGGAGGCTTTAAGATATTCTTACTACCTAATTTAGATATTTTAATACGTTTTTAAAGTTAACTTTATGCCTCGCGGGCCTATTACTTAAGGTATTACTTAGTAGTTTTATTAGCCCTCTACTTTACGCGTGCATCTTTAGTAGCTACTTAAGTAATACGCCTTTCCTAGAGTAGCCTTATTTTAAGCTACTAGCTAGCCTAATAGGCTTCTACTTGCTTACTTTTTTAAAGCTATAGTTACTACGCTTTAGTATTTTTTTATATTAATAATTACGTGCCCGCTGTACGCTGTAGGGTAACTAGAAAATAGCTCTACTATAATACTTATCTAGCTAATTAAGAGGTAAAGACCTACCTTACTTTAAGAGTTTCTTTTATATTGCTAGAGCCTCTCGCAGACCTTTATTTTTATATTTTAGAAGTTACTTTTATATAGAGATTAAGTGTATAGTTTAACTTAGCTTCTTAGCCTTATTACTACCCTCTATATTAATAATAGCCTTTAGTAGCCGGTTAATCTTTCTCTAATCTAAAGCACTAAGTATTAAGGTTAAACTCTTTTATAATTATTAATTAAAAGGTGTAGTCTAATTAAATTACTTAAGGATAATTATTAGATCTAGCGAAGAGATACCTGTAGCTTTAAAGGCCTAAAAGATTAATAGCTACCTTATAGTGCTAACCTAGGCCTTCTAGAATAGGCTAAAGAAGTCTCTCTTAGCAATAGAGGCTAGCCCCTAGCTATTCTATAAGAAGGCTAACAGCTTATTTAAATACGCTATTAATAGAGGCTTAAACACGCAGACATCGAGAAGCTACAATATATAGGTTAAATAAGGTAGATAGATAGCTAATAGGATCCTATTACGATTGCAATAGTTAATAAAATCTATAATAATATAAGATTTATAGCTATTAAGGATTAATAGTCGATATAATTATCTAGCTTTTAACTTTATAAGGCGATTAAACACTTATTAAGGCTATACAAGGCCTATCTAATTACTTAACTAGTTAGATTTAGATATAGTAATAAAGGCCTAATAGTGTTAAGGGTTAAGATCCTCGACCTAGCTTGATTGTATGTTTGTAGAGGTGGCCTGATAGATTAGAGCTGGATCTAGGGCAGATCCGTCGGCGTATATACAGGCTATGAGCGATATCCACTCGCGGCTGCCATCCTAGATAGCTTGCCTTACAGCCTTGCTCTCGTACAAAGGCCTATCAAAGATCCTCTTTGAGCGGGAGGTGATGCCAAGTAGGATGCCTTTCTCGTCCATATTGTAGATATCTCGAGCCTTAATCTGATTGTCCGATTACATGGCCCTTTGCACACACGAAGGTAGCTGGCGCAACCCTACACAAAGAGACTTTGCCAGCAGTCCGGTTCATCCGCACGATTCCGGGCGGGACAAAGGGCGACTCTCCTTACTCAACGGAAATAGATTAGCGTCTTAACGTGAGACGTAAGGATAAAAGAGCCTTACATTCTTGCAAAGACACAACACAAGAATTAATTACTTTTCTATCTTATTAAAAACACCCTTTAATCTAATAATTAAGAGTCTTACTGCCTTAACCAATACTGCCTTAATTAAGCCAATCACAATGGCTCTATCGACCCTCAGAGATCCTACAGTTATCCTGACCGATTACACAAATTACACGCCATGGCTAAAACAGCTTAAAACAAGATGCCAATTCCTAAAGGTCTGGAATATTATTGACCCAGCGCTAATAGATAAACAGAAATAGAAACCCGCGATGCCGGTGCCGCCGCTAATAAGCAACTACTAATTAAGCGCCGCCTACATGATCGCGAACCCAAATAACGTGCCAATATTGCTATCCTATCTATTAACGGCAGGTGCGAAAGCATACAAAGATAATAGCGACTATTATAAAGAACGGCTCGAGATCTATAAGATTACAGACCGAGACTACCGAGAATAAAAGGCAGACCTCGATAAGGTGGTTACCTTTCTCTAATTAATAATCTCCGTACACTTGCAGAGTAACTACTGCATCCCTAGAAGTATAATAAAGCAATGGATTAATAACCTTACAATTACAGTTAGGGTTGACTATTAAGACGAACATCGACGAGCAAGGGCAAGATACTAAGAAGCCCTTAAGCTAATAAGAATAGCTAGATTATAGGCTACATGGCTATCTAAGTACGATTATGTAGCTACAGAAGCAAAGACTAATTAGGTCCTAGAGCTTTAAAGGCTAGACTTAGTCAAAGAAGACTTTATAAAGGCAGTTATCCATGTCGCACCTATGTAGGTAACAACCTTCTAGTAATATAGAAGCAGAGATGCAGCTATCTCACGAAAGAATATAATAAAACTCTTCTAAGACCACATAATCCTGCAGCACCTAATTAAGGGCAAATAAAAGGGCGCTTTTGCTACTACAGGTTTATCTCTCGCTAACGGTGGTGAATCCACCTAGGCCACAGATAGGGACGCCTCTCTTATAGATAAAGCAGCATTATCTAAAAGTTAGGGAAGACCTCGGAATTATAAATAATAAAACAATAGTTAACGTACTAAATCTAAGCAGTCGCCTTAGAGCCTTAAGCTAATAATAGTTAGTGATAATTATTACCTTGCTTATAAACTACGCTATAGTCTTTAAGACTATTTCTATGCCTTTCTAGACAAGCAGCTAGACTAGTTTAGAGCGAACTCTCTCATAGTAAAGCTAGTTAAGCTTAGGCTAGAATATAATACTAACTTCTAAGAGAAGTTAAGAATAGTAAAAAGACTAAAGTCTTAAACACCTAGAATTAAATCATCGCATACTCCCACTCCAACTCGAATTACTAAGGCTAATAATAAGTGACTAGATAAACGCAAGATCACTAAAATCCTAGCGAGCTTTAAAGCCGCATCTGTCTACACTAATCTAAACACGTACCCATTACGATGCTTAGCTATACTTGATTTAGGCATAACTTGCTATATTTTTAACAACATCAATCGCTTTATCTCCTACCAGCCACCGGCGCCGGGAGACTTCATATAGGCAGGGAATACGTAAATATGGATTAAAGGATACGGGAGCGTCTATCTTAACGTATAGAGTATAAGTAGTAATTAAATAATATAGCTAGATAATACTGCCTATTGCCCTGACCTGCTTTGTAATCTTATATTATTCTAATTACTCCAGAGGCAAGGCCTTTGGTGGGACATAAGGGCAGACCTAACGACTCTAAAGAGAAGAGACAATACTATACTAGCAGAACTTTAAGAGTTGCATAGACAGTAGGTGCTAGAACACAGGACAAGGCTAGCAGGTAGTACTCTTACTAAAGCTGCGCATGCTACCCACAAGACTAACACACGCACTAAACAAAGACCGTAGAGGATAGACGCATTAACCTAGCACTAATAATTAGGCTATCTAGGCCCTTAGGCTCTTAAATATCTTGTATAGCAATCTAAAGGAGTGAAGATTAAAGGCCTACTTACTATTAAGTGTGACGCCTGTGGCAAAGCAAAACTAAAATGGCAAATACGCCGGCAAGCCAGAGACCTAACTAAAGGCCCCGGTAAGCAAGTCGCAATTAATTTTCACGACTACGAAGCAGATAGCTTAACAAGAGAGAAAAGCTACTAATTACTAATTAATTCTCTAGCTTCGCATAGGACTTCTATTTTAAGGATAATCGCCCAGCACGATCCATTATTAAGCAACTTAGCACCTTTATACTATTTATAAGAGTATAATACAATGTTACGGTGAAAGTAATTAAATCTAATAACGAGATCTTCTTTGTTAAGGCAGACGTTAAGAAGTAGTGCTTAGTATAAGGTATTAGAATTAAGCCTTCAGCACCTAATACTTAAGTATAAAATAGAGGGGCTAAACACTTAGGGGGTGTAATTAAGGAGAAAGCGCGTGCGATACAACTTAACTCTAACCTACCCTAATAGATATGGCCTAAGATTATCCGAGCTACAGTCTACCTCTATAATCAAACCCTAAACTACGCTAATTAATAGTAATTACTATACGAAGTGTTCTTTACGATAGTAGCTCTTTAGAACAGCATTGTCACTTAACTAAAGAAGCCTAATTAAGCTTACTTAAAAGCCTATGGCTGCAAAGCCTTCGCCATAACTAATAATACCAAACGTGGCAAGAGCAAGCTCCAACGGCTAGACCCTAAAGCTTAGATAGGCTATCTAGTTAGCTACAGATTAACTAATATCTAGAGGATATAGATCCCCTCCCTAGCAAAGACAATTAGTACTCGCGACGTAATATTTAACGAGGATACTATGTTCTTAGGCAAAACTAAAAACCTAATAAACAACCTTATGCACAGTATATTAGAAGAAATAGTAGCCTAGGTATAATTAGTAGAGTTACCTCCCTTACTTTAACAAGAGCAAGCCACCGAGTCCTTCTTTAAAGATAAGATAATTAGTAAAGCGTTAGAGGAAGAGGTTAAAGGAGCTCCTAAGTATAGGTAAGGCAGGAAAGTTAGGTATAAATATTTAATGCCTCCCTTAACGCCGCTACTAGTAACACTCCTTGCATAATTAATAGCAGGAGATAATTAGCTTAAACTATCGCCAGTAGTGCAAACAGGGCAGTTACAAACAAGCCTATGGGCCGCAGCCTTTATGGCAGGCAGCAAAGCCAGCAGTAGCGGCAAATACAAAGGCAAGGCTCTTGATAAGGCGCAGCTTCGACGAATGATCACATCGGGCAAGAAACCACATTAAAGTGTACTCCCAGAGCCACCCACATGTCGAAGCAAGCTCGAGGATCACCCACTCTATAATATGTGGAAGGAAGCCGAGCGATCTTATCTCTAGAGCCACAAGGAAATGAAGTCCTAGAGTAAGGTTGCAGCAGCTCTAATAAGAGCATTAGGTCATCAGATTCTCGACTGTATGTAGGTATTTACCTATAAGTTTAATAAGCACTATCGATTATAGAAATGCAAGGCGAGATTAGTGGTGCGAGGCGATTAATAGTGGCACCTTAACTTATAAGAAACCTATGCCGCAACGCTAGCAGGACGATTATTTCGCATGCTCATGGCAATAGCTGCACGATTTGACCTAGAACTAATATAATACGACGTCACGAACGCCTTCGTACATGCAAAGCTTGATAGAGAGATCTACATGAGGATGCCCCGCGGATATACGCGAGTAGGCACAGTCCTGTAATTGCATAAGGCGCTCTATGGATTACGTATCTCTCTATTACTATGGCAGAGGGAGTTCACATCTACGCTTCGTAACATGGGCTTCACCACAGTCCCCTATAAGCCGTGTTGTCTTATTAAAGATGGCCTTATTCTTTTCTTTTACGTGGACGACCTAATTATCGCCTACTACAAGAATTAAGAGCACGCAGCTAAAGGAGCTATAGTAAAAATAAGTACTAAGTTCTCCCTTACTAGCGGGAAAGATCTGTAGTGGTTCCTAGGGATTAAAATTATTAGGGATCGCCTAAATAGAAAGATTTGGCTTTTATAAGCCTTATACATTGACAAAATATCGCGCCTCATTAATCACTATAAGATTCGCCATAATACCCTAATAGCAGTAGTTAAACTACTCCTACGCTCAGGGCTCGCTAGCAAGACTAAAGTTAATTAATATCAGCGAAAGATAGGATTAATCCTCTACGCTGTAGTAATTACGCGACTAGATATTGCTTTTACAAGCTTTTAATTATCACGATTCCTATCTAACCTAGGTAAAGAGCACTAAGTAGCTGCTAATTAAGTTCTCCTCTATCTTACTAATACTAGATTATTAGGCCTTTAGCTTGGGGGTGTAGATACTTTAGAAGTGGCGAGTGACGCGTCCTTTACTAATAATACGCTCGATCGCAAGAGCTCGCAAGGATATATTATTAAGCTATTTAGTAGCCTAATTGCCTAGAAAGCAAATAAGCAGGACACAGTTACTATATTAATAACTAAAGCTAAATTACTAGCACTATTATAGGTGGCGAAGGAGGTTCTATTTACATCCTGATTACTAAAGGAGCTAAAGATTAACCTTAGCAATTCCCTTATTACAATTAATTGCGATAACTAGTAAATAATCTAACTTATTACTAAAGAGATTACTAAGCTGCAGACGAAGCTCCGTTATGTTAATATCTATAATTACTAGCTAAGATAAGAAGTCGCATTTAGGACAATTAAGGTGGACTATTAACAATTAGAGGACATAGTTACAAATAGACTTATAAAGACCCTGCTAGCTAATAAGTGGAGCAAGTTCTTAGATAAATTAGGACTTGTAGAGATTAAGGACATAATTATAAATAAAGAAGTTAATCTGCTCGAGCTAGAGCAAAGGATAGAGGCCTTTGAGATTAAACTAAGATAGGACTATCTAATTACTAACGAATGGTCTCTAGCTTAAGGATAAGCCTAAGCTAAGGGGGTGTGTCCGATTACATGGCCCTTTGCACACACGAAGGTAGCTGGCGCAATCCTACACAAAGAGACTTTGCTAGCAGTCTAGTTTATCCGCACGATTCCAGGCGGGATAAAGGGCAACTCTCCTTACTTAACGGAAATAGATTAGCGTCTTAACGTGAGACGTAAGGATAAAAGAGCCTTACATTCTTACAAAGACACAACACAAGAATCAATTACTTTTCCATCTTATCAAAAACACCCTTTAATCTAACACTGATACTGCTCTATCTTCTGCTATAGGAGGTCGAAGTAGAGCTTATATTTAGCTAGGGAATTAGCTTTGTAACGATTACTGTTAATACTAGTTATTTATCGTGATATTAAGGATTTAGCGTGACGCCGGATAAAGCGATTAACCTATAATAAGCTAACGTTCTTTTTAGCTACTATAGAGGTAAAGCTCTATATTATTTACCGTGTAAAAGGAAGGCCACGTTTAGTAAGACGCTTAATATATCGTAGAAGCTCCTGTTCTTGCTATTAGGTAATATTTTAACTATGTTATACAGGAACCTACTACTAGCTAATAAAGCGCTTATGCTAGCGCGCTAGTATAAATTATATAATACTAAATTCTTTTATAATTTTTTAATACAAGAAAGATTCTCCTAGTTTCCGTAATTTAATTGCTTCTATCGCGGCCGTAATCGGGTCCATATTGGTGGAGATGCAGCGCATTGAAGTTGGGGTATTGCATGGTGGGGTGGCGCGTTCGGTGACGCGGCGCGCCAGCTGCCAAGCTACGGTAGCGCACGTCCCCCACAACCTCGGCCGGCCATTCTCACGCTCAACATCACAACTTCAACGCGCTATTTCTCACCTAAATTATAGTTAATTTTAATAAAAAGACATGCTATGGACTCGCAGAAAGCCCTGCAAGATAACGCTAGTAAAACCCTGCGTCCTAAAGACTGCGCGTCGCGGATTACTACCTAAAATAAAAGCCTACTGTTTAGGCTGGTAGATAGGTAGGGGTTAGATTTTTGGTGTTCTAATCCGTGCGGATCTGACCTAACCCCTACCTAACCCCTACCCATTTACCAGCCTACTACTGTTACGATCTTGGGAACCTTAAAGGCAAGGGTGCCAGACAAGGACGCCGATAGGGCCCTGGCCAGCGAAGGTGCAGAATAAAGGGAACACGAAGAGGCGCGGGGTAGCTTAGGTTAGTAGTTACGTAATAAAGTCCTGCATAAGAAGGAAGTCCTAAGGACTATAAAAATCCTAAAGAACTACAGGTCTTAGTAGGACTATAATAATAATTTAGATAATAGTAAGGACTAAAATGTTAAGCCCTTCGGGTGAAACGCAGCCATCCAGTTACCAACTTATAAATTATACGATTTAACCTATTTCCCCAACACTAATCTAATTCGGATTGGCTTTAGTCTTTAATATTATTTTTCTAATACTACTTTATATTAAACTTTTATTAGACCTATTATATATTTTTTCTACTAAAGTTCCTTATTAGACTAGCCTTTTAAGCTCGGCTATATGCTTTTCGGCCACATATACTTCTCGGCCACCCCACCACAACGCGTTACTCTATTTTTGACGCTCTATACTTCAACGCCACATACTCAAAATGGATCCTCGTAAGGTTGCTTTTGCTAATGCTATCCGCGATCTTAATGCTGGTGTTTTTAAAAGCCAGCGACAAGCTGCTAAGGCGTACGGTGTTCCCCGATCATCACTTCAAGAGCGCATCAATGGCCGCCGACCTCACGCGATAGCTCATCACCAACAGCAGCGATTGACTCCAGAACAAGAGGCCTTTCTAGTAGATTGGATACTCGATGAGGACGCACGCGCACAGCCTCCCTCCCATCCTCGTGTACGAGAAATGGCCACCCGGCTCCTCCGCATGAACGGGGACTACGAGCCTCTTGGGCAACTATGGATACCCCATTTCATCGCCCGCAACCCACGCGTCGCATCTATAGTCGGCCGAACGATTGAGAGCGCACGAACTACAGCAGCCAACTACGACACTATAAAGGCCTTTCTTGTGCTTTTTGAGCGGACAAGAATAGAGCTAGGGATACAATACGAGGATATATGGAATATGGATGAGACAGGGTGCGCACTAGGGGTATGTACGAATGCCCAGGTGCTTGCAAGCTCTTTAAAGAAGAAAGCTTATATCAAATCTCCAGAGGATCGCGAGTGGGTGTCTATTATTGAGACCATCTCAGCCACCGGCGTCAAGCTTCAATGCCTAGTCATCTTCAAAGGCAAGCATCTGCAATCTACCTGGTTCCCAGCACAAGGCACACCAAATTGGCTCTACACAACGTCAGAGAACGGCTGGACGTCCAACTCGATCGGATATGAATGGTTACAGCGTATTTTTATACCAAATACTTCACCATCCTCTGGCGGCTATCGTCTGCTCATTCTTGATGGCCATGGCTCGCACACACCAATTGACTTCATGTGGCTCTGCAAGGTCAACAAGATCCACCTACTATACCTCCCAGCGCACGCCTCACACCTGCTACAGCCTCTAGATCTTGCTCCTTTCTCTGTACTCAAGACACGCTATCGCAATGAGATCCGAGCTCTCTCTGCACTTGATGACGCAGCCCCAATTAAGAAAGAGCGTTTTGTTGTATTATACAACAAGGCAAGGGAAGAAGCGCTATTAGAGCGTGTTATACGAGCTGGCTGGCGGGCTTCTGGACTCTGCCCATACAACCCAGGCCTTGTACTACTGTCATCCCAAGTAACTGGCCGACCAGTTACTCCTCCCGCAGCTTATCAAACATCAGATCGATTAGATCAAGTCTTTAACACCCCACGAAGCTCACAGGCCCTATATAAGGCT
>ML976664.1:696088-720314 GCA_010015655.1 Bimuria novae-zelandiae CBS 107.79 | reverse complement strand
AGCAGCAGCGCTTACTCTTAAGTCTATGTGTACTAAGTGGCAAATATAATTGTTGTCGTTGAAAAATCGCGATTCAAAATAGTGTGGCTATCTTAGTTAGGGTGGCCGAAAAGTATACGTGGCCGAAAAGTATATGGCCGAGCTTAGTTCATTAGATAAACTTCCCCGCTCCTTAGCATTCGGCTTTTTAGGATAATATTTACTAAGTACTTAGATATATGGGTTTTTTATTTATTATATATAGTTTAGTACCTTTTTAGTATCCTTTTATACTAGGCCTATTGGTACGTAATATATTCTTAGCTATATTTTTATCCACGCACTTCTATATGCCTTTAAGTAAAAATGCCTAAATAGATTCTTTAAGTAACTAGCGCTAATATATTATACTAAAAGGGGTATTATGGTCAGTAATAGTATTATATTAATATTATAATAGGATGAAATGATTTTTTTTTCATTATTTAATAACCCATTAGCGTACTTTTAGACTTAAAAAATAAGATTTTAGAGATCTCTTATTAACTAAAACCCTTAGGTTTAGAACTTTTAATTTTTTATTATATTAGGTTCACTTTAAAAAAGTCGCGTTAGAGTACGCTAAGGTAAAAACTTATAATTATTAATATCTGCCTAACTAACTAATTTCCGTCCGGTCTATTAGTTAGAATAAATAAAATTTAATTTGACTAATATCCTAGATAAATACTCCACTAAAAGACTCTTAGTTAAAGAATAAATCTAAAGAGTCTACTGAAGTTAGCAACGGACTAGATTTAGTATATAAGTAAGATTTAGTAGCGAGTCTATTGGCCTAACTAAGACTTTTATAAACGGAAGTACTATTAAGTAAATTTTAACTACTAGATTGGCCTATATCTACGACCGAATTATATATAAGAAATGCTATAACACCTGTAGTTTTTATATAGGTTAGATATTCTTTACTAATAACTAGTCTATCCTAAGTTAAGCTGTCTAAACGGACATTATTAATTAAGTTACTATTAAATAGAGTTAAGCCTACCTTTTGTTACAAGGAGCTATACGTACCTAAGCCTGTTCCGGGTGAGGGGAGGATAGGTTAAGGGTAAAGTACCTCGCGGATATTCAGTGGTAACTAACTAGGGGATTTACTAATCTATTATAAGAAATATACTTATAGTATTAAAAGAATTAACTATAAAGAGTAGGAAAAGTATAAAAAGTGTCATAGACAATATACTAGTTATCTTATTCCTTAATATCCTAGAATCCCTTTAGTCTTTTAAGAGACTTACTCTTTAGTAGGATATCTTTTTATTCTCTTATTAAGCTAGTATCCTTTTAGAATTCTATCCTCTTAGCGGGATCCTAATTACGTAACTACTAACCTAATCCTGCCCCGCCTACTAGCGTGCTAAGTCCTGTCAGCCCCTCTGCGTGGACCTTTGTTGCTCCGTAATTCACTGTGGCTGTGCCTCCGTAATTCTTCGTAATTGTAATACCTTTATTTTAAAAGTATCTTAAAATTATCATAAAATTAATTTAAATTACTTTTAAAGTAAACGCTATTACATAGTTTAATTTAATAATACACTATAAGAATAGCATATAAATATTTAAAACCTCAGTACTTAGCTGTCTTAGCTTAATAAAAAATTTAAAATACAAAGAAAGATAATTGCTTTATTCTACCTCTCTTTATTTCTAGAAATAAGAATACTAAGTATTAGACTTAGTTTTAATACTTAAAAATATCACCAAAGGAAGCCTCTCTTACTTTTAAAATATAATTCCTAAGTATAGTAATTAGAGGAAAGGTATATTATAATAAATAGACCTTATTCTTATAGGAGAAGATTATACTTTCTTTAAGAATTTTAAATATTAGGTTTAAGTTCTTATAAAATAACTCTTTTAATACAATAGTAGCTTACCTTTGTACTTTTAATTTTAAGTAATAAAACGCTTCTCTTTAATCATATACGGACTTTACTATAAATAATATACACGCCTGATTAAAGTCTCTTTTAAAAAGCCTATAGTTAGCTTTAGTAGAAGTAGAAGCGTCCCCGCGCGTATAAGGATATTATACGTACTACTAAAAGAGTCTAGCCTAAATTCCTCCTAAGATAAGATATAATAATCTTTAGTTCCATCTAAGCTGTTAGCTAAGGCTTACTATAATTATTAATAATTAAACTATTATATTTATAAATTCCCTAATCCGCGCGTCCGTGAGATTAAAGTTAATTAAAACTTTAAACTTTTTTATTTACGCTAATAAAATAATACTAATAAAAATAAAAATCTTTAGGAACATACTTCGCCCTAGGTACAAATATAATCTTACTAATTATAATTTATTATACTTATTAGGAAGCCCGCATTTTTAAAACACCCTTATACTTTATTTTAAAAAAAAATTAAAATTTAATTTTATGCCCTTATTAATACTAGCGTATAAGATTTTCTTTTATTTAAAAACTTCTTTTATAAAATTATTATTTTGTTCTCTTCGAAAACTAATCTAAAAGCTACCCTATTAAAGTATAGTGAAAGGATTCTCTAACTAACTTTAAGGTCCTGTTAACTTATATATTTATGTCTATATAAAGATTAATAGAAGAATAATTTATAACTACCTCTTTAAAATTTTATATTTTAAGTCTTAACACTGCATTATTAGCGTAAAATAAATAGAGTAATTTTAACTCTAACTTAATATGGTACGAAATTAAATTATATAGCCATTAAAATATCCTAAAAACTATAATTTATATAAAACTACTTATTTTAACTTAAGAGGTAGCGTAAGACCTTAAGGGCTAGGACGCCTTATAAGAATAAAATAATTTTTAGAAATAATAAAGTTCTTTTCTTTATTATATTTAAGGACTTCTTTATCTTCCTTACGCCCTTATTCCTAAACGTACTACTACTATTATACCTACTCTAAAGCCTGCAATCTTTTTAAACTAGCAGAACCTATTTTATTTTATAATTACTATTATTTTAGCTAACGCTTTCTATTTTATTTTAAAACACTTTACTAACAAATTCTTTCCTACCTCTCTATATACGATCAAACTAATATTAGATTATATTTACCATGTAAAGCTAGAGAATAAACTTAATAATAAAAAACTTATTAAATTTTTTTTGGTATTTATAGCTAGTTCTAAGATATCTTTAGCAATATAGTAGTAAATTAACTACTCAAATATTAATTATATAATTATATAATTATGTTAACTAAACCTCTCCTAAACTTGTTTAGCCCCTAATGCAAGTCTAGTCTTAAGTAACTTAAAGCTATTAGGACTTATATTATTAAATATTATAAAAGGTGTTATATTAAATATAATTAGAATCTTTTTATATCTTCTGTCCTTTATGCTTAGAAGACTAATAGAGATTTTTATATTTATATTTACTATTATAAGTTTAATTTATTAACCAGCAAGGATGCGTATCCCATTCTTTATATTAATAAATTATTAGCTTATTTATTTAGGGCTAAGTTTTTTATAAAGTTTAATATTTAAGCTACCTTTAATAAGATCTACATAAATCCTGTATCTAAAGAGTATATAACTTTTAAGACTAAATATAAAACTTATGAGTGTAAGGTTCTTTTTTTAAACTTTATAATAGTTCCACCACATATTAGTGGTATATAAACAATGTCCTAATTAACTACTTAAATAACTTTAATATTACTTACCTTAACAATAACCTAATCTACTTTAAAACCTATTAAAAGTATATTAAGTAAGTAAAGAAGGTACTCCTTCGCCTTTACAAAGTAAGTTTATAGGTTAATATTAAGAAAACAAAATTCTATATAAATTAAATCTATTACTTTAGTTATATCCTAACTAGCACTAGACTACAAGTTAATTTAAATAAAGTACAAGTCCTCTATAGCTAGGAACGTTTTATAATTATTATTAGTATAAAGTCCTTTCTTAAGTTTATAGGCTTTTATTACTAATTTATTTAGAACTTCTCTTATATTACCTAACCCTTAAGTACTCTTTAAAGGCCCTAAGTCCTCTTTATATAGAACTTAAAATATAATACCTTGTTTAAGTAAATTAAACATGCCCTACTAGCTATTTCTATAATATATTATTTTAATTTAGAGCTTCGTATCTAATTAGAAATAAATGCTTTTAATAGCGTAATTTCTAGTATAATACTTAGATGAAAAGACCTATCCTATCGCCTTTTATAACTATATCCTAACTAGATCTAAGCTAAACTAGGAGATCTATAATAAAGAGCTCTTTACTATTATTATTACGTTTACTAAATAGCGTGCTAAGCTAGCCTTAGTCTAAACCCTACTTTAGGTTCTATTAAACTGTCGCTCTTTAAAATACATTCTAATTACTAAGGTTTTTAATTAATTTTAAATAAGCTAAATAGGCGGAAGTTTTAGGGTCCTTTAACTTCTAGATTAAGATTTTTCTTAAGCAAAGTAACACTAGAGTAAATCTTTTAAGTTAAAGTAAATAAAATCTAGTTAACTTAAAAAGTAGTATAATAAGATAATTACTTTTATATGCTTTTAATACTATATTAGTTTAATACTGAAATTAACGTTAATTTAGCTTAGTAATACATTACTAATACTACTTCTTAAGCTAAAATCCTTGCTATAGGTAGTAATAAAGTAATATTAAACCTTAATTTTGTTTACCTTAATTAAAGCTCTTCTTTAAGAAAATTGAAATAACCTTTATAGAAATACGAAATACTCCTAGATATGTTTTAAATTAAAGATAACCTACTATTATATAACATATACCTATACATTGTTTTTAAATTAACACTATGCACTTACCATATTTAAAAAGTTTATAACTAAAAATCTATTATATATTCTAGCCATACTAAGACCCACTAGTTATTATGTCGCAAATATTACTAGAAGGGTATAGAAGCTACCTATAAAAGATATATATATACAACTATATTACCTATTTTAAGTATATCTAAGGTATATCCTAGTAGTAAGGATACTTAATCTATTATTAGTACTTAATTACCTTATATAGCACCTATGCATTAACTTTTAAAAAATTCTTAAAAATAAAACTAAATATAATTAGATTATCGTTATTATAAATTTTTTTTTAAAATAGCTATGTCTATTCCGTGTTATAAAACTATTAAAGTAAAAGGAATAGCAGACTTATTTATGTAATAAGTATATTATTTTAGGTATACTTGAAAAACTATTATCTTTAACTAAGGACTATAGTTTATTTTAAGCTTTTCACTACCTACTATAAGGAAACTAATAGTTAAACTAAAATTATAAATAAGTACAACGTATTCTACATGCAAGCTACGCACCCGGACGAGCCGCGCGCTTTTGCTAAGCCCACACGAACTTATAATTACTGTACAATAGCTTAATAAAATAATAGTAAATTTACTTTACTAGAAGCAAATATACAGCTTACTTTATAATTTATTTTTTATAACTAAATCTAATTAGTCTAACGCGCTGCTGCTACGTATAGTACGCCTAAATTTACACTACGTAATAGACGCGCTAGTGTCTTCTTACGCACTAAAACGTAACTAAACTTTATAAAGCTTATAAAGTTAGAGGAGAGATAATTATTTAGTATATTTTAGACTTTACTAAGTAAAGATACCTTATAATTTTTATATAAGTTTAAAATATAGCACATACGTTACTAGCTGCGCGTAACTAAGGCTAAGTTAGTAAAAACTAACTATTAAGCTTTATTAAGCGTATGCTTAAGCTTATAATAAGATTTAATTATAAGCTAAACTATTTAAGAATGCTATATAAGGATTCTACTATTATACTAAACTAGTTTTAACTTATATAGAATGCAAAGGCGAAGTACGGCATATAGAATAAGAATATATAAAACTTTAATAAGTCTAGTTTTATAATAGGCGTAATTTTAATAAGCTAAAAGATTATTACTAGCTCTAAAAGGCGTAAGAGGCTAAAGTAAGTATAAGAAAGTAATAAAGAGTAAATATTAATAATACTAGGTGTTAGTAGCGCGGGGTAAAAGATCTTACTTTTTATTATCTTTTAAGTAAAGATATACTTTACTAATTAGTATACTAAGAATAACCTGCCTCCCTAATAAAAAATCGTAGTCTTTAAGAATAGCTAGGTAATAAATAAACTTAAAGTTACGTAGATTATGCACTTAACGCGTGTATAAAGCGCTATATACAGGGCGTATATAGGCTACTTATTATAAATAGCTACAAGAGCTATAGCTCTATTACTTTTAAGCAGTATTATAAAAATAATAAAATTATCTATTTTTATATACCACCGCACTTATCGCACCTCTTATAGCTACTAAATATAGGTTATCTTTTACTACTAAAGAAGGCGTACTTATACTAAGTTAAGAAACTAATGTAGAGTTATATAAACTATATTACTTAAACTAAGTTCTTACTCGTGTTTATCAACGCGTTTAACGAGTTAATTAATAAAAAATAATTTAAAAAAAGCCTTTATAGCACTAGTTTAGTGCCTTTTAATTTATAGTTAATATTAAATTAATTAAATATATAATTAAAAACCTCGCTAGCTTTCTTAGTTAAACTTATCCCCTAGTAGTTATAAACACCTAGTAATACGCATAAGATTAACGAGTAATCTACTATAGTAATAAAAAAGTTTTTAATTACTATCTAAAGCTTCTTAATACTAGTAAAAAAATTTATTATTATTTATAAAAGGCGCGTAGAAGATAGCGCATAAATTTAAGCTAATAAAGGCCTAAATTAAGGAGCTTAAGGAGGCAAATGTAGTTTACATAAAGCAGAAATTACGTAAAAGGACACGTATACAGGCTAGAGGAACACTACTTGCTACAGAAGGACTACAGCTAGTAGCTACAAAAGAGCGTCCTGCAAAGAGGCAGCGCTTGCAAGCAAGTAGGGAGGATAGTAAAGAGAGTAGCACGTAGCGCCAAAGGCTTTATAGTAAGTATAATAAGCTAGAGCATAACATGCGAACCTGCTAAAAGGCTAAAGAACTATCTTTTAAATTTAATATTACTTTTAGCGGGTTATTTTTAGACAGCGTTAATAGTAATAGCGATAACGTACTTAACAAGCGAGCGGCCAGTACAAGCGAGCGGCCACCCCACCAAACTTTTTGCAACGCGTCACCTTGTAACAATAATAGCTTAACTACCTCCTACTTAAATACTTTATAGCGAAGCAGATATCTTCCTAGCTATCTTAATTATTAATTAAGACTATATTTAAAGCGTATAACGCGCTATAGTAATATATAACATTTCCTAAAGTATACTACGTAGGTAACGTGCAGAAATTACTATATAGTATAATTACTAGCCTAAATGAAAAAAGCTTACTAAGCTAGAAGAGGAGGTAATTATTAGGTATATACTTAATTTAGATTCTTAAAGATTTGCGCCTACTCTAGGTGCTGTATAAGATAAGCTACTTGCTAAGCGTAGCGCTAGCTAGATAGGTAAGAACTAGCCACGTAACTTTATTAAGTAAATAGATTGCGTTACTACACGATTTAATTAGTTATACGATTAGTAGAGGGCTCTATATAAGGATTCTAAAACTATTAGGGCTTAGTTTAAGCTTATATTACGCATAAAGGCCACCTATAGTATCTATAATAAAGATACCTATAACTTTAATAAAACTAGTTTTATAATAGGTAAGATATTAGCGTAGCTTGTTATTATAAACTTAAAAAGATAAGGTAGACTAAAGGCTATTTAGCTAGGTAATTATAAATAAACTATAGTAATCTATAGAATTAACGTTACTAGCTAGGTAATCCTACCCTTTATTATCTTCCTTAGCTAGTATTACCTCTCTACCTAGTACTAAGATAATAATATACCACGCGACTAGGCTTTTGCTATTAGTAATAATAGCTAGACTACTAATAAGCTTAGAGTAAAGTAGCTAAGGCACTTTATTAAGTATATAGTAAAGTGTAAAGTAGGCGCACGCTAGCTACTTATACTTAATAGTTATAAGAGCTATAACTTGCTTAAATTTTAAGAGCTCTATAAGAAGAATAATATTATTACTTTTTATATACTACTATATTTATTACACTTTTTATAGCTACTTAATATAAACTACTTTTTGCTATTAAAGCGCGCGTATAGCCGCTAGATTAAAAGCCTAATACGCGACTATATTAGCTATATTATAAAGCTAGAGTTCCTACTAGCCTTCTGCGCAGCCTATGTATAGTTAATTATAAAAGAGAATATTTACGCAAGCTTTCAAGGCGCTAGCCTAGTCTTACACGACCTAGAGGTAGTAATATTAAAGCTTAATATTAAGCTTTATACGCTAACGCTACCTTTACTAAAGGTTACCCTTTAAAAAGCTAAAATATTAAGTAACGCGCGCAAGCTAGAAGCTTAGTTAATATTAATTTATAATAAGATTTAAAGGTATAAAAGCTTATTACCTACTTTTATTATTATAGCACTGAATTAGCTTAAAAAGGGTACTAAGGTAATAGCTTATAAAAGTACGCTTATGCGTAATTAGATCGCGATGCTTAAATAGGCAAATAGGGCAGCTATAATACGTAAAAAGTAATAAAAGAAGCGGATATAGAAGCAAGGCACCTTAATAAGAATAAAAATAAAATAAAATATTACTTAAAAAGATATTAAGTAGTAACTAAAAAGTAAACCGTGTTAAGGTAGGGCATAATTAGGTACTAGTTAGTAGGCTTTAACGCGCTATAGCTACTATAAAAAGACTAGGCATAATACGCGAACGTGTGTAAAACGTAGTATAAATACTATTTAATTTAGTATAATAATTATATATAATTATTATATCGCGTTATTAAGTTAGATCGCGATAAAGGCAATAAAAGGTTAGTAGGGTAGCCGCTCGCTTGTACTAGCCGCTCACTTATTAAGTACGTTAATTAAGAAGTATAAGTTAGTATTACTAAGAAAAAGTACACAGCTCGCATGTAAAATACGTTATTAATTAATAATTACGCCGATATATATTTTACTTCTAAAATAATTAGAGCTTATTTTACCTCTAATTAATATAGCTTAAGTTATACTACCTTATTCTGCTATTAAAATGTCGCCGTATTAGATCCTCTATAGGTCTAAACCACGCTAGAGCTATGACTAAAACACTGTAACACTTAAAGTTCTTTAAAATAATTTAAATTTTTAAGATCCTAAACTACTTACGTAGCGCATGCGTGCTGCCTAGTAGCTAATTAAAATAATATAAAATAAGCTTAAGACTAGATACAACCTATAGTTAACTAATATTACTACTTTATTAATTAGAATAACGTGTCCAGCAAGTGAGCGGCGCAGGCAAGCGAGCGGCGCAGGCAAGCAAGCGGCGCACCCCACCAACTTTTTGTAATATATTATCTTTTCACTATAATTACTTAACCACCTCTTGCTTAATTACCCTATAATAAAGTAAATGTCTACCTAGCTATCGTAGCTATTAATTAATATTAAATTTAGAGTAGGCGACGCACTGCTACTATATTTAATATTTTTAAAACTATGCTTAAACGCTAACGTAAAAAAATTACTATATAACGCGATTATTAGCCTAAATTAAAAAAGCTTACTAAGCTAGAAGAGGAGGGGACTATTACGCATATTCTTGGCCTAGATTCGCGAGGATTTCCCATGCTAGGTGCTATGCGAGATATGGCGGATAAGCTACTCGCTAAGCAAAGCGCTAGCAAGATTGGCGAAAAGTGGCCGCGTAACTTTGTTAAGCGAATAGATAGCCTTACTACGTAATTTAATTAGCTATAAAATTAATAAAGAGTTTTATATAAGGATTTAGAAATAATTAAGGCCTAGTTTAACCTTATAGCGCGTGCTAAAGCGACCTATAGTATTTATAATTAAAATACTTATAACTTTAATAAGACACGCGTTATAATAGGCAAAATATTAGCTTAGCTTATTCTTATAGGGCTTAGAGAGATATAGCAGCCTAAATATAATATAGCTAGATAATTATAAATAAGTTATAGTAATTTATAGAGTTAACGCTACTAGCTAGGCAATTTTCCCTTTATTATTTTTACTATCTAGTATTACCTCACTACCTAGTACGAGGGTAATAATATACTACGTAACTAGGTTTTTACTATTAGTAATAATAGCTAGACTACTAATAAGCTTAGAGTAGTGTAGCTAAAGCACTTTATTAAATATATAGTAGAGCGTAGGGTAGGCGCACGCTAGCTACTTATATTTAATAATTATAAAAGCTATAACTTACTTAAAATTTAATTAATGTAAAAAATAATAATACTTATACTTTTTATACACTACCATATTTATTATATCTTCTATAACTACTTTATATTAGCTACTTTTCGCCGTTAAAGCGCCCGTATAGTTAATAAATTAAGAGCCTAATATGTAACTATATTAGTTATATTATAAAATTAAAATTCTTACTATCCTTCTGCGTAGCTTATAAATAAGTAATTATAAAAAAGAATATTTACACAAGCTTTTAAGGCGCTAGCCTAGTCCTATGTAATTTAGAGGTAATAATATTAAAGCTTAATATTAAGCTTTATTCGCTAACGCTACTTTTACTAAAAGTTACATTATAAAACGCTAAAATACCAAGTAATGCGGGTAAGCTAGAGGCTTAATTAATATTAATTTATAATAAAATATAGAGGTATAAGAGTTTATTACCTACTTCTATTATTATAATAATTAATTAGCATAAAAAGGGCGCTAAGGTAATAGCTTACGAAAGTACATTTATACGCGATTAGATTAAAAGGCTTAAAAAGGCTTAAAAAGGCTTAAAAAGGCTAATAAAGCTACTATAAAATGTAAAAAGTATAAAAAGAAGTAGATATAGTAGTAAAGTACCCTAATAAGGGCAAAGGCATAAGAGATTATTACTTAGAAAAATATTAAGTAGTAGCTAGAAAGTAAAACACGTTAAGATAAAGCGTAATTAGGTACTAGTTAGTAGGCTTTAACGCGCTATAGCTATTATAAAGAGACTAAATATAACGCGCGAACGTATACATAGCGTACTATAAATACTACTTAATCTAGAATAATAATTATATATAATTATTATATCGCGTTAACTTAGATCGCTATAGAGCTATAAGAAGTTAGTGGGGTGCGCCACTCGCTTCCCTGCGCCGCTCACTTGCTAGACACGTCAGAGGTAATATTGTCTACCTAAATATTTATAATTTAGTAATTAATTAACTTAGCTAGAAGCTATCTAATTAGTAGGAAGGCCCTTTTTAAGTCTTTAAAAAAATTAGTTATTTTTATTATTTAATACTTTTACTAGGTTCTTATATCCACGACGTATTTGCTTTAGAGCTTTTATATAAGGATTCTTAGGATCCTTTACATATATAGAAAGCTTTAAAACTATCCGCTCTCCTTATTAATCGTATTAAAAAATAAAAGGTTAAAGAGATCATAGCTAGAAAGGTATTTTATAAAATACTAAAGTACTAAGTTAGGTAGGGCATAATTTAGATCTAGTGTAGTATCTTATATTAAACGTTATAGGAGCACCCTGTAAGCTTAAAGCATTTTATAAAAAATATTTAAACTGCCTAGGTCTTCTCACGGCACTAGACACTTAGATTTAGTAATAGGAGAATATTACAGAGTAGGTAGAAGTAAAGAAATATTTTTATTATATAAAAAAATTTAAGAGCTGTCTAAACGCCAGAACGCTAGGTAGCTAATATAAGATCTTTCTTTTTACGTTTTATAAGGTCTAAACTAAACTCTATAACTTGCTCTTGCACCTTATTAATAGCATCCTTTACGCGCCCTAGGCCTGTGTGTAGGCGACTTAGCGTAGATTATTAGGCCAGTTATAGCTCCGCTATACTCATGCCCCCTCCCCTACGCGAGTTAGCTATATAATAGTGCCTCAGGTCTTTACTACTATACGCATCACGTTTTAGAGCGTATTAATCTTATTATTATTCCAATTTACCTCTTTATATGCGCACAGCGCAGCGTAAAAGACTTAGTATTTATTTTTAATAACATTTAATACTTATACACTATTACTAGGCTAGACTAGTCTTACGATAATAATTAATCTATAAAATTACACTTTTTATTTTAGGAAGTACAATAGAGACACTTTTTAAATAATTGCTTTAAGAAACTATAGTTAAGCACGTTATTACGCCTAAATACGAGAACGTAGCGTAGGTAAATAATATAATTAGTGATAAGTAGGGTACTAAAAGGAGGGCAGATAGGTATTATAAAGTAATTAAAATTAAAATTCTACTAAATAGTTAGTAAATATTTATAAACAGGCCCTAACTAATAAAAAAAATTACTTATAATAGAGTTACGAATAAACTTGAGTAAAAGGATAAAACAGCTAAAAATTCTAAAGTAGTCTTTATACTAATAGTGATAGTTTTTAAAATACCCCCCCTATCACGCTTCTCACATTTTATATTATTATACTAATAAATAGCTTACTAAAAGTAAAGGCACGTAATTAATAGCGTAATAACTTACGCCCGCCTACGCTTTAATATTAATAATATAGCTAATTAATAAGTATAGGATAATTACGTGATTATAATAATATAAATAGTGCAGGTATAACTTAAAATAAAAGAATGTACAGTATAAATTAGGGACTATTTACAAATAAAAGGAGAGAGGTAATATAACGTAGCTATTTAATTACTAACTTATAAAGTTACACGATTTACCCTGTTTCCCTAATACTAATCTAATTTAGCTTAGCTTTAGTTTTTAAAATTACTTTTCTAATACTACTTTATCTTAGACTTTTATTAGACCTATTGCATATACTTTTTAATACGGTTCTTTATTAAACTAGCCCTTTGGTTTATTAAATAAACTTTTCCGCTTCTTAGCATTTAGCTCTTGAAAATAATATTTTCTAAATACTTAGGTATATAGTTCTCTTATTTATTATACATAGTTTAGTACCTTTTTAGTATCCTTTCGTACCAGGCCTATTAGCACTCAATACATTCTTAGCTATATTCTTGTCCATACATTTCCATATGCCTCTGAGTAGAAACGCCTAAACAGATTCTTTGAGTGACCAGCGCCGATACATCGGGGTAGCTAGTCTTAAAGGTGGCTAGGGTTAGTTCTCGGGCAATAGTACTATAAGGCAAGGAAGAGGTATAAATAGCTTACGCGTATTAATAGCTTACGCGTATTAATAGATCGTTAGTATTAAATATAAGGTAAGTTAAATTTAAATAATAGATTAACAAATGAATTAAACACGAAAATAAGAGTCTATTCTTTAGTTTCTATATACAAATCTTATTTTATAAACCCTAGAGTCTTATTTATTTTAAGGCCCTATGTGCTAAGATACTTCTAAGACCTTTAATGTTCTTAAAAAAACTTATTATGTAATTTATAATTAAATTAGAAATCTTAGCTAGGGTGCATAAATAAGTGCTAATACCTTACTATACGTTATATTAGATCCTAATATTGGCTTCCCTCTCTGCACTTAATATTCTTATAAGTTAATTACGTGCGAAGCTACTTTCTTGATCTACCTAATATTATTATGTATAGGCTAACTATTTTAAATAAAGTTACGTATTTATTATAGTCGCGTGTACGTACTGCACTAGAAGGTAGTTACCTTATTAATTATTATTATTATACTTAAAGTGCACTAATTACGATTAGTTATTAAGTCCCTAAGGGGTAGCTAGTCCTAATGGTGCTAGGGTTCGTTCTTAGGTAAAAGTAATATTAAAGTAGGTAAGGGGTATTAATAGCTCGCGCGTATTAACGTGGCGTTAATACTAAAAGTAAGGTAGGTTATAATTAAATTAATAAGTGGCTAAGTTAAGTCCAAAAAATATATTAATAAATATTTTAAATATAAAGATAGAAGGTGTATTATTAGTATTCCTATATATAAGTCCTATTTATCCTAAAGTCTAAAATGCTAAGATACTTCTAGGACTTTTAATATTTCTAGGACGCGTAACTTGTTACGTAGTTCTTAGCTAAGTTAGGAGTCTTAGTTAGGGCGCATAAATAAGTGCCAGAGCCTTAGTATTTATTATATTAGATTCTAATAGATCTTAATATTAGCTCCCCTCTCTAGGCTTGATATCCTTATAAGTTAACTATCTATAAAGCCACTTCCTTAATTTACCTAATACTGTTATTTTTAAGCTAACTATCTTAAAAGGAATTATATATTTACTATAGTCCCGTGTACGTATTACGTTAAGAAGTAATTATCGTGTTACTTATTACTTTTATAATTAAAATGCACGAATTATATCTAGTATAGTAATTAAAAGTATAAGCTAGAGAAGATCCCATTATTAGATTATTTAAAAATAGATACTAAAATAGAGAGATTAGAGAAGATAAAGGCTAAAGAAGAGGTAAAGCTTTAGGTATAAAAAAAAAGAGGTTACTCAATATAGCGCTCTTGCGTACTTATTTAGTATAAGAGAAGAGAGCGCTCTTCCGTACTTAGCGTAAGAAGTTACATAAAAAAAATAAAAGTTATTTAATTATAGCATGTCTACAATAGATAGGTTTGAGGCTTTAGTGACTTATAAGGAGCTTACTTAGATAGTAGCTTTAATTAATCTTAATGCCACTTTAGGCGCTAAGGTAATTAGTCCAGTTTAAGCCTTTAACCTTTTTTATTATATAGTAGTGCGCTAGTATTATTAGATCTTTTCTTGGTAGTTTTATAAGTAGCTTTCTAGTTCCTATATATCCTCGCTATATAATTAACTCTTCTATTTAATAAGGTACATGCGTAGCTAATCCTTATATTATAGTATATATTTAACTTCAAACTTGTTTTCGTCCTCTAACTAGTAATAGAAGGTGGTTTTAACTAGTGTCTTTAGGTCTATAGGTTCTAATTAGTTTATATAAAATACTAGATGTATCTTAGCGTCTGTTCGTAGTTCTAATTAGTAGTTACTTAGTAATACTTAGTTAAAAAAATGGTTTAATTTTTATAAAATCTAGTTTCTTGTACTTCGTCTTCTAAGTTTCAAGGTTTTTTATATGTAAATATAATTTACACACCCCCCCCCCCTTTTTTTTTTTTTTTATAATTAGTATAAAATATGTTTTACTATTAAGCTTTCTTAAGGTTCTTTTAAAGTTATTTATATATTCTCTTTAGGTTTTCTGCCAAGTTAATAGCGTCTTCTATCCCAATATTTGTAGGAAATATCTTATTAAAGAGATAGATATCTTTTATAGTTTACATAAAATAGTGTAAATCGTATTACTATTTATACTTTATTATTACGTACTGGTAGCAGGGAAATTTACTTATTCTTTTAATTATTACAATAGATGCGTAGGTACGTTTTAATTATCTAATCTACACGTTCTGTCTGTCCGTCTATCTGCGGATAATAAGCTATTAATAGTTTTATTTTATTCTAATAAGTGCTATACGTATTATTTAGTAATCTAAGGCAAAGAGATTATCTCTATCCCTAATAATTATCCATAGTATGCTATAGTGTTACATAAGTTCCTCAGCTATAGTTATCTTCTAGTATAATAATAATTGTATATCTTTAGTAAATTAATTAATAATTACCGATAAAGAATTGTAGATTGTTCTAGTTGCTAGGTCTACTAACTTAGGTAATCTAATTATAAAGTCTATAGTAATGTCTTCCTATAGTGTTTTAGTATCTAGATTACTTACATTTCTCTATACCTAAGGTGTATGTCGAGTTTGTTTTATTACTAATATATGTAATTATAAATGTACTTTATTACTACTTTCTTTGTTCCGCTAAATAAGTAACTGTATTGGATATGTTCTATTATTTTCCTAACGCCTAGTTGTCTTTATTTAGAGTATTATTATATAATTTTATTTTATTATTCCTTAGGTACTTTTCGTGTAATAATAAGAAGAAGGTAATTAAGTTCTATTATAAGTTCTAAATATTTATCTTTATTTTATTCAAGTATTATAAAGTAAGTCTTCGCCTTATCTCTTGCAAGGTCGCTGCGCCTACTAAAGGCGTTTACTTTTCTATTCTTCATACTTAGTGTATATATAATCTTAAACTTATATTATTTAAGTATTTTTAACTATCGTACCTGTCGTAGTGCAAGCTCCTTAGTAGTGATAAACCTTATAAAGTTTTTATAGTCTATAAAAATTATAAGTCTTAAGTAGCTAAGTGCATAGATTCTCTAGTACTTAAGTGCCCTAATATTTATACATAAGGAACGCAATATAATTCGTTATTACAAAAGATAAGAATATTATTTATACATATAATAATGAAAATATCTATACTATTATAAAGTATTTTATTGATTAGTGCTTAAAAGTTGGCTATTGCGTTTGTAAGTCTAAAAGGTATAACTATATATTTGTATAGCTTATAGCGTAATCTAAACGCTATTTTCTATTCGTCACCTTTTTTAATTTATATAAGGTAGTATCTATCTTATAAATCTATTATAATACAGTTCTTAGCTCTTAAGAGTCAGTCTCTAAGATCTAAGATATGCAGTAATAGGTATTAATTCTTAATTATTATATTATTAATTTTTTAATAATTAATATATAGCCATGGTATGCCATCCTTATTTATTATAAACGTAAAAGGGCTAGCTACTAGTAACTCTAATAGTTATATATAGCCCTTATTAAGGTTTATTTTATTAAATTCTTTCTCTTACTAACGTGGTTCACCACCGAGCGGGCCAACCCCACCGAGCGGGCCAACTTTGCTAAATGCAGCCCACCTCTAGCTTATACTATAATGCCATCACAACATAACGCGCAACAACCTTATACTAAAAGCGTACTATAGCTTACTATCTAAGCTATAATTAAAGATTGTAATAAAAGTAAAAGACGCGTTATTATAGCTTTTAGCGTGCCTTAAATAATAGTATAATAATAATGCTAAGGAGCCCTCTCTCGACGCGATTGCGAGCCTAACTTAAAGAAGCTAACTAAGCTAGAGGAGGAGGCTCTAGTCTAATATATACTTAAGCTTAACTAGCAAGGAATAGGTGTAATAAGGGATATAGTCTAAGATATAGCTAATAATCTACTTACTAAGCGTGGTAGATAGCCTATTAGTAAGTACTAGGTAGATAGGCTTAAGACGCGTACGCTAGAAATTAAGCTTTAAAGAAGCTATCTATATAATTATTAGCAAGCCCTAAACAAAGATTTACGTATTATAACGCCCTAGTTTAAGCTAGTTACTAATACTAAGGCTAAGTACGGTATCGCTAATAACGACACGTATAACTTTAATAAGACAGGCTTTATAATAGGGGTAATACAGGGTTAGATGGTCTTTACAGGCTCTAAGAAGCGAAGTAACCTAAAGAAGATTTAACCTAGTAACTATAGATAGGTTACTAATATCTAAGGTGTTAGCGCTAAAGACTAGGCTCTACCACTTTTTCTTATTTTCCTTAGTAAGATTCTAATCACGTCCTAGTTCTATAATCTACCCCGAGACTAGGTTATTAAAGTTAGTCCTAATAGCTAGACGTTAAACAAGCTTAGCCTTACCTAGCTAAGGTACTTTAATACTTATACTAAGGCGCGTAGTTTAGGTGCACACTAACTACTAATTATAAATAGCTACGAAAGCTACTGCTTACACGAATTCTATAAATACTATAAGGAATAGAAGATTATTATTCTCTATATACCTCTACACTCATCACACCTCTTGTAGCTACTTAATATAGGTTATTTTTCGCCTTTAAAGTAGGCGTATAGTAATAAGATTAGTAGCTTAGCACGATATAGCACTAAGTAAATTAAGAAGGAAGTCTTTCTACTAGCCTTTAAAGTAGCTTTTAAAAAAGTAATAATAAAGGCGAACATCTACGTAGGCTTTAAAGGCGCTAGATTAGTCCTACACGACCTAGAAGCGGTGTTATTAAGACTTAATATAGTTCTTCGTACGCTAACTCTACCTAACGTAAAGAACACCTTATAAGAATTAAAAATACTAAGTAACCTCTACGAGATAGAGGCTTAGTTAACGCTAGTTTGTAAGCATGTATAGAAGTATAAAGATTTACCAGTTTCTCCGCTTCTTAGAGCTATTAAGCAGCTTAATAAAGGTATTACATTAATAGGGCACGAAATAGTATTAATATAATAAGAAATAGCAAGACTTCGCAAGGTAATAAAGATAGTAATAAAGATAAAAAGTTAAAAAAGGAAGTATATTTAGGCAGCTAAGACACTTATAGTAAGAGAGGTAGTTAATTTAATAGCTAAAAAGGATAGTAGTAGGCAAAAGGAGAGTGAAGAGTCTGTAAAGAGGGTGCGTGGGCAAAGGCACTACGGACGTTGCGGCGAAGCTGGCCACAACGCTCGCACCTGCGCAGTAGAAATTATAGATACATCTAATAGCGATAAGTCTAAATAGTATTTCTATATTCTGCGAATTATAATAAATTATAGTGGTGTTGTAGGAGGCGCTTCGCAATAGACTAACTTTTAAAAAAGTAGCCCGCTTGGTGGGGTTGGCCCGCTCGGTGGTGAACCACGTTAGAGGAATTTTTTGTTTTGCTATATAGTAGTTTAAAGGGTAGTATTTTCTCTTCCTCTAGGCCTATTACGAGACTATAGAATTAATATTCTACTATAAATATATAATTCTACACTTAATAGTATTTTAGAATTTTATAGAGTGTGCTATTATCTACCTTATTTACTATTATACTCTATTAATACGTAGGTTTTATTTATAATATATATTTATAGCACTAAAAAGATAGTATTTATTATTTTTAATTAATAGTAGGGCTATGCTTCCTTATCTAAAGTAGTTTTAATAATACATCGTAACTAGCTTCCTTAAGCATGTTATGTGTAATTATTTCTTAGTATTTATAAATCTTAAATATTATTTTGGCCTTCTATTTAATTCGTGGCGTGTTTAGTAACAGGTGTCTATTTGCGACATAGATTACGTAGGTTACTAACTTTTTACACTTATAGAGTCCTGCTCTATTAAGTATATTTTAGGATACGTAATTCTCCTATGCGCATAAATCTAGCATAACTTTTATTTATATTATGTATTTATTAAAGGCGTTTTCCTGCCTAAGCCTAAGTTTAAAAAAGTTTTTTTTTAGTTCGTGCTTTTATTACCTTAGGGTAACTCTACTTTATTTTATTTTATAGCTATTACTAAGCTTTATTATAAGATGCTTTACCGTTTATAGTAACTAATTTAATCCTTAAGTTTACTAATTTCTTACTTAGCGACTTAAATCCGTATTTCCTCTTCTATATTACGTGTTGTTTATAGTTAGGATATAAATATATTTGCCAGATCTATGTTATACATTATCTGTCTATTAATAGTAATAAAGCCTCATTCTTAGCCTAGTTTAATTATAGAAAGTGCCTTACTTCTTGCTTATTCTATAGATTGACGTCGCAATGCGAGATAGGATAATTAAACTATTCTTAATAACGTACTTTATAAGCGAGCCGTCATTATAAGCGAGTCGTCACCCACAAACATTCTATCGCCTTCACAGCGATCTAACTCAACAATACGATATAATAATTATATGTAATTACTAACTTAGATTAAGTAGTATTTATAGTACGCTTTATATACGTTCGCGCATTATGCCTAGTCTCTTTATAATAGCTATAGCGCGTTAAAGCCTACTAACTAGCACCTAATTATACTTTACTTTAACGTATTTTACTCTCTAGGTACAAATTAATATCCTTTTAAGTAATAATATTTTATGCCTTCACCCGTATTAGGGTGCCTTATTACTATATATACTTCCTTTTTTACTTTTTACGTACTATAGTAGTTTTATTAGCCTTTTTAAGCTTCTTAATCTAATCGCGTATAAGCGTACTTTTATAAGCTATTAACTTAGCGCCCTTTTTAAGCTAATTAAGCGCTATAATAATAAAAGCTAGTAATAAGCTCTTATACGTTTAAATTTTATTAGAAATTAATATTAATTAAGCCTCTAGCTCGCGTGCGTTATGTAGTATTTTAGCTTTTTAAAAAGAAATCTTTAATAAAGGTGGCGTTAGCGTATAAAGCTTAATATTAAGCTCTAATATTACTACCTCTAAGTTATATAAGACTAGGCTAGCGCCTAAAAGCTTACGTAGATATTCTCCTTTATAATTAATTACTTATAGGCTACGTAAAAGGCTAGTAGAATCCTTAACTTTATAATATAGTTAATACAGTCACGTATTAGGCTTTTAATCTAGTAACTATACGCGCGCTTTAATAGTAAAAAGTAATTAATATTAAGTAACTATAGAACGTGTAATAAATATAGTAGTATATAAAAGTATAGATATTATTCTTTTATAAATTAACTAAAACTCGAGCAAGTTATAGCTTTTATAATTATTAAGTATAAGTAGCTAGCGCGTGCCTACCCTATACTTTACTATATACTTAATAAAGTACTTTAGCTACTCTACTCTAAGCTTATTAGTAGTCTAGCTATTATTACTAATAGTAAAAGCCTAGTCGCGTAGTATATTATTATCCTAGTACTAGGTAGAAAGGTAATACTAGCTATAAAAGATAATAAAGGGTAGAATTACCTAGTTAGTAGCGTTAATTTTATAGATTACTATAGCCTACTTGTAATTGCCTAGCTATATAGCTTTTAGTCTATCTTATCTTTTTAAGCTTATAATAACAAGCTGCGCTAATATCTTGCCTATTATAAACTTAGTTATATTAAAGTTATAAGTATTTTTATTATAAATACTATAGGTGGCCTTCGTGCGCGATATAAGCTTAAACTAAGCCTTAATAACTTTTAGATCCTTATATAGAGCTCTTTATTAATTATATAGCTAATTAAATTATATAGTAAAGTAATTTATTCGCTTAACAACGTTGCGTGGCTATAGTTAACTAACCTGGCTATCGCTGCGCTTAGCGAGTAGGTTATTTACTATATCTTATATAGCATCTAGGATAGGCGCAAACCCTCGTGAATCTAGATTATGTATATACCTAATAATTACCTCTTCTTTTATCTCTATAAGCTTTTTTTAATTTAAGCTAGTAATTACGTCGCGTAGTAATTTTTGCGCGTTAGTTACGTAATATACTTTAGGGGACGTTATATATTACTATAGCGCGTTATTCGCTGTAGATCTATCCTTAATTAATAGCTAAGATAGCTAGGAAGATATCTGCTTTATTATAAGGCATTTATGTAGGAGGTAGTTGAGCCATTGTTATTACAAGGTGACGCGTTACGAAAAGTTTGGTGGGGTGACGGCTCGCTTATAATGACGGCTCGCTTATAAAGTACGTTAGTATTATTATTATTATAAAGGGAAGTATCGTTAATATTTATCGTAGTAGTAGATTGAATATTAATCTCTCGTACAGAATCTCTATTATAGATTTATATAAAGGGTTGCAATAGTCTGAGTTATACTCTAGGTAATATTTTGGATTTTTAATAGGGTAACTCTTCTTAGTATTATTTTAGTAGATACTATTAGCCAACTTATAATTCTTTTTACTAACTAAATTAGTTTACTTAGGATAGTGCGTAGGTAGTATATATTCTATAGTAGTATATCTAAAGTCTCCTTTGCGTAGTTAGTATTACTCTAAGAAGTTTAAGATATTTACTATCATCTTTATCTAATTATTTCTATTTAAATATAGCGTAAGAGATTACAAAGTTAGCTTAATCTCTTTTATATATAATCCTTCCTTAGTAATTTTATATAGTTTTAAGTTCTTATATTAAGTATTAAGTAATTTAATAAAGGATACTACCTGCTATTCTTCGTTAATCGTGTCTACGTTATCAATAGATAGAATGTTTAACTATTAAATAATTTTATTTTTAGATCCGCAGTTTCTAGCGATATAGCCTAGTTTACGATATATAAAATAGGTACGTGTCTTAGTCCCTAGTTAGTAAGTCCTATTAGAGATACGTCCTTATATAAGTTTTTAAGAGCTTATAACCTTTCCTGTCCCCTTTTCTATAGTATTAAGTTAGCGGTAGTACTAGACTCCTTTTATAAGTTAATAACTATAATTATTTTACTTTAGTTAGGGCATCTGTACGTAGTTACGATAGTTAATCTTTATTATACATAATTTATTAGTCTATTTTCTACTTTAGTTCTAGCGTAAGGTACGCTCTAACTTATACTATTCGTTATTAATTTAGATAGCTTCTTCTAACGGTGCTTTTATATTATTAATTTTTATTTTACTATATAGTAGTTCTTCTTACACAGATCTCTTTAATTCTTTATAGTATATTATTATAAACCTAACGTTATTCTAAAGGACTTAGTCTACGTGTTTGCAAAATTTAGTGTTATATTCTACTATAAAATAGGGTTATTAAATGTTCTGTATAAGTCGTTTAGTAATAGCCACTTTATTAGTAATTTTGAAGTATTACTTATAATCTTATTAGTTATATCTCCTTAGATGTTATCTCTAGCTAGGTATTTATTATGATATAGTTTAATATATTTAAAACCATCTCTATTTAAATGAGTAAAGGTAAATATGGCCTTATTACCCTCTTCCTATTCTCTTTTTATTCTATAAAAGTATATGTTAAGCTATAAGATCCAGAGTTCCGTATATTTATAATTACTATAGAAAAGGTTAGGTTTTTTGTGCACGATTTTTTCATCTTTAGTATCAGTAATACTTTTATTTTTAGAAATATTTATTACGTTAGAAAGGGGTTCGTATTCGCTTATATTAAGGGTGTTTAGAAATATTAAGTCCCTAAGGGGCAGCTAGTCCTAAAGGTGCTAGAAATAGTGTTTAGGTAAAAGTAATATTAAAGTAAGCAAAGGGTATTAATAGCTTGCGCGTATTAACAGGGGCGTTAGTATTAAAAGTAAGTAAGTTATAATTAAATTTGTAAGGGCCTAAGTTAAGTTTAAATAATAAATTAATGAATAGGTTAAACACGAAGATAGAAGTCTATTTTTAGTATGTCCATATATATAAGTCCTATCTTATAAATCTTAGAGTCTTATTTATCCTAAAGTCTTAAATGCGAAGTCACTTCTAGGATTCTTGATATTTCTAGGACGCGTGATTTGTCACGTGATTCCTGGCTGAGTTCGGAGTCTTGGCTAGGGCGCACAGATAAGTGCCGGAGCCCTGCCATCTGTTATGTTGGATCCCAACAGATCTTAACATTAGTATAATAATTAGAAGTACAAGCTAAAGGAAATTCTATTACTAGATTATTTAAAAATAGATACTAAGAGAAAAAGGTTAAAAAGATAGAGGATAAAGAGGAGGTAAAATTCTAGGTAAAGAAATGGCTGACTTATATAGCGCTCCTGCGTGCTTATCTAGCATGAATAAAGATAGCGCGTTTCCGCAATTATGTTAGAAAGAATATAAATTATTTAATTATAGTATATATATAATAGATACTTTAGAGGCCCTAGAGGATTATAAGGAGCTTGCTTAGGTAGTAGCCTCCATTAATTCTAACGCTGCTCTAGGTGCTAAAGTAATTATCTATTTAGTAGTCTAGTCTAAGTTTTTTCTTCTTCTGTAGCATAGAAATGCGCTAGTATTAGTAGTTTTTTAAATGGTTTCATAAGTTATTCTTTAGTTCTTATATATGCTTGCTATGCAGGTAAATATTTTGTTTAATAAAATATATGCGTGGCTAATTCTTATATTATACTATTTATTTAATTTCGAACTTAATTTCTCCCTTTAGTTAGTAAGTAGTAGAAGGTAGTTTTAACTAGTGTCTCTAAGTCTATTAGTTCTAATTAGTGTATTTAAAATACTAAGTATATTTTAGTGTCTAATAGTAGTTCTAATTAGTAGTTACCCAGTAATATCTATTTAGAAGTAAAGAATAGTCTAACTTTCATATAATTTGTTTTTTTATGCTTCTTTTTCTGGGTTTAAAGATTGTTTATAAGTAAATATACTTTATCCCCCTTCTTTAGCTAACGTGCTATTATAGGAAATACTTTATTATTAAGCTTTTTTTAAGAGTCGTTCGTGGGTCTTATCTGTGACGGCCTGGCATGCCGGCAGGACACATGACCTCGCGTGAGAGGCGCGACTGCCTCACGCCTGGGTGCAGCTGCCTCACGCCTGGGCGCAGCTGCCCACGCACCCAGT
>ML976664.1:589721-696078 GCA_010015655.1 Bimuria novae-zelandiae CBS 107.79 | reverse complement strand
AGCGGCAGCGCATAAAAGCGCCGCAGGCCTGTGTACCTACAGTCTCCTTATCTTAGTGTAGCTGAAATAGAGCTAACCTACCTTATCTACTCTCTTAATACAGGAGCCTGTGCCTATCCTTATATTATACTAAGATCTCTTTACTTAGCTAGAGATAGTAATAAAATATTAAGTTAAACTACCTGCGCGCACAACTTAATAATAACTACCTTAAAAGATCTATTATATAACTACGCTAAGCTATTAGTTTGTTATAAAGTATAATTACCTATAATAAGAGGTCCTAATACTACTAAGTAACGTACCGCTTAAAGGGAGTTAAAGGACGCAGTTTAAAAACAGTACGCTATAGCTAGCTAAAAGAGCTAATTAGCCTACCGCCCTTTGCTTAATAAACGTGCTATACAGGCAACCTACTACTTACGCAAAGAGGGCTATAAGAGCCTTAGCCTTTATAAGAGAGAAACCTATTCCTACTAACTATTCTAAGCACTACCTGCTCGCCTTCTCCTTACTAGAGAACTAATAACTAGCTACTTTACCTATAGTATTAATAAAATAGCACTAAAACACCTATTTATAGCGTTAGCCCTAAAAAAGGAGATGCTGGGCAGCGCGTACAACCTATCTAAGCCTTTTATCTACTAAGAACACGAAATCCAGAGCTACGGCTCTATCACTAAGGAAAACCATAATTAAGACACTTCCTTAAAACTTGCTCGTATCTAGCAAGGTATTAATAAGGACCTCTTATAACCTCCCTAACTACCCACGTTTGCTAGCAATAACCTAATCACTGCGACGCTAGAGGCCGTAATTAAGCATTTTAGGCAGGAACTAGCAAAGATTACTATAAAGCTAGTTAGCTAGCTACTTCTTTATAATGTAGAGTAATAATAACTATATATATACTACTAGATCGCTACTAATATCTTAGCTAAAGATAAAGGGCTGCATAGAGCCCTCGTTTAAGCGCAGCAAAAGATAGACAGGTTAGAAGCCTAACTTACTAAACAGGCTATAGTAGGCTCTACCCCTAATACACTAGTAACTTAATCTTGTATAACTAAATTCTAAATTCTTCCTTAGACCCTAAGCTAGAGCGTCCCCTCTACTAATAACCCGCCAAGCTCTAAGTCTAGCAAGCCTAATAACTTATATTTTTCGTGCTTATTACTATTTAAGCCTATTACTTATCTATATATACGCTCTTTAGGCGCAAGCTAGCGCTTAGTTAAGTTCCTAAACCCTCTACTACTCTTAAACAGCAAGACAACTACAACCTTTAAGCACTAGAGGGCCTATATAAAGAACAAACTTTAGTCCAACCGTGATTAGTTTATGGGAGAGACTTTAGAGGATACCTAAGAGCGTATTATAGTATATATAACTACACGCATAGAGGATCCCGCCCGTAACTAACTTATAACTTTAATTAGAGCTCTACGAGACAGTGGCGAACGCATTAATAGTAAATTTATAATAGATATAATAGAGCAAGCTTTTGGCGACCTATACAAGGAGAAGAAGGCCTGTTAAGCATTTATTTAACTACGCCTTCGCTCTATAGCTAAGTTTACTAGCTTTTAAGTAGACTTCTTTCGCCTTATAACGCAGCGCAAGCTACCTACTAACTAATAAGTTAAAGAGTTTTATAAAAAGCTTATAGATTAACTCTGTATAAATATAGGCCGTAATATTTATCGCCTTAAGGATAATTACTCTAAGTTTATTAACATCGCCCGCGACCTCGCACGAGAGGTAGTAATTATAGACTCCTAGGTTATAGCGCGCGCTAAATAAGAATCTTAAAAGAAGGCTACTCTTACCTAGCTACTAGGTCTCGCAAGTACGCTTTAATACTAGCGTAGCCCTTTACTCGCATATAGCTAACGCGCGCTGCCACTATAGCTCTAAGTAGCTAGCTTATCTACTACTATTATAAAAAGTTAAAATATATTACTTAAGACTGCCTAAATAGCCTTATTAATTAGAAAGCGTTAGAGGCCAGCGATTTAGCATCGCAAGCTAATAAAAAGGTATACTATAAGACTAAGGACAGAGGTTTCCTCTCTTCTAATAAGGAATTAGGAAAAGTATTACTCTAGGGGAAGTCTCCTTCCTAGAGAATCCTATAAGAGCTACTAGTATACAAGACCTCTTATTTAGCGAAAGTGCTTTCACTCTGCCCTACCGCATCTTAACAAACAGGCTAGTAATTAGGTTAAAGGCTCTTATTAATATAGGCGCAGGTAGTTACGTCCTAGTCTACCTTAAACACCTTTATATAATTAAGAAGGGACTTAAGGTATCTATTAAAAGCATAGAAGCTGTTCCCTTAGCTAGATATAATAGTTAACTAAACAGGCAGGTAAATAAGCACTTCTAGGCTAACTTAGTACTAGACGGCCACTACCTTACTACTTACTTTATACCCTGCGACACTAGCCGCCACGACCTTATAGTCAGCCGCAAGCTTTTTAAGGAAGCTAACGTCTAGATTAACTATAAGTAGTAGATACTTAAGTAACTAAATATAATATAGATTAACTATAAACGAGATATTATTATCCTAACGCAAGACATAGCTATAAGAATTAATTCTAAGTATTAGGCAGATGCTAACTAACGTAATAAGCTTATAGACGTGGCTATTATACAGTATATCTACCGCTTATCGCAGCAATCCCCTTAGCGTCGTACCTACCAGAAGAACCTAGCAAAGATAGAGGAGTAGCTCCGCTACTAAGCGCTACTATTATAAAAGTAGTAGCTAACTTGCCCTAAACCTGTCTCTCGCGAGGACCTCGCTAAGACAGGCCTTAAGATTAATATTATAAGAGCCGCGGCATTTATAATTAATACGCGTTAGAAAGAGATAGTTATTAGCTATATTAGTATTTACAAAGTAGAGAAGCTAATCTAAGACCGTAAGGAAGAGCTAGGCCAGACAGACCTACTAGACCTAAATAAAGAACTCCGCTAGCTTCTTATAGAGAAGTTACTATTCTTAGGCTATACGGGCGCTACCCTAGCTTACTTTTTAAAAAAGGACTCTAACGTACTACCTCTACACCGTAACAGCGTTAATTACAATATTAAGCTAACTACGGATAATACACTAATATTAAGCCTACTATATAGTATATTTCTAGAGTAGTTATAGCTTGTTAAGGATTACTTAAATAACTACCTCTAACGCGGCGTTATTACTTACAGCAACGCGCCTTACGCCTTACTAGTACTATTTACTAAGAAGCCTAGAGAGAGGTAGTAATTTTATATTAACTATCGCAAGCTTAACGCTATTATAAAAAAAGATATCTATCCTATCCTACTTATTTAAGAGACCCTTGCGAGGCTCGCCCGTGCTAAGATATTCACTAAGCTAGACGTATAGCAGGCCTTTTATCGCATTCGACTAGACAAGGAAGCAGAGAACCTAACCATATTTTATATACGCTATAGTAACTATAAGTATCGTGTGCTCCTATTTAGTCTTTATAATAAACTTACCACCTTCTAGCGATATATTAACAGAGTACTATATAGCCTACTTAACGACTTTTGCATAGTATATCTAGACAATATCCTTATCTACTTAGAGAATCTATTATACTATAAGGAGCATGTTGCGCAGGTGCTTAAACGACTCCGCGACGCTAGTTTGCAAGCAGACATTAAGAAGAGCGAGTTCGCAGTAATTAGGATAAAGTTCCTTAGCCTTATTATTAGTACTTAAGGCATTTAGAAGAACCTAGAGAAG
Source organism: Bimuria novae-zelandiae CBS 107.79 (assembly GCA_010015655.1). Classification (NCBI taxonomy): domain Eukaryota; kingdom Fungi; phylum Ascomycota; class Dothideomycetes; order Pleosporales; family Didymosphaeriaceae; genus Bimuria; species Bimuria novae-zelandiae. The sequence continues at coordinate 692,312 of ML976664.1, read as the reverse complement.
ATTGCTACTATGCAGGACTAGCCTATGCCTATATTAGTTAAAAGTATATAATTATTTTTAGGCTTCTATAACTTCTACTAAACCTTCCTTAAGGACTATAGACGCATTATTAGACTGCTTATAAAGCTCCTTAAGAAGGGCGCCTAGCATACCTTTAAAGAATAAGAGCTTATAGCCTTTTAGCAAGTTAAAGACCTTATACTATTAAATAATATACTTACTTACTACTCTCCCTATCGCGTTACACGCATAGAAATAAACGCAAGTAATAGTGTTATTACTAGCATACTCTCTTAGCTATAGGACGACAGACTCTGGCGACCTGTAGCCTTCTATTTTAAGACAATAAGCGACCCGCAGATGAACTACAATATACATAATAAAGAGATGCTAGCCGTAATCTATAGCCTTAAAGAATAGAGATCTTAGCTTATTAGTCTATAGATAACTAAGCCCTTTAGCGCTATTACTAACTATTAAGCGCTAAAGTACTTCTCTACTAAGCGCGAGCTTACTCCTTGACAGATACGCTAGGCTATAATAGTAGCTAATTTTAACCTAAAGCTTACTTACTAACTAGGCACTACTAACGTAGTGGCTAACGCGCTGTCACGCAAGTAGGAAGAACTATAGACTTAGAAAGAAAAGGATAAGGTAGCTTATATAAGGGTCTTTTTATAGGCTAAGTAGCTAGACGTTAATATAGTGCAAGAAGCCATAACCTAACTCGCTAACCTAGCTACTTAAGGATTATAGGGCTAAGAGCTTAAGATTGCTATAATAAATACCTTTTTAGCCTCTCCTTTTGCAGAGGATCCTTATGCCCTCGTTAATTAGGTAATTAAGGTAAACTAGAATTACGATAGCCTATAAAAGCTGCGGGAAAAAGCTCTATCTAATAACTAAGAACTATAGAAGCTAAATAATTAAGATCTACTCTTGCATAAAGATTAGCTAGTTGTCCTAGCAGTTAACTTCCTACGTACCTACTTAATCTAAGCCGCCTATACTACGTAGCTCACTACTTACCTAGGAAAAAGGAAGACAGCGAAGCTACTTAGAGATTAGTACTACTAGCCAAATCTAGCGAAGAATGTGGACACCTATATTACTACCTATAAGGCTTATTAATAGAGTTATACGCCCTGCGACCGCACCCTAGGACTACTTAAGCTACTACTAATACTAGAGTAAGTATAGTAGGATATTTTAATAGACTTTAAGTTATTCCTACCTAATAAGAAAGGGTACGATAATGCCTTTATTATAATTAACTACCTAAGCAAGCGCTGCTTCTCACTACCCTGCCACAAGACAACCACGGCGGAACAGGCTATAGATATGTACTATCGCTACATCTGGCGTGTGTACGGCCCACCTAAGTCTATTGTCTCTAATCGAGGCCCGCAGTTCATCTCAGCATTTATAAATAAGCTATGCCAACTTATAGGCGTTAAGCAAAAGCTCTTAATAGCTTATTATCCTTAGACTAATAGTAATATAGAAATTATAAACTAGTACCTTAACCAGCGCCTTCGCCTATTTATTAACTACTACTAGAATAACTAGTCTAACCTACTGCCCTGCATGGACTAGGCTCAGGCTATACTGCCTTATGAGACTACAGGCCTCTCGCCGTACGAGATCGAGTTCGGATATTAGCCTACACACCACTAGGACTAGGAAGAGTAGATAAAGACCTCGCCTATAGCCCGTAAGCAGATGTCCCGAGAGGAAGCGCAGAACTACGCAAAGGTTTAATATAACGCTATAAAGCAGGCTATAGAGATAGCTTAGAGAGGGATTATTTATGCCTAGGAGTAATAAGTACGTCAAGCAAATAAGAAGTAACGTAAGCTAAATTTTAGAGTAGGCGATTAAGTCTATATCACGCTAAAAGGCTTTACAACTAACTAGCCTAGTTAGAAGCTTAACTAGTAGATATACAGGCCCTACCTAATTATCGTTATAAAAGGACACTCTTACTAAGTTAAGCTTTTACCGTACATGCATATGCATAATGTCTTTTATATAAACTGCCTACGAAAAGCCGCCATAAACACACTGCCAGGTTAGATAGAGTCAGAAGAGGAGCTAATAGAGGTTAATAGCAACCTAGAATAATAAGTAGAGAAGATCCTTAATAGCCACATTTACTAAGGATATTTATAATACAAAGTCTCCTAGACTGCCTATAATCTTAACCCTACCTGGTACAACGTCCGAGGCTTTATTAGGGCACTATATAAGGTAAAGGAGTATTATAACGCATACCTAGATAAAGCAGGGCCACTATTATAACTAGACATCTAGCTACGAGCGTATACGGCCAGCACCTATCTAAAGATAATAGAGGAAGATAACAAAGCTACAGTTATACTAGCATAAGGCAAGACACGAAAGAGGTAACACGACGGACTTAGAAGACTGCGCCCACCTTAGAGGGGGGTGATGTGATAGCCTGGCATGCCGGCAGGACACATGACCTCGCGTGAGAGGCGCGACTGCCTCACGCCTAGGTGCAGCTGCCTCACGCCTGGGCGCAGCTGCCCACGCACCCAGTGTAGCTATCTCGGATAGATAGATGTTCCGTGCCGAGCGGCAGCGCATAAAAGCGCCGCAGGCCTGTGTACCTACAGTCTCCTCATCTTAGTGTAGCTGAAATAGAGCCAACCTACCTCATCTACTCTCTTGATGCAGGAGCCTGTGCCCGTCCTCACATTATCTAGGTTTTTTACCATGTTAATGGCCTCTTCTACCCTAATATTTATAAGAAATACTTAATTAAAGAGATATAGGTATTTTTTATAGTATATATAGAATAGTGTAAACCCTATAACTGCTAATACTTTATTATTATATGCTAATTATGCTATAAATAATAAGGAAATCTAGTTATTTTTCTAGTTGTTATAGTATATGCGTAGGTACATCTTGATTATTTAATTTACTCATTCTATCTATTTGTTTATTTATAAAATATTAGGCTATTAATAGCTTTCGTTTCGTTCTGCTAAGTGCTATAATTATTATTAAGTAGTTTAAGGTAAAAAGCTTATCTTTATTGCAAATTATTATTTTTAGAATGTTATAGTGTTATAAAAGTTAATTTAGAATAAGGAATATAGGTTTCTGAGCTATAGTTATCTGCTAGCATAATAGTAATTCTACGAGTTTAGTAAATTAGTAACATGGAATTGTAGCTTGTTCTATTCGCAGGATCTTTTAACTAGGGTGATCTGATTATAAAATTTATAGTAATATCTTTCTATAATGCTACTAGTATCTAGACTATTAATATTCTTTTATACTTAAGATAAGTATCGTGCTTATTTTATTAGCTATTTATATATTTACAAATATACTTTATTACAACTTTTTTTACTCCTCTAAATGCGTAGCTTTATTAAATAAGTCCTATTATATTCCTAACACTAAGGTGTCGGTATACAAGGTTATCAAGGTATTATTATATAACTTTTAGTGTATTATTCTTTGGGTTCTTTTGGTATACTAATACGGAGTTAATTAAGTTCTACTATAGGTTTTAAAGATCTATCTTTATTTTACTAGAGTATTATAGAGTAGGTCTTAGCCCTATTACTTGTAAGATTACTACGCCTACTAAGGGCGTCTACTTGTCTATTTTCCTTACCTAGGGTGTATATAATCTTAAACTTGTATTATTTTACTATTTTTAAATATTTTACTTATTATAGCGTAAATTCCTTGGCAGTGATAAATCTTATAAAGTTTCTATAGTCCATAAAAATAGTAAGACTTAAGTAACTAGTGCATAAATTCTTTTATGCTTAAGTGCGTTAATAATTGCGTAGAGTTCCTTATTATGTACGTTATATCGTATTTCTGCGCCGGTAAACTTCCATAAGTAGTATATAATAAGATACTATCTACTATTCTTTTTTCCCTTTACGTAAGCGCTAATCGCTAGATCGCTTACGCTTATTTTAATATTTAATAGTTTTTTATCCTTAAAGTAGATAAGAATAGGTAATATGGTGCGTACTGATATTAGGTGCTAAAATAATCTTTTATATTCCTTTATCTGTCTAAAGAGTGCTTCTTTCATTATGAAGTTGGTTAAAGGCATCGTGACCTTTTCGTAGTTCTTTATAAATTATTAATTAAATTTATAAAATTAAAAAATTCTTAAATATTATTAACTATCTTTAGTATTAGCTAGTTCTTAATATACTTAATCTTGTCTATCGCGACTTTCATTCCTTCTATACTAATAATATGTCTTAAGAACTTTAATCTTATTACATGCCACTTACACTTCTTAAGCTTCATTTAGATGTATGCTTTGTTTAATAATTTTAATACTATTTATATATATGGAATATAATCTAATTTGTTATTAGAGAAGGCGAGGATATTATCTATATATAATAATAATAAATATATCTAGAGAGTTACAAAGTGTATTATTAACTAGTGCTTAGATGTTTACTATTGCGTTTATCATTCTAAAAGGTATAATTATATATTTGTATAGTCTATAGCGTAATCTAAACGCTGTTTGCTATTCATTATCTTCTTTAATTTATATAAGGTAGTATCTATGTTATAAATCTATTATAGTAAGGATTTTTACTTTTAAGAGTTAGCCTTAGCGCTCTAAGATATTCAGTAGCATGTATTAATTTTCCAATATTTAATATAAATACAAAGGGGCTAGCTACTAGCCACTCTAATAGTTATATATAGCCCTTATTAAAGTTTATTTCAATAAATTCCTTTTCTTGCTGGGGTTCCTTTTTAGTCTTACTATAAAGTAGTTTAATGGGTAGCGTTTTCCCTACTTTTAGGTCTATCGTAAAATCGTAAAGTTAATATTTAGATAGGTTTACTTTTCCTACCTTTGTAGTAAATAGTAAATATATAATACCATACTTAGTAGCATTCTAGAATTTTATAAAGTATACTATTATCTATTTTCTTGCGCTTTTTAACTTAGTAACTCCTGCTACCGTCTGCTAAGAGTGTTTTATATTTAATTACTTTTAATTATATAACTGAGTTATTCATAGCTCTTTTATTTACTATTATACTCTATTGATACGTAGGTTCTACTTATAGTATATAGTTACGGCGCTTAAAGAATGGCGTTCATTATTCTTAAGTAATTATAGGGTTACGCTTTCTTTCTTAATACTATTAAGGGTAGTCACTTTTTAGTGTCTATAGATCTTAAGCGTTATTTTAATCCTATACTCTATTCGTGTCGTGCCTAGTAACAGGTATCTATTTATAATATAAATAGAATATATTAGTGCCTTCGTGTATTTATAGAGTCCTACTCTATTAAATATATTTTAGGATATATAGTTTTCTTATGCTCCTAAATTTAGCATAGCCTTTATTTATACTCTTTTAAGCTATACCAGTAGATTCATTAATACCTAACTATTAGTAGCGTTTAACTCCTTAAACGCGTCTTCCTGCGTAAGCCTAGGTTTAAAAAGGATGTCTTTTTAATTAGTGCTTTTATTAGCTTATGGTAACTCTTGCTCCTTTTATCTTATAGCTATTGCTAAGCCTTACTATAGAAAGCTTTATTATTTCTAATAATTAATTAAATCGTTAGGGTCCCTAATACCTTACTTAGTTAATTAAATTCATATATTTTTTTACCTGTGTGTTACTTGCAGTTAGAGTCTAAACACGTTTATTAAATATATAATAAATATTATTTATCTACTAATAATAATACGCCATACTTTTTAGCCTAGTTTAGTTATAGAAAATGTCTTGCCTCTTACTTATTTTATAGTGCAAGATAGGATAATTAAACTATTCTTAATAGTATTATTATTCTTATAAAGGGAAATATCCGAGATATTTAGCGTAGTAGTAGATTATATATTAATTATTTCTACAGAATCTCTACTATAGATTTATATGTAGAGGGGTTTTGTAGTCTGGGGTGTTCTATAGTTTGTATTTTGGATTTTTTAAAATGGTAACTTTTTTTAGTATTTGTGACGGCCCGGCATGCCGGCAGCTCACATGACCTCGCGTACGAGGCGCAACTGCCTTACGCCCTAGTGCGACTGCTCGCGCACCTAGCGCAGTTACCTTAGGTGGGTAGTTGTTCCGCTCCAACGGCCGCGCACAAAAGCGCGCGAGCCCTGTGTACCTACAGCCTCCTTATCTTAGTGTAGCTAAAACAGAGCTAACTTACCTTATCTACTCTTTTAATAAAGGAGCCCGTGCTTATCCTTTTATTATATTAAAATTATTTAATACTTTAGTTAGAGATAGTAATAGAATATTTGGTTAAATTACTTAATCTATCTACACGTATAACTTAATAATAACTACTTTAAAGGACTTATTATATAACTACACTAAGCTATTACTTTGTTAGAAAATAGTTAATTAATATAAAAAAAGTCTTAATACTACTAAGTAAGGCTTAAAGGGAGTTAAAAATATATATAATTTAAACGTAATATACTATAGTAGCTAGAAGAGCTAAATATTTTACTACCTTTATTAAATAAATAGTAGTGAGGTCTATACGACACATAATATAATAATACTAAAATACCTATTTATTACGTTAGTACTTAAGAAGCACATGCTTAATAGCGCGTATAATCTATTTAAATACTTTACCTACGAAGAACACGAGATCTAGAACTATAGCTATATTACTAAGGAGAACTACGACTAAGACACCTTTATAAAGCTAGCCTATATTTAGTAAGGTATTAACGAAGACCCCTCGTAAGCACCCTAGCTACTTATCTTTATAAGTAATAACCTAATTCAGGTAACGCTAAAAGGCGTAATTAAGCACTTTTAATAGGACTTTATAGTAATTATAGCTAAGCTAGCTAGCTAACTACTCTTTTATAGTATAAAGCGATAATAACTATATATATATATTACTAAATTACTACTAACGCTCTAGCTAAAGGTAACGAGCTTTATAATACCTTTATTTAAGTATAGTAAAAGATAGACAAGCTAAAAGCCTAGCTTACTAAATATATTATAATAAGCTCTACCTTTAATACGCTAGTAGCTTAATCTTATACTACTTACTTCTAAATCTTACTATTAACGCTATAGAATTAGGGTAGCTATATCTTTACTAGCCCTTTAGGTTTAAAACCTAATAAGCTTAATAACTTATATCTTCCCTACTTATTACCCTTTAGACTTACTACTTATTTAAGTACTTAGCCTATTAACTTGCTCTTAGTTAAGTTCCTTAATCCTTTACTACTTTTAGATAACAAGAATACTATAACGTTTAACTACTAAAGAGCATATATAGAAAACAAGCTATAATTAAATAGTAATTAGTTTATTAAAAATAACATGTAAGATACCTAAGAGCGTATTATAGCTTATATAATAACGCGTACTAAGGATCCTGCTTAAAACTGGCTTAAAACGCTAATTAGCGCCCTCTATAATAGTAGTAAGGCTATTAATAATAAATTTTATTAGATACTTTAAGCTAAGCCTTTAGTAATCTGTATAAATAGAAGAATACTTACTAGGCCTTTAGCTAGCTTTATTTATACACTACTACTAAGTTTATAAGCTTTTAAGCTAAACTCTTTTACTTAGCTACTTAGCGTAAGCTCGTTGCAGATTAAAAGGTTAAGTAGTTCTATAAAAAGCTTAACGTGGTTCACCACCAAGCGGGCCAACCCCACCGAGCGGGCCACTTTTTAAAAGTCAGTCTATTGCGAAGCGCCTCCTACAACACTACTATAATTTACTATAATTCGCAGAACATAGAAATACTATTTAGACCTATTACTATTAAATGCATCTATAATTTCTACTGCGCAAGTGCGAGCGTTGTGACCAGCTTCGCCGCAACGTCCGCAGCGCCTCTGCCCACGCACCCTCTTTACAGACTCTTTACCCTCCTTTTGCCTACTACTATCCTTTTTAGCTATTAAATTGACTACCTCTCTTACTATAAGTGTCTTAGCTACCTAAATATACTTCCTCTTTTAACTTTTTACCTTTATTGCTATCTCTACTGTCTTACGAAGCCCTACTATTTTTTATTATATTAATACTATTTCGTGCCCTATTAATACAACACCTTTGTTAAGCTGCTTAACAGCTCTAAGAAGTAAAGAAACTAGTAAATCTCTATACTTCTATACACGCTTATAAACTAGCGTTAACTAAGCCTCTATCTCGCGGAGGTTACTTAGTATTTTTAATTCCTATAGGGTGTCCTTTACGTTAGGTGGAGTTAGCGTACGAAGAACTATATTAAGTCTTAATAATACTGCCTCTAGGTTATATAGGACTAATCTAGCGCCTCTAAAGCCTGCGTAGATGTTCGCCTTTATTATTACCTTCTTAAAAGCTATTTTAAAGGCTAGTAAAAAAGTCTCCTTCTTAATCTACTTAGTACTATACTATGCTAAGCTACTAATCTCATTACTGTACGCCCGCTTTAAAGGCGAAAAACAACCTACATTAAGTAGCTATAAGAGGTGTAATAAGTGTAGAGGCATATAGAGAATAATAATCTTCTATTTCTTATAGTATTTATAGAATTCGTGTAACTAGTGGCTCTCGTGACTATTTATAATTAGTAGCCAGTGTGCACCCAAACTACGCGCCTTAGTATAAGTATTAAAGTACCTTAGCTAGGTAAGGCTAAGCTTATTTAACGTCTAGCTATTAGGACTAACTTTAATAACCTAGTTTTAGGGTAGATTGTAGAACTAGGACGTAATTAGAACCTTACTAAGGAAGATAAGAAAAGGTAGTAGAGCCTAGCCTTTAGCGCTAATATCCTAGATATTAGTAACCTACTTATAGTTACTAAGTTAAATCTTCTTTAGGTTGCTTTGCTTCTTAGAGCCTGTAAAGACTATCTAACCCTATATTACCCCTATTATAAAGCCTATCTTGTTAAAGTTGTACGTATCGTTATTAGCGATACCGTACTTAGCCTTAGTATTAGTAACTAGCTTAAACTAGGGCGTTATAATACGTAGATCTTCGTTTAGGGCTTACTAATAATTATATAAATAGCTCCTTTAAAGCTTAATTTCTAGCGTACGCGTCTTAAGCCTGTCTATTTAGTGCTTACTAATAGACTATCTACTGCGCTTAGTAAGTAGATTATTAGCTATATTTTAGACTATATCCCTTATTGCACCTATTTCTCGCTAGTTAAGCTTAAGTATACGTTAGACTAGAGCCTCCTCCTCTAGCTTAGTTAGCTTCTTTAAGTTAGGCTTGCGATCGCGTTAAGAGAGGGCTCCTTAATATTATTATTATACTATTATTTAAGGCACGCTAAAAGCTATAATAACGCGTCTTTTACTTTTATCGCGATTTTTAATTATAGCTTAGATAGTAAGCTATAGTACGCTTTTAGTATAAGGTTATTGCGCGTTATGTTGTGATGGCATTATAGTATAAGCTAGAGGTGGGCTGCATTTAGCAAAGTTGGCCCGCTCGGTGGGGTTGGCCCGCTCGGTGGTGAACCACGTTATAAATTAACTTTATATAAATATAAGCCATAACGTCTCCTACCTAAAAAATAATTATAATAAATTTATAGGTATAACTCGTAACCTAGCGCGTAAAGCTATTATTACTAATAATTAAGCTATAATATAGATGGTGCGTAAGAAGACTACTATTTTACCTACTAAATCTTATAAATATATACTATTACTAGTGTTATAACTTACTTATACTATATTCGCGTAAGCTATAGCCTCTTAGCCTAGCTTTACTACCCTAACACTAGCTAGCTAGCCTATCTACTTTTATTATTATAAGATTAGCTACGTTGCCCGTAATTACCTAAATAAGCTAGTTAATCATAAGGCTATGAAGCTATTAGCTAAAGTAAAGGAGAAAATCTATTATAACGCCATAAATAAAAACTTGCCCTTAAATACTAAATTAATAAATAACTTTCTCTAAAGAAAGTCTTCTTCTTAGAGAAGCCTACTAAAGTTACTAGTATTAAAGAGCCTTTATTTAGTAAGAGCGCTTTTATTAAACTTTATTATGTTTTAATAAACAGGCTTATAATTAAGCTATAAGCATTTATTAATACTAGCGTAGGTAGCTACGTCCTAGTCTACCTTAAGTACCTCTATATAATTAAGAAGGGGCTTAAAATATTTATTAAGAATATAGATGCTATTCCCTTAGCAGGATATAATAGTTAACTAAATAAGTAAGTAAATAAGTACTTTTAAGCTAATCTAGTGTTAGATAGTTACTACTTTACTACTTACTTTATACCCTATAATACTAGTAAAGAATATAAGGCTAGCGCACCTTTAGTTACATACTATCCTAAATAGTTCTAGCGTTAGGTTGGCACGTACTAGAGACCTCGCCTACGGCCAATCTCTATCACTTAATTAATTAACTTCATCAACTATCGAGATCACGCCATTTCAAAGTGACAGAATACTATTAAATCTGACAAAAACACTAGAATAATAAAATTAACCTTGTAGGACGTAGCTATCTACCAGGACCTATTATACAATCTAGTAGAATTTCGACTGTTAAGACACAAAGGGATCTAGTAAAATATTTAAATAAATCTTACTACCCTCCAAGGAGCTGAGAACAGAGTTATTAAAACTATAATTAAGATATTTAGATAGTAGGTACTAGAATATAAGTCACTACCACCTGCCGCATATTACACGCACAAGATTACTACAAGAACTAAAAGAGGACTACAAAAGGCTTTAGCTATGCTGTGGCACAAGAGACTAGGTTACCTAGGCCTAGCAGCTATCGAGCACCCGGTGTGACAAGCCAAGGGGGTACGCGTTAAAGGTATTATAATTATAAAGTGTAACTCTTGTAGGAGAGCATAGTCTAGACGGCAGATAAGCCACGCCCCACGAATTAACGACGATAGACCTAGAGAGAGACTTAGCATTAACCTCTATATATATAAGACCTAAGGCGTTACTAAAGAGAAGAGTTAAATACTAATTACTAATAAGTTCTTAGGTATATAATATGACCTTTACTTTATAAATTATTAAATAGTAGGGTTAATTATTAAGGTCCTTTTAATATTTATTTTATTCCCTAAGAACTACTACAACATCTCTATTAAAACTATTACGGCGAATAACGAGATTACTATAGTTAAACTGGATATTTAAAAAATAGTTAGTAACTTAAAGTATAATTATAAAGCCTTTTATACTAAATATATAAGCTTAAAATAAACGCGTAGAATACTTATGGGGGTGTAAATAAGGAGAAAGTTCGCGTAATACGGCTTAATACTAACCTATTTTAGGAGCTATAGTCTAAGATTATAAGAGCTACTGTATACCTTTATAGTTAAACGCTAAAACTACGCAAACAATTAGAAAACGCTATACGAGATATTCTTTATACGAGTTACTTTTAGTAATAGGATAGTCACGTTACTACAGAAACCTAATCTCGTACACCTAAAAGCATACGGCTGCAGGGCATTTATAATAACTAATAATACTTACTAAGGTAAATTACGCCTACAACGCCTTAACTTAAAGGCATAGATTAGTTATCTAGTTAAATACTAATTATTAAATATTTACTAAATATAGATACTATCGCTTAGCAAGGGAATAAGCACCCAAGACGTTGTCTTTAACGAAGAGTTAGTATTTAATAAGAGGATTAAGGACTCTATAAATAGTTTTATGCATAGCACGCTTTAAGAAATAATAACGCATGTAAGAACTATTAAGCTACTAACTTTTACCTAATAACTATAAATAGACTTCTTTTATAAAGATAAAGCCCCTATAGGTTTATTAGAATAATAAGATAAAGTAGATTTACTAGGCTACTATTAAGGGAGGAAAATTAAAAATTGCTACTTAACTTTTCTAATAATACTACTCGTAGTGTTACTTGCACGGTTAATAGCTAGAGAATAAATAAATCTGACGTAATAAGTATTTTTAATAACTATTTCCTAAGTAGTAGCTTTTATAGCGGGAACCTAAGTTAGTCGTATTAGGAAATATAAAGAAGAAGTTATAAATAAGGCTAAGATACTAAAAATACTTACTAAAGGTTTAAAGCCCTATTAAAGTTAACTTTTAACTTTACTAACGTGCCGAACTAAGCTTAAAGATTACTTAATAAGTAAGATATTTAAAAAGGCTAAATAAGTATACCTCGTAATCTACTAAAAGATAAAATTATAATTAGAAATACTATTAAAGAAAATTAAACTAATAGAATAATATATTCTTAACTATATACAAGTATACACCTATAAACTTAATAAGTACTATCGCTTACTGAAGTGTAAGGCGCGACTAGTTATCTAAGATAATTAATAACGTAATATTACTTTATAAGACACTTACGTAGCTACGCTTACTAGTAGGCTATTTTAAATAATAATAGTAATAGTACCTTACTATAATATAGAGCATAAGTAATATAACGTTACTAATGCAATTGTCCATGCAATAATAGATTGAGAGGTGTATATAAGAATATCTTAAGGTTATTAGAAGCCTGGAACAATACTATAAGTAAACAAGGCACTGTACGGCCTCCACATTTTATCACTCCTCTAATAGAAAGAATTTACGACAACGCTTAAAGCACTAGGCTTCTAGACAGTGCCTTATAAGCTATACTACTTAAGTAAGAGTAGAGGTATTATATTCTTTTACGTTAACGGTATTATACTCGTATATTATGAGGGGAAAAAATAAGAAGCTTAATAAGGAATTAAACGCTTATAAGATAAGTACACTTTTACAAAAAAAATAACCTTTAATAGTTCCTTAGTATAAAAGTTATACGGGACTAAATAAGCTATAAAATTTAAGTATTATAGGCTGCCTACTCGAATAAAATTAGCAGACTAGTAAATAAGATAAACATTTAACATAACATTTCTAAAGCTACAATTAAATAATAGCTAAAAGAGAGGTTAGCAACGCTAACTAAGATTAATAAATTCTAACGCAAGATTAGATTATTACTCTTTATTATAGTTACTATAAGACTAAATATTGCCTTCGCAACTTCACGCCTGGCTTAATTTCTATTAAAACTAAGCCCTAATTACTAAGACGTAGCTAACTAAGTCCTTTTATATTTTTAAAGCATAAAGTAGCAAGCCTTATAGCTTAAAAGTAATACTAGACTTTAGATTACAAGTAATGCATCTTTTACTAATAATATAATAGACTATAAAAGCTCCTAAAGCTACGCTATTAGGCTCTTTAGTAGATATATTACTTAGAAGGCTAATAAGCAAGATATTATAATAATATTAATTACTAAGGCTAAACTACTAGCGCTCTTTTAGGTAGCAAAAAAAGGTCTCTTTGTCTTAAGACTACTTTATAAACTTTAGATTAAGTGAAACGCACGCACTGTTACTGTTTTGTACAATAATAAATAAACTATATGCTTAGTAACTAAAAAGGTTTCCCGCCTCTGAACTAAGCTTTGTTATGTAGACATCTATAATTACTAGATCTAATAAGAAATATCTAAGGGCAGGATTAAGGTAGAGTACATATAATTAGTCAATATAACTATTAATAGCCTTATAAAGGTACTCCTTAGAAGCAAGTAGGAGGGCTTCCACTAATAACTTAAATTAGTTAATAAATATTATATCTTTTAAAAATTTTATAGTTGCATAAGTACTAGCTTAAAGTATTTCTAAGCTAAGGGGGTGTGTTAGATAGAATAAGCTATGGTAAGGTCAGATCTGCACAATTGAGTAGGGACGACTTGGCTTGGTACACTAGCGAAGAAGTTAGAACCAACTGAACATATATGAGACGACAAGACACGATTATTAATATTATCAAGTTGCATACACATCTACTTATCATACTATCTAACACTACTACGGATTTTAAAGCCTTTATTAAAAAGTAAGTATTACTATACTATTCACTATACCTTGGTCTATAATATATTCTTATTCTTAATAACGCGTTTATTTATAGATTAGAGTAGCTCTGCAAGCTATATAAATAGTATAAAGTTTTACTCAAGTTTTAATTACCCTACTTACTAGATCTTAATCTAATAAAGACGAAGTTTAATAATATTGAGGCTTAGATTAAAAGACATTATTCGCTTATTAAAGACTTTAAGAGCTTTAAGATTTTTTTTTACTTAGTTAGGCTTATAGCATGCATGCTGGGTAGCACTTTAAAAAAATATTATTAATTAATGTAGTTATTTTTATACTTCTAATTATTTAAAGCTAGAAATCTTGCTTCTTATTCGTGCAAGCGCCCTAATTTTAAAGCTATATACCTCTTATATATTATTTATTATGCCCTTATTAGGCCTCCTTATTTTAAGTATATTTATAGTCTATTAATTCTCTATTAGGTTCTCTTAAATAGGCTTTAAAATAGCCCTTTGCTACTTGCTGCTAAACCATAGCTAGTTAAAGAACTAACTAAGAAGATTAACTAGATCTATCTTTAACTAAAGTAGGCTGGAATTATAAGGTGGATTACTTAAGTAAGGTAAATAATATTAAAGAGGCTAGTTTATCTACCTAAGCTAAGTTATAAGTAGAGTTAAAACTAAATTATTAACTATTAATAAGCTAGCATCTTTTTTTACTAGCGTCTACTTTTTATAGGTCTTCTAATTTCTTTTTTTTGTTTACTAGGTTAATAATAATATTCTATAAAGACTAGTTAATAGTAGACTCGCCCTTAAGAAGTTTCTTATCTTATTACTAAAATTTCCCCGCGCTAATAGGACAGTAATAAATAGCTTAGTTAGGAAAGTTAGTTAACTTTTTATTCTACTAATATAACTTACCTTTATTATAGTAGTAAACGTTAATATAAGGCTACTAATTAGCAATTACTAGTATTCTATTACTAGAGGCCTCTTTAGTGGCAAGCACTTTAGTCAGATTAGTAAGTTAAGCTTATATAGCTATTTTTTACCTCCTAATTTATTACTACTACCCTAATTTAAAGTAATAATAAAAGCTATAATCTCTACCTCCTTCGTTTTAAATAAATATAGCGTAAAATTTAAAGATAGCTACCTTAAAGACTAGCGCTAATACTACCTTTTAATTAAATTTAAAACTTAGTTTAGATTATTATATATATAAATCTTTTAAACATAGTAGTTAGCAATCCGCACCTTTTATAAAAAGTAATAGTTTAAAACTAGCTAATAATAAACTTCTTTAGTGGTAGATTTAATAGGATTTAATTTCTCTAAGCCTCTAGCTAAAATAGGAACAGATTGTTGATATTAAATATAACTAATTTTACGCTAGGTAGTCTCTTTTTTGCTAGTAGTAATAGCTTTCTAAATACTTATAAAGCGTACTAGTGGCGGCGCAGTACTATTAGCATCTTTATTCTTAATCTCCTTTTTAATATCTTTATCTTCTTCCTCGACAAGAACAGGTTCTACATGTTAGGCTAATAGAGGTAAGGGTAATAATACTAACTTCTCCTTTATCTTCCTTATTTGTTTTATTTTAGTCCTCTTAGTCTTCTTAGAAGGCTATAAAGTAATAAATATTAATAATAATTAGGTACGCTTCGATCTATTAGGTTTAAAAAGATAAGGTAATAAGCAAGTTGGTAACTACTAGCGCTAAAGAGCTATAAGTAGCTATATAAAAGGTTTTATATAATTATATTAATTAGGTAACGCTCTAGCTTTAAATTTTAGGTACTTATAATTTTCTTTTTATTTATTATGTGTAGTTAGAAGAGGTTACACCGTTCCTTATACAAATTTTGGCGGGGTGGGATGCGGGACAATCTTCTTGGTGGTTTTTACCGATATTTCCGAAACGACGGTAACTACACAAAGCACTCTACGGGCTTTGCATATCTTTACTACTTTGGCAGAAAGAGTTCACATTAACGCTCCGTAATATTGATTTTAAAATAATGCCCTATAAGCTATGATATCTTATTAGGGATAGTATTATTATTATTATTATTTATATAGGTAGCCTTATTATTATTTATATAGGTAACCTTATTATTATTTATAATAGGTTATAAAAGTAAGCTGCTAAAACTGCTCTAGTAATAATAAGTACTAAATTTATACTTACTAGTAGTAATAATCTATAGTAATTTCTAGAAGTTAAAGTTATTAGAGATTAATTAAATTAAAGTCTTTAGCTTTCCTAAGCCTTATATATTAATAAAATATCGCGCCTTATTAATTACTATAAAATTTATTATAATATTTTAATAGTAGCAGTTAAACTGTTCCCACGATTAGGGCTCGCTAGTAAGGTTAAAGTTAATTAATATTATCGAAGGATAGGGTCAATCCTCTATGCTATAGTAATTACGTAACTAAATATTACCTTTATAAGCTCTTTATTATTATAGTTCTTATCTAACTTAAGTAAAGAGCACTAAGTGGCTACTAACTAATTTTTCTTTTGCCTTACTAATACTAGATTAATGGATCTTTAGCTTAGTAGTGTAAATACTTTAGAAGTAGCCAGCAACGCGTCCTTTACTAATAATACGTTTAATTATAGAAGCTTATAAAAATATATTATTAAGCCTTTTAGTAGCCTAATTACCTAAAAAGTAAATAAGTA
This sequence comes from Bimuria novae-zelandiae CBS 107.79, assembly GCA_010015655.1. NCBI lineage: Eukaryota > Fungi > Ascomycota > Dothideomycetes > Pleosporales > Didymosphaeriaceae > Bimuria > Bimuria novae-zelandiae. The sequence continues at coordinate 675,700 of ML976664.1, read as the reverse complement.
AAATATAGTTATTATATTAATAATTAAAGATAAATTAATAGCTCTTTTACAGGTTGCTAAGGAGGCTATATTTACCTTATAGATACTAAAGAAGCTAAAGTTTAATCTTGGTAATTTTCTTATTACGATTAATTATAATAATTAGCAAACAATCCGTTTTAGTATTAAAGAGATTACTAAGTTACGGACTAAGCTTTATTATATAGATATTTATAATTATTAGCTAAGACAAGAGGTCGCACTAGGGATAATTAAGGTAAACTATTAATACCTAGAAGATATAGTTATAGATAAACTTATAAAGGCCCTACTAGCTAATAGATAGAGCAAGTTTCTCAATAAACTAGGACTGATAGAGATTAAGAATAAAATTAAGAACAAAGAAGTTAACCTGCTTAAGCTAGAGTAAAGAATAAAGGCTTTTAAGATTAAACTATAAGACTATTTAATTACTAATAAATAATATCTAGCTTAAGGATAAGTCTGAGCTAAGGGGCTGTGACTAATTATATAGTCCTTTACGCTTGCAAGGTGGCTATCGCGCTTATACCCTTATATAAGATACATTTCTCCCTTGCACGAGATACATTCCTCCCTTACATAAGATATATTCTATAATAAAGCAAGGGATATCCTTATAGTTATATAGAGGATGCTACCTCCCATAGCAGAAAAATAAATAATTATTCTAATCTATAAAGAACATCCTTAAATCTGACAACTTTAACCTCCTATAGTAAAAGACAGAGCAGTATCAGATTAAGGCTTAAGATATCTATAATATAGACGAGAAAGGTATCCTACTTGGCCTAACGTTTCGCTTAAAGAGTATCTTTAATAGGCCTCTATACGAGAGTAAGGCTATAAGGCAAGCTATTTAGAATAGTAGCTGCGAGTGAATATTGCTTATAGCCTGTATATACGTTAACGGATCTGTCCTAGATCTAGCTCTAATCTATTAGGCCACCTCTATAAATATATAATTAAGCTAAGTTAAGGATCTTAACCCTTAACACTATTACGCCCTTATTACTATATCTAAATTTAGCTAGTTAAGTAATTAGATAGGTTTTATATAGTTATAGTAAGTGTTTAATCGCCTTATAAAGGCTAAAGCTAGATAATTATATTAACTATTAATCTTTAATAGCTATAAATCTTGTATTATTATAAATTTTATTAACTATTTTAATTATAATAGGATTCTATTAGCTATTTATTTATTTTATTTAACTTATATATTATAGCCTCTTAATGTCTGCGTGTTTAAGCCTCTATTAATAGCATATTTAAATAAGCTATTAGCCTTCTTATAGAATAGCTAGGGGCTAGTCTCTATTACTAAGAGGGACTTCTTTAGCCTATTCTAAAAAGCCTAAATTAGCACTATAAGGTAGCTATTAATTTTTAAGTCTTTAAAGTTATAGATCTCTCCTTGCTAGATCTAATAACTATCCTTAAGTAATTTAATTAGACTATACCCTGTAATTAATAATAATAAGAGAGCTTAACCTTAATACTTAGTATTTTAAATTAGAGAAAGATTAACTAGCCACTAAAAGCTATTATTAATATTAGGTATAGTAATAAGGCTAAGAAGCTAAGTTAAACTATATATTTAATTTTTATATAAAAGTAACTTTTAAAGTATAAAAATAAAGGCCTATAAAAGGCTTTAGTAACGTAGAAGAAACGCTTAAAGCAAAATAGATTTTACTTTTTAATTAGCTAAATATATATTATACTAAAGCTATTTTTTAATTACTTTATAGCGTATAGCTGGCCAGCGATTATTAACACTAAAAAAATAATAAAAAGTAGTAATTATAGCTTTAAAAATGTAAGTAAGTAGAAGCTTATTAAGCTATTTAGTAGCTTAAAATAAGACTACTTTAAGAGAGGCGTATTACTTAAGTAGCTACTAAAAATACACGCGTAAAGTAGAAGGCTAATAAAGCTACTAAGTAACGCCTTAAGTAATAGACTCGTAAAATATAAAATTAATTTTAAAAATGTATTAAAATATTTAAATTAGGTAATAAGAAGCTTTTAAAGCCTCTTAATAAACTTATTAAAAAAATAGCCTTAGCGTAAGGCTATAAATAATAAGAATGTCTTATTTACTATATCTACCTTATAGACAGGTAATAGCTATATTATCTAAATACTAAGTAAATATCTATAATCTAATTTAATAGTAATTACCTATGGACTTAAGAGACTTTAACTGTGGAAAATCTCGTAATAATATTAATTATAGGTAGCTTAGTAGCCTCATGTTGCTGGCCGAGCGATCATGTTGTGGTGGCGCGTTCAGTGACGCGGCGCGCCAACTGCCAAGCTACGATAGTCCCTAGCGTAGGCTGCAATGCCTTTCATTGGCTGAATTAAGACAAGTGCGAGGCTGCCATCCAGATTAGGACCTCCATCTCATTCGCCCATCGCCACAGTATAGATATCGTGAGGCCAACAGAGTTCACAATCTATTTGGTGTATTCGACCTAAATCACATAATGTATAGCCAGCAAGCCTGAGGAATATGCTAACTACCGCCTTCTACCAACACCTCCACCACTTGCGCCTCCCTTTTATTGGCCAAACTAACGACCTCACCAATACCTGCAGCCTCCTGCTCATCCTCCAATGCGCGAATCTCCTCCCTGCAGTCCCACAACTTCTCTTTGGCGCGATTAAATGCTGCCTTTTTGATCTCCTTTGGTGTCTTCGCTTGGCCCGCAGCCCCATAGCTTATCTCATCCAGAATAACATTCTGCTAAGCCTCAGACGTGCGCTCATAGAACGCGCGGTGAGACTCAAAAGGTCGCGGATGAGGCAGCGTATCTGTAAGCGCGGAGATCTCCTCAGTTGTACCAATATCTTCTTCAGGCGTGTCTTTGGTCAAAACCGCGAGAGGTAAATCAGTAACACTAGTTGGAGCTATAGAAGCCGCGGCAGATTTGTCTTCATCGTCCTCATTATCTTCCTCGTCAGAATACTCGTCCTTGTCATCCTCAAAGTCAGCCTCGTCTTCGCTGCCCTGCCAGTCTTCCAGCTCGCGCTTGAAGATCTCAACAACTCCAACTAAGTAGTTTAGATTAAGAGACCAGAGCTTGTCGAAGGTAAATTCGCGGTCGCCTTTCTCAAACATGCCGCCGTAGATGTAGAGCGTGTCGCCTTGCACAGTCAGTGCAGCATTAAATTAGGGGTGCGGAAACTCGTAGAGACGCGGCTTCTCTAGGCAGGTATTCCCCTCCTCGTCCTGCTCTTTTTCTTTTTCTTCCTCGTTTTTAGAAGTGGGTACTGTAATGCCTCCAGCTTTCATCTCTAGCGCTTTAAGATTGGCAAGAAGTTCTTGCTTGTCCACCCGCGCATAGTCGCGGCAGTTAATATTGGCCTGTTAAGCAGCCTTTTTATAAGCATTTGCTTTAGGACAGCGTAGGTTAAGAGGCATGTAGCGATTGCGCTTAATGTTCCAGATCAAGAGTTAATGCCTTCCTTACTCTCCACTACGTCGTGCACGCCACTAAACATAATGCCACAACCTTTGTAGAAAGCCATTATCGCGCCTGGGTGGGGCAGATTTGGCGTATTTGCAGGGCGTTTGCGGCGCTCCTAAGATACAGCCAGTAGCGTTGTTAAAGGCTGGTCTGCCGGCGGTAGAATAATGCGTATAAACTAAGTGTCCTCGTGCACTTTGGGCTTTAATACCATACACTGCGCTCCACCTCTGCTTTGTTGCTTTTTACCTTTACCTTGCTGCTGCTGCTTCCCTCCAGCTGCGGTCCTAATGCGAGAATAACCTCTGTAAAGAACAGCACCTTAATCATGAGGGAGCAATATAAAGCTCAACCACGCGTTAGGAACAGTACGTGCAGAATGCAGTTTTAGTGTGTGCCAAACAAAGTTTACACAGTTATATATCTAGATGTTGTTAAGGTACTTTGTTGACGCAGACGTGTCTTGGAAGCTGCCAAATAGGATAATATACTGTTTAAACCCCAGCATCTAATGTCTATTCCTAGCTAGGGGATTTTAGGCCTTTCCCTTTACCTTAATCCGCGTCCACTTACGACTTTGCAGGTCCAGTTTCTAGAAACTGTCGTAATGGTAGAAAGTAGCCTATTTTAGAGAGCTAAACTCGCTACCAAATAGGTATATTTCTTTTGTATTCACGGCCCTGCACCACGCATGTCTGGAACGTGGAAGAGGCAAGTTAGGGGATGTTACCTTATTCTAGAGATCTTTCTTTATATTATAGACATACAAGTTACTATAGAAATTAACTATAGCACTGTTATAGTACTCACTACTGTACAGGAAGAGTTTATTATTGTTTACCAGGTTGCCTATTATTAGACTTAAGGCTCTTGCTAATAGTGGGTTGCACGGCACTTTAGTATTGGCAAGGTACTATTCCTGCTCTTTTACGTATTGTACAAGGACTTTATTAAGATCTACGGACTCGGTATCTAAATCTACGTCCTTAGTCTTAGTTGCCAGTTTCTTGTCTTTCTTGCTAGCCTCCTTCTCTTGCTTGGTTGCTTTTGCTGCTTTTGCGGCGGCCTTCGTGTCCCATGCCTTTTTTTCTTATCTTTTGCCATGATTAAACTCGCCACACGTTGGAATTCGGTTAAAAATTAGGAAGTTTGTCTACCTTTCAGTCACTGCGGATGTCACCGATTATGGATGGAGGTGTCTAGTACGAGGCAAGCAGGCATAGGCTCCTGCAAATATTTTAGTGTCTTCTACTAGAACCCTAGACTAGCTGACCACAGATGTTTGTTGCACGTCCATGGATTTTGAGCAGCGGGTTTCCCCGCTGCCATAGTTTTCAGGAACAACGCTAGCCGTTTTGGGAAGCCCCTCTCTCCTTATTAATAAAGCCCTTAGGAGCCACCACCTTTACATTCACTATTTACAATCTCCGCAGAAATAAACACGACCTAGCCTCCCAAATTTCTGGTCTTCATACATTCAGGGTAATTAATTATAAGAAAACTTTCAGCGTCCCTGTAAGCAGGTGGGTGGTACGTGTGAAGGTAGTATATTGTGTGTGTAATTGCCTGAGTTGCCCTGAGTTGCCCCATGTGTACATCGAGTGATTAGAGGCTCGTATATAGTAGGCGAGCTGACTCATGAGGCTAGTGCCGTCATGTGACATAGCTCTAGGTTGCTTACACAAACATATTTCTCTTCATAGTGCCACTACCTCACAATGTGTAGAATTGTCACGTGCACTTTCGGAAAGTTGTGCTTCCGAGTTCCGGTTTTGTCGTCGCGGTCCTTACACAAACCTCACATACCCCACCTACCGCAGCTATGTACATTAAGAAACAAACAATGGGTCCAACAGTTTACCACTACATTTCCGTAACAGACACATCTTAAAAAAATTACCTGAAAGCTCCTCAAAAAGGAAAAGCCACCCCGAGTCGTACTCCAGCTGTGAGACACGCCGATGCAGGCATCGCTCCTCTTCGGAACCGAGGTGTGAATCTTACGATACTAACTAAAATGGCGATCTCCGCTTGATGCGCGACTCTAGACTATCATTCAAACGCCTTGAACAGCTCTCCCGATTTTCCGAACTCGGCTACCACAATTTCCCTCCTCTTTCTCCTCTCCGATTCATCTTTCCCCCTTACTTTTACCTCGCACGCGAACGGTTTCGCGCAATGAAGAAACCCCTCAGAGTAGCCAGTCTGAGGATCAACATCAACAGCATCCGCACCGGGTTTCTCTGACAGCTCGAACGCCCACAGCAGTTTCGCCATGCCCACAAACAAATTGCGCTCAGCGAGATGGATGCCCGGGCACAGCCGTCTGCCAGCGCCGTAACCGTAATGGTCGCGTATCGCGTAATCTTTGGACGCGGCATACGTCGGGGCGGGCGCCGTGCGACCTGCATAGCGATCGGGATCAAAGGCGAACGGGGAGAGAGGCTCGGCGGCGGATGTTTGTTCGTGGTGCAGGCCCCATACGTTCAGAAGCACGGTTGTGCCTTTGGGGATATTGTACCCATCAACGACGTCATCTAGGGGGAATCCAAGTCAACAAGAGGATAATCACCAAGTAGCGGCATACGCACCGGCATTGGTGGCGTGTGGAAATGCCAACGGCGTAACTGGACGCCAACGCATGGTTTCCTTCACAATCTGCGCGACGTACGGGAGCTGAGCGTAATCTTCCCAACGGGGCGAGCGCTTGAGACTGGCTTCATCAGCACCGAGCACGGCATCAATCTCGGCTTGAGCGCGTTCCTGTACGTGAGGATACTTAATCATAGCTTGGAGAAAGGCAAGCAGGATCGAGGCAGACGTATCGGAACCGCCCTCCATCAGCACGCCGCCGAGGAAGTTGAGCTCGTTCTCATTGAGTGTGAGGCTGCTCTCATCTCCATTTCCCGGTGTTTCCATCGCGTCGAGAACCGTATCGAGCATAGAGGTAATTCGGTGTCCTGCCTCACGGCGCTTACGCACTCGCCCAACGACGCCCGCGTATAGTGCTACCATCATCCTGTTGACATCGAGCGAACGTTTTCTCCAATTACCGAATAGTGACTCGGGCACCCACTTTAGGAAGCCGAATATGTCCACGGGAGGAGTTGCGCCTGTTTCTATGACGGCTGACCATTTCTCTATCACTTCGTAGAGCTGCAGCATGTGCTTGGTGCGCACTGAAGGAGTACGGATTCCGAAGACCAGGCTCATTATAATACTGTTGCTGAAGCGTTTCGGGTGCAGCATTAAGTCCTTAGGCTCTACCATGAGGTCGTGCATCATCTGTACTGCCTCCGCTTCGACCAACGCGACATGTTCCTGCTGGCAACGTGATATGTTGAAGTAATTCTGGACCAGTCGTCGGAAAAGTCGCCACTTAGCACCATACTGCATTACCAACAGGTGGTCACCACCGGTGATGAGGTCGTTCGAGACATATGATTGGGGCCTTGCGCTGTAAATGTTGCCCTTCTTGTCGAGGAGTTCCTTCACGAGTCGTCTATCTGTGACTACCACGGCTGTGGCCGGGCCCAATTTGAGAGAGAAGATACCACCATAGGTACGCGCCCATTCGGTGAATCTATCTCGTTTCAGTAATTGCCCAGCGTTCATAAGACAAAGACCATACGCACTTGTAGTGAGCACCGGTCTTCGGAATCTGATGAAGATTACCGATAAGCGGAAGAGTCGGCGGTCCTGGAGGTCGCCATGGTCAGTCTTGGGGGAAATCAAGTTACACGTCGAGCGTTGGCACACACCTGGGGGCAGGCTCTTGGACCGCCGGCCTATGGGCAGCAGAAGAGAAAGTACTGCTGAAAAGGCGACGATGAAGAAGAAAGCAGCGAAAGCCATTGTTTGATCTAACTAAGGGATTCAACCATAGGGAAAGTGCGCATCTATCTATTCTATGCACATAAGAGAAGCACAAACGGGGTACTCAGGAAACGAAAATCACTCGGCCGGTAATCAAGCATCCTCAGCCTTGAAGTGCGCAACCAGATGCGCCACTGTCGGACAATTCCAAAGTAAGGTCGGCCCCACTTCCAGCCCCAGCTTCTGCAGGTGGCGCCGCAGTCCGACCGTCATAATAGAGTCCACTCCCAATTCGACCAATGCCGTATGTTCGTCGATGCTGTCGACCGAGAGCGACAGTACCGCCGCCACGCACTCGGTAATCCGCTCTTTCAGCGATTTGGAGACCGCAGTGTCAGCCGTCCCGCCCGACAAGCTGACGGGCTTTGCAACATAGGAAACACAATCTCGCAGAATGGGATGTGGCAATGGGTCGCCCGCTTCAAGAGGACGGGCACGTAGCACAGCAGCATGATCGATGTCAGCACGTAGAAGTAGCTCCAGTGCATACAAAGCCTCTGCACGAGTCACATCGGTGATGCCACGTGCCTCAAGTTCGGCGTCGATGTATCGCGTGCTCGTGGACATGCCGAGGCCCCTCCAGCTAGAGAATTGGATACTGATGCAGCACTCATCGCCCATGCGGCGACGGTGCATAGCCAGCGAGTCCAGAAAGGCGTTGGCTGCCGCGTAAGATGCCTGGCCGGGGAAGCCTAGCAGCTGACCGCAGGATGAGTACCACACAGCGAAGTCAAGCGTCCCAGGCGGATACATTTGGTGCAGATTCAATGCGCCAGCGACCTTGGGGTTCGCGACTGCAGTCAACGCTGCCGTGGTCAGCTCTGCCACTGTTTCGTTGGCCAGGGTCCCTGCTGCGTGCACCACGCCCTTGACTGGTGGCAAATTCAGCCGGTCGAGAGCATGCTGCAGTTGCTCTTGCGCATTAGCCGCGCCGATGTCAACTGCGACAACGTGGATTGAGGCCCCACGCTTCTGTAGCTTGACAATGCTGCGGACGGCGGCTGCATCGGCGCCTCGTCGCGACGCCAGCACGATGTGTGTTGCTCCTTTCTCCACCATCCAACGTGCTGTCTCGATTCCAAGCGCACCAAGCCCCCCAGTGATGAGGTACGTCGCATGCTGGGGTACCAATCGCAGCGTCCCGTTGCTAGCATTTCCGGTGCCGTGGCTCTGGGTTGGTGAAGTCCTACGCAATGACGACTGTAGCAGCGGACGTAGGCGAGCACATCGAGCTACACCATCCTCGATGCGTGTGACATCGACGCCGCGAACGTATTTGAGCGCCTGCAGCGGGAAGGCGGCCGCCGCATGCTCGGTATCGATCAGACCTCCAAACAGTTCTGGATGCTCGCTGTGCACGATGCGTGCGAGTCCTACAAGCGCAGACTGCGAGAGGGCTGCCGCATCACTGCCACCGTATGCGGCCTGTGTCACGCAGAACAGTCTCGTCTCGGTTCGTGCGTTCCAGAGCTGCTGCACGGTGGTCGCCAATCGCTCGCAATTGCGTAGTGACACCGTCGCAACGCTGTCCATGTCTTGCGTAGTCTCGGCGACCACCACCACTACCGCCTTTGGACAAACACTGAGGGTCACGGCGTTGGGGTCGCCCTCGAGCCGCGACTTCACGCCCTGCCGGCTCAGGTCCATACTCCACGCCTCCACTGTCCTGGCTGCGCTCTCAGGCGCCAGGAACACAACTTCATCAAACTGGCGCCGCTCTTCTGCCAGCTGTGCCGGTGGCCAAGCAATACGGTGCACCAATCCCTCGTGGCTTTTGATGCTGTCCGGATTGCCCTCGATGCCCGCGAACGCCAGGTTTTCAACATCGACTAACACCTTGCCCTGCTCGTCACACACCAGCATGTCCGCTGCGAACTCGTCTTCGTCCTGAGGTCGCCTGCGAACGTGCATGTAGCTGATCTTGGGAGCGGTGGCGCCTGGAAGCAGAGTCACGGAGTCGATACTAGTTGGCATGCGCAACAGTGGCTGCTTCCAGAAGATGGTTGAGCTCACAGATGTCATGGCATCTAGTACGGAGGCCCATGAATTTCCGCCCCAATGCGGCGAGGTATGTTCGCTCTGCGGGTCTGCATCTACCACAGCCAGGAACTCGTCGTCGTTGCGTAGATGCTCTGTCACTTGCCAGGGGAATCCCATGTCCGAAACACCAACGTTAGCGAGGTAGTCAATTGAGAAGGACGGCGGCAGAGTCTCCGAAAGACGTTCCTTGATGTTAGCCAGGTTGATGGTCTGCCCGATTTTAGACTCCCCCGAGGCAGGTCCCATGTTTGCCACAGTGTTGGTCAGCCACGAATGGCTGTTCTCTTCGTCCTCACCGGCAGCCAACCGGGATGAGACGGACATCTTGCCGTCGTCCAACAGCACCTGCACCTCTCGCGGTGGTTCGACAACTACTGGCGTACGCAGCCCAACGTTTCGCAACGACTTTGTGTGCGTGAGCGAAAGAAAGGTGTTGAGCAGGACAGCGGCGGGTACTATCTCAGACCCATGGAGGGGGTGTAACCCGGGAAATGGCTTGGCTCCTGCGTGCAAATAGGCCTGCCACAGCGTCATGTTCGTGCCGTTGATACTCGTCTTTGCCCCGAGCAGCTTGTGGCCCTTCACGTCGACCGACCGGTCTTGGCCGATGGGCTGTTTGGGCTTCTCGATCTTTGGCCAGAAAGGCTGGTGCTGCCAGGCCGTAGCTGGCACATCATGGTTCCACCATCCCGGCAGGCCTTCGTCGAATGCAATCACATCACCGGCGCAGTGCAACTTGGCGAGCGCGAGCAACATCGTCTTCCCCTCGTCCTGATTGCGCATGCCAGTGGGGATAATGGTTGTGTCTGCAACTTCGCCAATATCGAGGGTCTCCTGGATTGAGTGGGCAATAATTGGGTGCGCCGAGACTTCGACAAAAACTCGGAAGCCGTCCATGGTGGCTGCTTCGATGGCCTTTGTGAGCTGCACCGGCCTGATCATGTTTCCGACCCAGTAGTCGGCTCCGCGGGCATGCATAGCTCGTGGGTCTTCTAGCGACGTCGAATATATGGGCATCAGAGGCTCCTTTGGACGTAGAGTCTCGCCCAGGGAAGTCCGTAGCGGGTCGACGAGCTGCTCAAGGACGGGACTGTGGAAGGCGACATCCGTCTTCACCTTCCTAGCCCTGATGCCCTTTGCATACCAGCGTGCGGTGACGGCATCAACCCCGTCCACGGTTCCAGCAATGACAGTCGACTCTGGAGACGGGTAAATGGCAACCACAACGTCCTCGCCACCATTCCCGCTTTGAGCAAGTTCTCTCTTTACCTCGGAGGCAGGTAAATTCACAAGAGCCATAGCGCCTAAGCCTGCGACACGGCGATAGAGCACAGCTCGCCGGCAACAAACGATTGCACCCTCCGCTGGCGTAAGGGCACCGGCAACAACAGCCGCCGCAAGCTCGCCCAGCGAATGTCCCAGGCAGGCTTGCGGTCGGGCTCCTTTCTCGCGCAAAACAGCAGCAATGCCGATGTGCATGACGTACGTCAGGACCTGCGCCTTGGCCGTCTCATCGCAGTCTCCAGCGAGCAACGCCTCGGAGATGGAGAAGCCCATTTCGTCTTGGATAATAGGCTCGAGCTGCTTCACGATGTCGACAAACGCCCGATCCGTCTCTAGGAGTACGCGGCCCATGCCCTTCCATTGTGCGCCGTGGCCGCTGAAGACCCAGATGGCGCCCTCCTTCTTGGAGGAATCGGGTGCTTTTACAGATGCTTTTTCCTGGAGAATTATTTGCGAGTGGCTTGTTCCTTGTGACACTGATGACAGCAGCTCGATGGCTTGCGCCTTGTTCTCGGCCACGATGACTGCACGGCGCCTATGCTGGCTGCGTTTGACCGCCAGAGTCCACGCTACTGAGTTCATGTCGAGGTCTTCGGGATGCTTCTCAAGCCAGTTAGCGAGGGTCTGGGCTTGTTTGCGGATGCGTTCATCGTGCGGTGCCGAGAGGGGAAGCATAACGGGCTGGTCTGATGGCAACCTGCTCGCCATCAACTCGCGGAAAGAGGTGTATTTGGGCGCTTCCTGGATGATAGCATGCGCTACTGTTCCGCCGTAGCCGTACGAGGCCACGGCAGCGGTGCGCCTCCTCCTGGTTGTTGCCCATGGCGTAGGCTCCGTGACTGGGCGTATCCTGGCGGCTTTCCAGTCCACTTTTGTGCTGAGATTCTCCAGATTGGCTTGCGGCGGAATGATCCCCTTCTCCACAGTCATAACTGCTTTGATGAAGCCCATGACGCCAGCGCCAGCTTCCAAATGCCCAATGTTGGGTTTTATCGAGCCGATGATACAATCAGAAGACCCGGGCAGGCGCGCGGAGCCGTACACGGACGCCATGGCTGCACATTCAGTCTTGTCTCCCACTGGAGTCGACGTCGCGTGGGCCTCGACGTATTCGACGGCGCTGGCTGGGAGGTGTGCTTCCCTGAGGGCATCCCGCGCAACCTTCTCCTGTGCAAGTTGGTTGGGGGCCATGATGCCGAGCGTCTTGCCATCGGAGCCCACCGCCGATCCCTTCAGCACTGCGAGGATTCGATCCTCGTCGCGGACTGCATCCGAGATTCGTTTGAGGACCACGATGCCGGCTCCCTCGCCGCGGCCGTAGCCGGATGCTGAGTCGTCGAAAGATCTGCATCGGCCTTCAGGGGAGACGGCGCCGGCGACGTCGAGCACGCGCGTCAAGTAGGGGCTGATGTGCGCGTTTACACCTCCCGCTATGGCGAGGGACGTCTCGCCCGCGAGCAAAGCTTGTCTGGCTTGGTGGATGGCTACGAGCGAAGATGCGCACGCTCCATCTACAGCGTAGGTCGGGCCAGCGAGATCCAGGGCATGCGAGATGCGGTTGGGAATGCCACAGTATGCCGTACCGATGCCCATGTACGCATCGATATTCTGCAAGTCCTCTAGGATCAACCGAGAATAGTCGTCCGAGTTAACGCCCATAATGACGGCAGTGTCTGAGCCCGTGAGGCTTTGCAGCGGGATGCCAGCGTGCTCGAGGGCTTCACAAGCAACCTCGAGACTGATGCGTTGCTGGGGATCCATCTGCACTGCCTCGCGGCCTGAGATGCCGAAAAACTGTGCGTCGAAACCCTTGATGTCGTTGATGAAGTACCCTTTCGATGTTGTCTGGTCCAGTGTGTTGACCATGTCCGGCTGTCGATCTCTCCACGACTGCCATCGCTCTGCGGGCATCTCGCCACACGCGTCTCCCTTCTTCATCAAGAAATCCCATAGCTGGGGTGCAGAGTTGTTGTCACCTGCTATGCGACAGGCATACCCGATGACCGCGATATCTAATGTATTAATTAGAACACTGACTGACATGAGTAGTTACTGAGCCTCTTACCATGGTCTTCGCCCCGGCTGGCATCGGGAAGTGTTCCGACGAACGGGCTGGCAGCCGCCGTGCCCTCATCAGAAGACGAATTATCACTCGCCATGTCAAAAATTCATGCGAGGTCTTCGGTACTGCCATTGACCATGGTGTTAGTAGCGAATTATATATATCAAGGACTCAGCCGCACAGTACCGTGCTTTCACGCAGCAAGCAGATAGACCATCAGCGGATGGTGCCATCACTGCGTCAGAACCACTGGTATTGTCCCGATTAGGGTATTCCCAGTGTGACCCTTGAATGCATGGCTAGTGTTCCGGCCGACTGACTAACGGTCGCGCTGCATGGATCTTAGAATAGCCCCCACGTGCGTTGCGTTGCGCACCCCCAAGCGGAACCGGCCGAGAGAGCCACGCGGCCGACGAAACTTCGACGTCCCCCATCCCAAAACCCCAGCAAAAACAAGTCCCATATATGTAAATCCAGACAGTCTATCCCCTACCTCGCAGCTCCTTTTGCGTCCATCTGATTTTCCTAGTTCCCGGTCCGATCGTTGCTCAGTCCCTCCCGCACGCCCGCCAGCAACCATGGGCTTCTTCGCGCTCGAAGAATGGGCCGCCGCAAACGCCGACTACGAAGCTACCGCCCCACCCTACTGGCACGCGAAGCTCGTCCCGGACATCTTCACCGCCATCTCTGGCATCCTCTGGTCCGTCTCGTACATCCTGATGACGCTGCAGGGCTACCGCGACTGCTCGTACGCCATGCCCCTGTACTGCCTCTGCCTGAACATCACGTGGGAGTTCGTCTTCGGCTTCATCTACGGGCCGGGCCTCATCAACCAGATTGTCTTCGCGCAGTTCATGGTCGTCGACATCTTCTTGTTCCATAGCATTGTGAAGTTTGGGCCCGAGGAGTGGAAGGCGCATCCGCTGGTTGCGCGGAACCTCAAGTGGATTATCTTTACGGGGTGCGCCGTGTGCTTGTGGCTGCATCTGGCGATCGCGAGCACGTTTGTTCCTGTTGTGGGGAGGCAGGTGGTGTTTTTCACTGCGTGGCCGATGCAGGTCGTGATTGGGATTGGGTGCGTGGCGCAGGTACTCGCGCGGGGACACGACGCGGGGCAGTCGATGGCGATATGGTGAGTCCCGTCTCGTCTCGTCCAGTTGTGTCTCTTCTAGTCGAGTCTTTTGCTACTTCCGACTCTGCTTGTGTGTTGCAGTAGATATGTGCTAATGGCGTGTCTAGGTGGACGCGGTTCCTCGGCACGGTCGCGGCGGGGTGTTGCTTCTACTGGCGCATCTACTACTGGCCTGAGCGCTATGGGTATGCGTGGACGCCGTATGGCGCGCTGTTGCTAGTGGGTAGTCATATTTCGGACTTGGCGTATCCGTTTGCGCTGGCGTATGTGAGGAAGTATGGCGGGGGGAGGCACGGTAAGGTCAACGGCAAGGCTGCTTGAGTTCGAGGGAGTGGGGAGGTACGCGTGGGGCGTGGCAGGATGTAAGAATGGTGCGTGTAGGGTGTGATGTGTGATGATACAAATCAAAAGTTGAGCTGCTTTCTGTCCAGTTTGCACGGTCCGTTGTTTGAGATTTTCCGTGGCAAAGTCAGGTTTAGCGATGTACGAAGAGTTTAGGAATCGTAAAAGCACCTTGAAATTTCGTCCTAATATGTCATCGTTGGCATATTGAATTCGAACATTTTTCAAATTTACAATGTCTTCGAAGTAGTAGTAGTAGTAGTATTGATTAACGTCCAGGAACGCAATGTTCTAGCCTCCCATAGGGCATGGGGACGCGCCAAGCAGCCACTTTGGAGCCAGCCAGAGTGGTGAAGGCGTTTCTTGCTATAAAGCTATTGCCGTCTCTTGCAGCGGCTCGTAAGAGTCCGCCCCCCTCCGTGCGGGGGCTAAATCCTTATCTTCTTGCCTGTAGGCTAAGGTGTCTGGGTTTATCTATTATACATGTAGACTAAGAGTAGAGCAGGGGCAGCTTCGGCTGCCCTAAAGCTGTGTTAAAAAGTGCCAAGACTAATCTTCTGCAAGCTTAAGTAGAAGTTGGAAATCTTTTGGCTTAAGTGCCTTTAGGTATTCCACGCCTTCCCTGGTGGTGCTGGGGGGGCACGCTGGCCGTTTTGGCCAGTAGCGGAACTTTCGAACTAATCGTAGGTAGTGTACGATGTGGTCAGGCGCCAGGTCTGCCCCGCAGGGGCATTTCGTGGCGGCGTCTTCATGCCTGAACTTCTTATAATACCAGGCGTAGTGTCCGTGGCGGGTGCGCATAGACAGGAGCTTAGCAAGCGTTAGTTGTTATAAGGTAAGCTCCTTTAGCTATTTTGTAGGGCGGTAAGTGAGGTCCCACTACATGTACCATTTAGACAACTTAGGTAAACGGGCGCGCCACTAGTCTATTTTAGCGCTCCTAGTGTAGGCGCGAACGTCTAAATTAAGGCCTAAAACTATAGGCTTAGCTACTATACTATATAAAGGTTAGGGGGACTTTACTGCGTCGTTGGCTAGCTAGTCCGCCAATTTATTCCCTTCTATTTTATAGTGACCTGGGGCCCACTAAATAGTAATGTCCAGGTTCTCTATTGTCTCCTGGCACCTGACGAACGCCCACTACAAAAAGGGGGACGGGTTACCTCTTATACACTATATAACAAAAGTGCTATTAATACACATGTATATACGTCTTAGCTAGTAAGTGGGCGTATTAAGCGTGTAGGCGAGTCCCCGCCAAGCGCTAATAGCTTTAGCATTAAAAACGTAGGACTTAGGGTTAAGGGAGCTACTACTTTATAGGATAAGGGCCTAACCTTTATATACAGCGTAGCCATACGTAACGTGCTTAACGCCGTCAATCCATTATTTAGAGCCATCTAAGAAAATAATAATAGCGATTAGCGAGAGGAGAGCCTACTACTTCTTAAAGTAACAGGCGGCGTCCTTCTTTACTACTCGGCCTATAGGATTAGTACGGCTCCCGGGGGAGTAGTAGGGGGCGCGGAAATTCGGTCGAGGTACTAGGTAGAAGATCTGTGCGAGTTATTATACCTTTAAGCGGGCTCTTTATAGGAGTCCTGCGCCTTGGCCTCTTCTAACTATAGGTAAGAGGGTTCTAGTAGTTAGCAGGTATTTATTATTAGTTATAAGTAGGTATACTACGAAGCGAAGCTTACATGTCTTAAGTGCTACTACTACTAAAGGGAGTCCTGCATTCTAGAAGATAGTAATAGTAGGTGTAGTCTAATAGGCTAGCGCGACCACTCTATATACCTACTTAAGGACTTTATTAAGTGCGTTAATATGCCAGCCTAGTTAGGTACTTACCTTAGCGCTTCTTAATTAGCACATAATTCTGGAGGGCTTAGTCCTGCCTCTATACTAGGCCTCCGCGCCGTACAGGAGCCGTAGGAGGACGTAGGCAATCACCGCCTTGCGAAGGGACCCTGGTAGGGGGCCGTGTTTAATCCAAGCCAGGCTATAGATATAATATGCAATAACCCTTATCTTAGTAACGCAAGTCGCGACGTAGGCCTTAAAGGTTAGCTTCTTATTAAAC
Organism: Bimuria novae-zelandiae CBS 107.79; assembly: GCA_010015655.1. Taxonomy (NCBI): domain Eukaryota; kingdom Fungi; phylum Ascomycota; class Dothideomycetes; order Pleosporales; family Didymosphaeriaceae; genus Bimuria; species Bimuria novae-zelandiae. Next base: position 659,384 of record ML976664.1, on the reverse strand, counting down.
TATACGCCTAGCTAGCGCAGGGCCCCGTTCCCACTCCTAGGGAGAATAGGGTATATAGTAAGGTTCTTATTAATAATACAAGGAGGCGCGTAGTCTTCTTTCCGCTGTGTAAGGTAAATTATTTTAAGCTTATCTAGTGAGAAAGCAATCTTATTATCCATGCTATATTTAATAATATTATAAATATCTTTGGCAAGTTACTTAGCATTATAGTCTAGGCTATAAGAAGCTCTATATAGGCAAATATTATTAGCATATCCAAATTGCAGCGTGGTGTCCTAGAGGAGAAGTTCCACCAGGTACAGTATATAAATAACCGGTAAGAAGGGCGAGCCCTGTAGGGTGCCGCAAGCCACTAGGTGGCGGCCAGATTAGTATTAGCTATAGTAGACAAGTATGTGTTAGTTTATAAGAATATTGCGCGTAAGCACAAGGACTTTTTAGTGCTAGCCTTATCCTTTTATTTAGTATAGCAGGCGGTTAACGAGGAGGGCGTTAAAGGCCCTAAGCACGTCTATAGTAACTATAGTAACGTGCTAGCTTTTACTAAAGGCTAGTTCTACTTTATAAGTAAAGGCGGCAATTAAATCCATAGCTAACCTTTTTAGGAGAGCCCCCTTATGTTAGGGGCTTAGTACGCCGTATAGTACAGCTAAGTAGGCTATGCGCCAGGCGATAATCCTTTTAAATCCCTTACTAAGGTAGAGTAGCATAGCGAGGGGTCTTATAGAGCCTAGGACTATATAGTCCTTCTTACCAAGCTTCCTAATAAACATAATCTCCCCGTCCTTCCAGGCGGCGGGGTAGTAATTAAGCTTAAGTAGGTCACGGTAAATATCACAGATATACTATCTAATATAGTTCCAGCATGCTATAAGTAGCCAGACAGTTATACTATTAGCGCCTAGTAAGGTGCTAGAGACCCTAATTACGCAGCGCTCCGTCTCTTTAATTAATAGATATATATCCCACGGGATAGTAGGGTGTTCTTATAGGGTAGGCAGTTCTAATAAATCGTCCTCTACCGTAAATCTATAGAGAAGTGCTTATTATAGTATCTTAGCCTTATCTTTATCTTTAGTTGCCTCTACGCCTCTAAAGACTATTAGTGCCTATATTCTAGTGGGTTCTAGCTTATACTAATTTATAATGCGGAAAAGTTCCTAGTTACCTTTAGTATTATCTATAGTGTATTATTAGTACTCTTTCTTTACCTTGCGGACTGTCGCTAGGAAAGTACGTGTCTCTTTAGAAAAGCCTTAGCTAGTGTGGCCGTTAAGCAAGTAAAGGTGTGCTTAATAGGCTATTTTATAGTTATTTATCTACTAGGGCGCCGAGTGGCCTATCCCTCTCTTCTTTCTACCTGCCATCTTTAGGGCGTTAGTAAGAACTTCTTCTAAGGCAGCGACGCGCCTATTAACGTGCTTACGAGTCTATAGCCCGTCTAAGCGGGGGGCGCCTTTTATTCCGTTAGTAATAGCGTTAACAAATAGCAATAGCTTCTTTATAGGGACCCTATATTAGAACTAGTTAAGGGGCTCTTATCCTCTACTAGGGATTATAGTAACTAGCGTGTTATAGTCTAAGCTATAGTTTATATCTATTCGTACCGCGGTAGTCGCGAAGGGGATATTATAAAAAGAAAGATCTATAACGTGCCCAGCCCTATGGGTGGGGATTCCGGGTTCGCCTATATAATCCATGCCGCTGTCTATAGCCCATTAGGCCAGCTTGGCTCCGCCCTGTGTAGTTGTAACACTAGGCTTAAACATATCGTGTTTAGCGTTAAGATCACCTCCTGCCAGGCACCTATTTAGTAAGATAAGGCAGGTAATATAGTTAAGTACCAGCGTAGTCTATAGCGCCTAGTAAATATTAAGTATAGAGATTCCGTTCACTTTAATCTACTATAGGTCCCTGTTATGCAGCAGGGTACGGGGCGTAATCTTTAGTCTATTACCCTTATAGGTAAAGATAAGGACCTAGGGGCGTTCTGCCTCCTAGGTCTCCTAGCTATCCTAGTAGTCTACTAGTAAATAAAAGTTATAGCTAGGATGGTTTAAAGTGCGTGTGCTAGGCCAGGTAGCTGGCTCTTATATATAAATAATATTAATACCCTTTATAAAAGTAATCTTAAGGGTAACTATATGTGCTAGGCCACTTCTACCAACATTAGTCTAGTATACTTTTATATTAGGGTCCTTACAAGGGGTGTATCTGCGGTAGTTATTCCTTATTAATTAGAGGAGTTGTCCATAGTCATATCCTCCTATAAGGAGAACTGTGTATAGTCTACATGTCTCGCGCTTTATGTTAAAAGTGCAGCAAGATTAAGGCTACCGCTTATAGGCGTAAAAGATCTTATAGGCCTGCTTAATAAGCGTGGGGCTACTTATTATAAGGCGGTGTTAGGGTATAGGGTCGCGCGTTAGGGTCCTCTTAGGGGATAATAGCTTAGGGCTACCAGTTCCTGCTCTAGCTAATCTAGTAGTGTAGGCGCAGGTATAGTTTAGGTATCTACTATAGTGTTATTATCTTCTCCGCTAGGGGAGGTGTCTTAACCCTAGGCGGTGAGTTTAGGTTAAAGCTATAGGTTATATAGCTAGTTAAAGGCCTTTTATCTAGCGCGTCTTAGCGTCGCTAGTTCGCGATAAGTTAGTTAGATAATGCGATTATTTACCTATCTAGGTTTTACTAAGCAAGTAGGATCGTCTGCGGCGTATAGGCCGCGATAGTTAGGGCATTACTACTTATAAGCGTAGTTTTCTCCTATTAGGCCTTTATGCTTACTAAGTTTCTTTTTATAATTATAGCAGCGGGGTGCGCGTGTGCATTATGCCGCATTATAATAGCCCTAGTAGCTAGGGTTATAGTATTCTATAGCCCGCTTCTTAATTATCTCGCGGGATAGGTCGCTAGCACTAAAGAGGCAGAAAGCCACCGCAGGCTTTTTAAAAGACACTATCTAGGTAGTATATTTAAATTAATTAGGGCCATGTTAGAAAGGATAATAGTTTATAAAGTGTTGTTTTATCTGCGTGTAAGCCTCTTCCGCTATTATCTAGAGGGAGTAAGGCACGTCTTCCCCTAGCAGCGAGCAATAGCTACTAGGTACTCTAGGTATAGCGTAGTTAACCTATCGCGTGGGCAACTTAGCGCTGTTAGCTTTAATAGATCTTATTATTAATTCCTTCTTTTCCTATTCTATAAGTTACTATTATATATTATTAGAGGCTAAAGTAATGGCCTACCTAGTGCAGGTCCTTATAGCTATAGGGATAGCGCTAAGGTCGAGCGCTATAGCAGCGCAGATAGCCGTTTATATAGTAAAGGTAAAGGTCTAGCTTAACTAGCTAGCCAGGTTCGCGACTATAAGCAAGATCTAGGGGTCTACTACTTATTTAGGTATAGTTTGCTACTTAGCTATAGTTAAGGATTTCTTGCTGCTAGCTATAGTCGTATATCCGCTATTTTTATAGGAGGCGGATGCTACACTTACCTATATCTTTTAAGGCTAGGCGGCAAGACCGCTGTCGCTATCTATAGTATAGGCGATAGTTATTAAGTCATAGCTAGTCCTAGCTATATTTAGATAAAGGCTTAACGTGGCCAAGTTTTTCAGTGCCTATATAAGGCGATTATAAAGGGTAGAGGTAGCCGCCAGCTCCTCTAAGTGCTTAAAATTAGTAATATAGTAGTTAATAGCTTTAGCTATAGCTATTATAACTTTTTTTAGGTCTCTACCGCCTTGCGCGCAGCCGTAAGGTGGGAGTTAAGGGCATTAGCTACTATATCTATAGTAGCTTCTAGGCGGGTAGGCACGCCTCTACTAAAGAAAAGGCGTCTAAGAGGGCGGATATTAGTCTATTAGCGCTTCCTAGAGGGGTGCTAGATATTAGTCTATCGCGCAGACTTAGGGTCTGCGGGGCAAGTCGCTATAGAGGCCCCCAAGAGGGGCCTCTAAGGCGTCTCTATTACTATTATCAATCTACCGCACGCGTGCGGTGCCTAAGGATAGCTAGGAGTAGGATTTTAGGTAAAACTAAGATAGACGGGATAAAGATTTCGCAATTTTTACCACTTTCTCAAAATTCCTAAAGTTGGTGAAGGTGTGACAATGTCTTCGAAGAAAGAACCAGGTGAATCAAATTCTGATAAAACACGTTCGTCAGCTGAAGAGCATTAAACGTCTTCGGGAATCCTCCATGATTCAGCGAAGGATTCAAAGATTAAACGCATGGGAGAACTCAATGGCTTACCACTGGGTTATCGAATTAAATTCTTATTACGTCCTGTCTCAACTATCCCCCTAGGCACATGGCATGATAAAGTGATTGAGCATGTCAGTTGCCCTGGTGACCCTACGGTCCACCGTGCATCTGCTTAGTCATCGATTCTCTGTTCGTGTAACGTGTTTCACCAGTCATTGAGCCACACCAGTCACTGAGCCACCCCACCAAGATCGCGACGCGTCTCTACACAACACCCACGATGCCCACCACACAACGCACCCGCCAGCTTGAAAAGGAAGCCAGGCTAGCTCTATCGACCCATGCGATTTAGATAAGACAGGTTTCTAGCTACCGAAACGCTGCAAGGCTCTATGATATTGATTGATCTACCCTACGTTGACGTGTTAACGGTTACCTACCTCGGGCCGTTGCTAACGCCCAGAAACGAAAGCTACATCCTACAGAGGAGCAGGCTCTAGTAGAGTGGATACTAGACCTCAACAGACGTGGATTTCCACCTTACATCATCGACGTACGTAGGATGGCCGACCATCTACTCGCTGCGCGCGGCCAGATCCCTGCCCCACAGCCAGTGGGTAAGAACTGGGTATCACGCTTCATCAAGGCTCAGCCAGAGCTACAGACTAAGTGGACTAGGAGCTTCCACAGTCAGCGCGCGCTCTGTGAGGATCCTGTTAAGATCTCTGCCTGGTACAAGCTTGTGGAGGAGACGCGACAGACATACGGCATATAGGATACAGACACTTACAACTTTGACGAGACAGGCTTCCTAATGGGGGTCGCCTCTACGTCTAGAGTAGTCACCAGCTCAGACACTATAGGCAGGGCTATACACATACAGCTAGGCAATCGAGACTACGTTACGACGATTGAAGCCGTCTGCGCAGCTGGGTGGTCTATACCACCCCTTATCATCCTACCTAGCAAGCTCCACTAGGCTAGCTGGTATACTGACCTACCTGCTGGCTGGGTACTGGCTGTCAGCGACAATGGCTGGACGACAGATAGCCTAGGGCTTACCTGGCTAGAGCACTTCACTCGGCATACAGAGTCTCGTACAGTCGGCACCTGGCGGCTGCTTATTCTAGACGGTTATAGCAGCCATGCTACCCCTGAGTTCGATTAATACTGTAGGACACACAGGATTATCAGCCTGTGTATGCCTGCCCATACGAGCCACCTCCTACAGCCTTTAGATGTCGGCTGTTTCTCACCTCTCAAGACAGCGTACGGACATGAAGTGACTGAGCTGGCTAGACAGCGTGTCTATCATGTAGACAAGGAAGAGTTCCTGTCAATCTACCCACGTGTACGTAGGGCTGTTTTTACAGAGCAGAACATCAAGGCTGGCTTTCAAGCGACAGGGCTGGTGCCTACCTGTCCTGATCGGGTCCTCTCATGCCTGACTGTAGTCAGGACACCGTCACCACTACAGACGGGCGCTGAGCCAGCATGGACAGCTGAGACGCCTCACACTACTACTCAGGTTGAGCAGCAGGCTAGGCTTATACGTGATCGTTTACAACGACCGTCTCAGAGCCCTATACACTAGATGCTTAGGCAGCTAGTTAAGAGCTGTTAGTATGCTATGAATATAGTGACTCTCCTAGTAGAAGATATTAGGAAACTACAGGCTACTAATTAACGTTGTAGACAAAGACAGGAGAGGCGTAGGCAGTATATTACCTCTGGAGGGGCTCTACAGGCTGAGGAAGGTCGAAGGCTGGCTGCAGAGGCTAAAAGGGTGCTCCAGCAGGTAGAGCAGGAGGACCGTGCAGGACGATCACGAGCACCACCTACATGCAGCAACTGCCATAAGCAAGGCCATAGAAGGACTTAGTGTACCTAGAGATTATAGCTATTATATTAATCTATTTATATTAAATTTAACTGTTGCGTTGTTGAGCTATCGTGTAGAAAGCTGCGTCAGTTTTGGTGGGGTGGCTCAGTGACTGGTGTGGCTCAATGACTGGTGAAACACGTTACTATAGATAGCTAGTCTCAGCACACACACAATACATGTGGACTTTCTGTCCACTTTTGAGCCCCACTCATCTGTCAGAGCATTGGATACCTGCCATTGATGGACCGAGTTTGCGATGCTGCTATGTATCGTATTGTGGTACCCTTAACTCCGCCTATATGATCGATATTTTTAAACGTCTATGTCATTGTGTTGTTGCGCAGCGCTCATAACCCCATTTACCTACTAGAAAAGATCGTAAACATGCTTATGCATGCTGATGCCCAACACCATATTTACAAGGCCTTTTTCTTCCCATTGGCATGTGCGCCATTAGCGCTAGTGAGACCAAATCTCCGACGCGCCTTTTCCTGCGCGTCTCGTTTCGCGAAACGCTTCTGCGTCCAATGCCGTTCCATCTGGTCGCAAGCGGCGTCCCAGTCGGTGGTCCATTCCGGGTAAAAGGGCGCATAGCCCAGCAAGCCACCGATGTAGCGGCCGATGATTATGGTCAACCAGATGCTCAGAAAAGTGCGGAAAGGAACCCATGCAGGAGGCGACAGGTACGTGTCGCCGGCATCGAACATCTAAACGGCAGATTGTTAGAGATGGTTGGAAAGCAGATTAGTGGCTATGACGCACTGCAAGCACTTGGATGAAGTCGAGCTTCACACCGCGCTGGAATACATCTTCCTGGTAGCCGTACCAGTTCTCGAAGAAAGGCTGATCCATTGCGTATTCGCCGTCACGCTTCTCCTCGGCGCTGACCTCGAACTCGACCTCGTTCTGCTCGGTGCCGGGGGTACCGTAGATGACATGGTGTGTAAAGGGCGGTACGGTGTACTCGCCATCTTTTGGGGTGAGATCGACGCGGTGACCGTTGATGTCGACGCTGAGGTTGCCCTTGAGCACGCGGAAGAATTCGGTTTGGTGGACGTGGAAATGGGTCGGGGGCTTCTTGCCGCCGGCGATGAGCTTCGCGTAGATGCCTAGCCATGGGCGCATGAAGCCGTGGAACGCAAACTGTCGATCGGGGGCGCGCGGCACGTTGGCCATGGAGATTGCGCCATCGAACCTTGCAATCGGCGCGGGCCGCTGCGTTAGCTTGCTGGGCTCTGTGGGGGCACGGTGAACGGGTGGTCTTGGCGCGCGTGCACTTACTTGGTCAGCGGGTCGGCGCCCGCGGTGAAGGTTTGCGGCTGCGCAGGTGCCATGGTGGATGGGAAATGTTGCTTCTTCTGGGGCTGCTTCCAGAGGCACCACAGAAGAATCGAGAAGTACTTATTGACCACTCACAATGCGGAGCGGGCGAGACGCGACGTGACTGCGCTGTGGCACTGTCGGCCGAGAAACGGCGGAAGTTGCTTGTTTGTTCGTGTATGCCCTTATTAAACAACGGCCAATGCCTCCTGTCACGCCACTGCGTGCTCTTGTCCCCGCCCCCGTCCCCGTCCCCGTCCCCGTCCCCGTCCCCGTCCCCGTCCCATGAACAACGCTCTCGCCGCCATCGACTCTACCACCCACCTCGTCATGCCTTTCTTCCAGCCGCCCGTCACACCCCTGCCCAAGGGCATCAGCCTGCGTGGCCAGACCGCCATCGTCACCGGCGCCAGCTCGGGCATCGGCCTGGACATTGCACAGCAGCTGCTGGAGCTCGAGGCCGCCACCGTCATCCTCGCCGTCCGCAATGTCGCAAAGGGCGAGGCCGTGCGCCGCTCGCTGCTTGCCCGCGAAAGCGTCAAGAAGGCCAACCCCAAGGCCGTGGTCAAGATCATCAAGCTCGACACCGAGGACTACGAGAGCGTCCAAACCTTCACCAAGACGTTCCTCGCAGAGCACTCGGAGCTGCATGTGCTCATGCTCAACGCCGGCATTGGCACCCTCAAGCGCGAGCTGGCGTGCACCGGTCACGAGAAGAACGTCCAGGTCAACTACCTCTCCAACGTGCTGCTCCTGCTCGAGCTGCTCCCCCTGCTGACCGCCACGGCCGACAAGACGGGCAGCCCCTCGCGCGTCACTTGGACCGGCAGCCGCATGCACGGCGCCACCGCCCTGGCCAAGAAGGCGCCGCTCAAGGCTGACGAGACGGTGCTCGCCCATTTTGATAGCGAGGAGAGCTTCATTCCCTTTGCTCGTTACGCCGACAGCAAGCTGCTCTGCGTGCTGTTCCTGTACGAGCTGCCGAAACACCTGAACAGCGACAAGGTCATTGTCAACAGCTTCTGTCCCGGCATGGTTGACACGGGCATGAGCGATGTGTTGCCCATCTATCTTCGCATTCCGGTAAGCGCCGTCAAAGCGCTTCGCGCACGATCACCCGAGAAAGCAGGCTGGATTGCGCTCCATGCGGCGCTTGTGGCCGGCCCAGAGTCGCACGGCCAGCTCCTTGCCGACAAGGAAGTCGCCGAGTAAGTTGCACAATCATGACATGCTTTTATGGATGCTAACCGTGTTGCTTGTTAGACCGGCTGCCTATGTCCAGTCTGCAGACGGCCAGAAGGTGCAGAAAATGCTGTGGAACGAGACGGTGGACGAGATGGCGAAACTGACGACGGTCCCAGTATGGATGACCAAGGTGTGATTGGACACGTGGGGAGGGTTTTGAAATCCATGGGCTTTGTTCAAGTAGTCTATTCAGTGAGGGTAGGGTCTGCGGGCGTTCTGAGATACCTTTGCTTTCGTCTCATCTACCTGACTTCAGTTGCGGGGTAGCTCCCCTTAGCTCCCCGCTTAGCTCCCCACTACCGTACAGTACCACTTAATTATAGCCAGCTCACTCTTATTCAGCAGGCTTGGCAAGAGCTATCAAATATCACCCCGAGTACTTTGCATCTTACAACCACCGTTGAATGCCCTCCTTTACAAAATTACCTGGGATGGCGACCATGCTGACCCGCACCAACTCCACCACCGCAAACATTGGTCCGCGGCCATCGCTAATGCCAAACGTGGCTGCCATCGGGATCGCCTTCAGTTCTATCCTCGTCCATCCGTACCAAACCGCCGTCACCATGTAGCCAATGGGCGCCTTTTTCCGACCGTCGATTCCCAAAATGTGACATACCATGTCTTCGAGGATAATACCCGCCCCCTGCGCCACGAAGAACGGCATCTCGCCCCAGACGTGAAGCTGCGCGTCCACGTCACCAGCCCCGCGCCGCTCCCGTAACACGGTCGAATGTCCGACAGTGTGGAACGCCCCGGAAAGCACGAATGTGAGCAGCAGGATGAAATAGCGGCGGAAGAGGCGGGCGGGCATGCGGGAAGAGGTCCGCAACGAGTTGGGAAACATGGACAGGACGAACGTTGCCGGTACGCTGAGGGTGCGCCGGATCTGCTGATGCCAGCAATGGCTGATCACTTGTTAGCGAGCGAAGCAGAACTTGTCACAAATCAGGCCCTACCTCCAGAACCCGCGCAGGCTGCAAGCTTCAGCCAGCGAGTTGAACGTGGCGGGCCAGGCGTCAGGCTGTCTCCAGGGGGCGGGTCCTAGCCCTAGCCCGACGCACACCAATGCTAGCGGCAGCGTGAGCATGGCAAAGTGTGTGTAAACGGTCAAGCCGAGCGTAAGCACCACGAAGGTGTACAAGAACACCGTGTTGTGCGTCACTGCCAGCAGCCCGCTTTTGATCCAACCATCCGGAAGCTGCGCCCAGTCGTTGAGGATGCCATTGCAGATGCGCTCGGCGAGGAAGATGCCTCCATACATGGCAATCCAGCGGACCAACCGGTCAAAGACGAATCCTGCACGCGTACGTTTTTTAGCCTTGGGCGTGCCGGGCACGCGCCAATTCCACCCAACGCCTCGCGTGGTGGTGAGCAGCTCGACGCTCCACCCCAGTTTCTGGCTCAGAGATAGCGTGTCAGGCCTTTCCTCCACGCCATCTTCCTGAACACGGCGAAACTCTTCTTCAGGCACGTGAAGGTAGAGACGGTCGAAATAGCGCAGCGTCAGGTTTCCGAGAAGCACACCAGATGAGTAGCTCACGGCTAGATTCCCCGTGGGCTTGACTGGCGCGAGGTATGCTTGCACTGTGAAGTAGACTTGCAGCGCGAGGATCCCGTAACGCTCCACCGAGCCACGACGGAAGCAAGGCGTCAGCACGGCCGTGATGAAGGAGAGCGCGAGGCATGACTGGAAGTCTAATCGCGGAAACGAAATCCCGGAGATGGCATGGAGGGGAGAGAAGACCGCGTAGGTGTCTGATATCTTTGCAGCCATGTCGAATGATTGTGGCAGGACCGTCGCCTGCTGAGGTGGTCTAAATCTTCAAACATTATAGACGGATGTGAGTACTGTCGGCCGTGGATGCGCCGCATCCGCTTCACGGTGAGATGGATGAGAGCACGTATCGGCCGAGTACGGCAATTCCCGAAGCTGGCCGTCTTATATGTAAACAGATGTCGAATGAGAACAAGAAAACTACAACTCATTCGATAACAATGGAAGGAATCGTGCATACAGTATTCTCCCACCCGTGGTTCTCTGCTTTGGCAGTATTTCTCTGCTGGCATGCGGCAAGAGCCGTGTACCTGATCTACCTCAGCCCCTTGGCGATTTTTCCAGGCTCGAAATGGGCTGCTCTTGGCGAGTAGTAAGTACTCATGTCAGCCACAGAACGCCCGCTCCGGCTAATTGCACGCTAGCTGGGAGGCCTACTGGAACATTGGGACGCGTCCTGGCCGAAAAGGCCAGACGCTGTTCAAACTGGAGGAGATGCACAAAAGACTCGGTTCGTCCTCAATAACAGGTTCGAATAAGTAGATGTCGGGTTCGCTAACCTTGCTCTGCAGGTACTGCCCTGCGAATGGGCCCCAACGAGGTCCATGTATACGATCCTCAATTCTATCACAAGCTATACTTCCCCAACAGCAAATTCTACAAGGACCCTTCTATGCACAAAGTGCTCGGGGCTCCTACGAGCACTTTAGCCGAAAGCGATCCGGTCAGACACAAGCAACGCAAAGCGCCGCTCGAGCCCTTGTTTGCAAAGAAGAACATGCACGCCCTTGAGCCGATGCTGATGGAACACGTTAACCATTGTTGCCGCCGCTTTGACGAATTTTACGATGCCGGAAAGCCGGTCTCGATGGAGTGGGCGCTCAAGTCGCTGGCCATGGGTGCGTTCTCCGCAATGCGTTACTTGTGTTATGTGCTAACATTATATCACCAGACATGGTTTCTCAATTCGCCTTCGGCAAATCTTTGGGGGCCTTGGATGACCCCGAGTTCAAGTCGTTGCCGGTGCAGGTTTTCAAGCAGTACTTGCCAAGTCTGCACATTATTAAGGCGTTTCCGTTTGTCCGCCTTCTGCACAAGCTGCCTCGCTGGCTGACCCATCGAATGTCCCGCTCCATTGCCATGGGCCACGAGCTTGAGCAGTTCGCGGCCCGTCGCATTGACGACTTCCTGGCACAAAAAGAGGCGGGCAAGCTCCCGTCGTTCCCCACCATCATGGAGCGTCTACTCATCCCTATACCAGAGAAGGGCTACGTGGTGCCGGACAAGCAGGGCCTGCGTGATGAAATACTCACGACGATCTCAGCGGGAGACGATACGACAGGTATCGCCAATATGGTGACTCTGTACAACGTTGTCCGTAATCCTGCCATACATTCGCGCCTACTGGCGGAATTGAAGACAGTACTACCCACGCCCGACTCCCATGCGCCGTATCCGGAACTTGAAAAGTTACCTTATTTGGTAGGTTGTTCGCCGCGACCCAAGACTGAAACATAGGATCTAATTGCGTGCTTGCAGACAGCGGTAATCAAAGAGGGGCTGCGCTACTCGTCGCCTGCGGCATCGCGTACTCCCCGGCTGGTCCCTCCTGGCGGTGTGACGCTGCCAGATGGGCGCCATGTTCCTGCTGGAACGCGCATCGGGATGGCCATCTACCACATACACTACAACGAATCGATCTTCGCCAACCCGCGCACGTTTGATCCTGAGCGGTGGCTACAAGCGCCGGAGGAGGTAGCGCGTTTGAGCCGCTTCATGGTGGCTTTTTCGCGCGGCAGTCGATCGTGTCTGGGCGTCAAGTGCGTGACGAGACCCCTGGCCCCATGGAGCAAGTTCCACCACTGACCGCCGTTTAGTCTCGCGTATATGGAAATGTACATGGCCCTAGGCTACCTCATCCGTCGGTTCGACTTCCAATTAGCAGGCACGACCCCGGAAGATATGGCGTGGGACGACATGGTAGTGCCGGAGTTCCATGGGGAGCTCCTCGTGGTACCCAGGCGACGCGACGGCTGAGAGGCTGACCAGGCGACGCAACGGCTGAGAGGCTGACCAGGCGTCTGTATTGGTCGCCGCATAAGCAGCCGGAATTGAGACCCGACCACCAAGCCAAGACACGAGCGAGGTCGTATCGCGGGGGTCGCGTTGCGAAACGGCATGCTCAAATACCAAGTACGATGGGTATGTAGACCAGTAATAAGAAATTGCATAGCGAAGCGACAGTTCATTGTGCGGAACGAGCAAGCAGACGAGTGAAAGCGCCGAATGTTTTGATTAAGACGGCGACATTCAGCTGTAGCTGGCCTTACTTCGGGATCTATGTAGCAAGTCAGCGCTATAGTGAGCCTAGTCGAGGGAGGAGCAGACGCCTGGTCCGGGCCGCCTGCGGGTTAAAGGCTTGTAGGCTGTAAGACTTTTGGCGCTCGGCTTGTGTAGACAGCGTGTAGGAGGGATTCCAGGAGGATTCCTGCATGGCAAGCCACATTCCTTAACGTCTGCGATAAGGCTGCTGTGGTTAGATAAGCGCACACTACGGACATGGAGGCGAAGGATGCTAGCCACTAAGCGTGTGACAAGGGGGATGGGCTTAGGGCTGTATGTCCCATGCAGGATGATGATCCCACGCTTACAGGCGTTGGTAGCGCAATACCGTGTCCGTGCGCGTGATCTGATGTACTCGAAAATCGGGGAAACCTTGGCAAAACCTTAATCATTTCGCCGCGCCAGCCACTTTGTATACAATATCTAAACGCCGGTGGTACACGTCCTATTACCTTTGCCACGTTAAATGAAGCCGTAAACACGTCTATCTTAACCTTTTCTTGGTGTTGCAGTTGCGCGAGGCCTCCCTAGACGCCCTGAATCACCAATGCCGACGCGCTGTCGCCACCCTGTCGCCAGACGCGTTCTCATACAGGCACAGCCCGTGTGCCCACTGTCAAGGCCACGCGTAAGTCCCGCGTACGCTGGAGGAGACCTATCGCCGTTGACTTTAAATAGAAGCTCCCGCTACAATGACCGGTGCACGCAGGACGAAGGCTACTATCCGTAAGCCTGCTAGCAAGCCCGCCAGTCGGTCCAATAGCTCGAAAACAGCGTCTCGTAACACCCGCGAGGACTCCCTGAGCAGACGGTTTCCAGGCCTGCTGCCAAACCTTCCTAAAAAAATTATTTTGTAAATTTAACTACCTTAATTTTATTACTTTTTTAGGAAATTAATAAAACTATAATATTATAAAAAACCGCAATACTAGATCTATAGATTTTTATTTTTTATATAACTTTAATTAAAAGAGTATTTATTAATAGTAGCTCTACATAAAGTTATAAGGCGTTAAAATTACTGAGTTTCTTTGATTTTCCTAGTTAAAGTGGCGCGTTTTACTGATGTGGCGCGCTGACTGCCAAACCATGGTAGAGTCTGCCCTGGGCTGCTTATGGGGGGGCTGTAGATTATTGCTTCACGGCGTGCCCGTGCCCGTGCCGCCAGCTAATAAACGCAGTATGCCCCGCCCGGCGGTTACTACACCACCACAACCGTCCATGGCTCTCCGAAAAATCGTTCGCAACAGGCCGTCGCTGAGCTGCCTGGCTTGCCGGCGGCGGAAGATCAAGTGCGAGAAGCAGCGCCCCGCCTGCGCCAACTGCGTGCGTCTGGGCGAACCCGAATGCATCTACGAGAGCGAGGCAGAGCATCGCGAGAAGGCTGCAACCAAGAAGCGGAAGGTGTTGGGGGACCTGCCACATGCACACCAACACCAACACCAACACCAGCCCCAGCCCCAGCTCCACGATGTACACGATGTACACGATGCACATGATGTACACGATGCACACGAGCCCCTTGATGTGACCCATGGCGACAACGCCTCTCCCGCCACCGATCCTGAGCCTTCCGCGGTGGCGTGGACGACACCGCCACCATCACTCGGCTTAGAATTTCACCAGTGGGATGCCCCGAGTTTGGATCCCGACTTCGACTTCGACTTCGACTCCAACTTCGACTTCGACTCCAACTTCGACTTCGACTCCAACTTCGACTTCGACTCCAACTTCGACTTTGGCCTCCCCACCCCCAGTCTTTCCCTCAACCCCTTCCAGCTCGATGGCAGCTGTGGACTCGACCCCCTCCCCAACCGCAGGGACTCCCCGCCACGTCCAGGCTCGCCATTCGAAGGCTATGTTAGCACGCAGGACGACGGATCCAAGCTCTTCGTCGAGCGTACATTCTGGGCCCTGGTCAGCCGCGATGCGAGTATCCCTCTACACCCGCCATAGTATGCTGGCTAACTTGTCTGCAGCAAACCGTCTACGAACGCATCCTACGCGTGGAGAGCTCCGTCGACCGGTGCCGCTTGTCCTCGCTGAATGCTAGTGACCACATGACGCTTCCGTCAAAGCACGTCTGCGGTGCCCTCCTACAGTGCTTCTTCATTTGTGTACATCCGCTGCTGCCCCTCGTCCACGCCCCCACGCTGGCGAAACGGTACGGCCAGCTGTGCGCACAACTGCTGGGCGAGCAGGAAAATATTGTGCCACCCACTTTATCTGCCCCTGATACCGGCTTCCTGGCCCTCTTATGGGGTGCCATGTATGCAGGGGCTGCAGCGGCGGCAGGTACGCCTCTGGCCGCGTCCGCCAGGGTACCAGACACTCCTGCCTTCCGTGACCACCTCTACACTGCCTTCTCAAGCGCCATGAAAGCAGCCAGCTTCCCTGAAGCACCCACTCTAGACTCACTCGTCGCTGCGCTGATTGTGCAGAGCGGCCTCGGCCGCGAGGATGTCTACCAGCTACGGACCGCACAGATCGTGGGCACGTGCATTCGTGCTGCTCAACAACTCGGCCTGCATCGTGAGGCATCGCGAAAGGGCCTTGGTTCGGTCAAGAGCGAGCTGGGACGGCGCATCTGGTGGCACCTTGTCGACTTGGATATTCAATCCGTGGTGGCTGCAGGAACCGAGCTGCAGGCTGCACGCGTCGAGGGATCGTCAGACACGCGCATGCCTGTCGAGTTCCTGGACGATCAAAACGTGCTGGTTGGCGAAAATACGCCCAAATCGTCGGCTTTCTTACTGTTTGCCCTTGGTCGTGCTGAAATCGCCTCTGCCATGCGCCAGATCGTTCTGCGTGCCTACGACCGCCAGCGGCCTAGCCAACGAGATTTGATCGAGCTAAATGACATGCTCTCCTCACTTCATAGCCGTATTCGCGCAATATCAGCGCGTCTGCCGGCTAAGGGCATTCCTGAGAAGGGCTTAGTGTCTTCCGTTCAGACGAACGTAGGGCCTGCTACCCACAGCACACTCTACAAGGACGACGCCGGCAGCGACACGGTCTTCAACTTCTGGGCTCGCTCTATCCTTCACATGCTTTACCTAAGAGCGTTGATATTTCTGCAAAAGCGCTTCCTTCACGATTTCACCGGCCTGCGGCAGGCGAACTTGTGGAAAACGTAAGTGCCCCTCTTCCAGTCAATACCTTTGTCCGCAGGCTGACTGAGCATGATGGATCCAGCCTTGTGCGCCTTTGCTGCCAGTATACTCAAACCTACCTTCGCCTAACTCGTTGGTCTGCTGCAGGAGTATACAAATGGAGCCTGCTGAGCCGACTGCAGCCCCTGGACGAGACCCTTATCTTGCTTACCTACCTTCAAACAGAAGCAGGACCAGCTGAAGCAGACCTCGTTGAGCATTTCGCCGAAGAGGTTCTCGACATGTGCTACAGCAGCGAACAGGCTCAGCCCCAACAGCCTCCTGGCGTGTCATCATCGTCACGCCACAATCTCTGGGCTATCCTGAACGAGCTAAAGGAAAACCTGCCTAGGCACCCCGACCAGTCTTGGCTTTCCGCGGATTTTAGCTCTTCTTTCTTGGATCAAAATATCCAAACCAGTCAGTGGCAAAAGGACCAGGCGAGTGTCCTCGACCTTGGCGGGACGGATGGAGGTCTAGTTTCTTTCCTGCAGCTTGAAGGCTTAACCGATAATTAAAGCGCAGTCTCACTCAGCATAGCTTACGACCTTTATCCTGACAGCTTACAGCTGTATTGTGTTTGTCAGTACTGTACCGGCGTGTCTCCGCCTGCTGTATGTCCGAAATGTTTCCATTCTGTGGGGTGATGCATACACCAAGATGTCGCCATTCGCGCTGCTTGCGTGACGTCTTTTTCCTCAATCGGCATATGCTTTATTCATCAGTCGCGTCGGCGAATAACAGCTCGGCTCTCTACTTCGTAGATTATCTGTTCCCCGAGACTGGTCTCACTCGTCTGAGGATGGTCAATAGCCGATATTCCAGACACCAAATATAGTCACTGCAAGGCGCTCACGCCTAGTGGGTGGCCTATACCACCGCCAGCCACCTGCTCTTTGCTACGCCAAAAATTACGATTTCCTTTCACCACGCTAGACTATCCAAGACGATCTTTTCTTTGGTTTCTTGTGATGGATTTTTTCATTTATAGACTCTGGCACACATTGGACGGCTGCATATCTAGGGTGCATATCTAGGGTGCACGGGTGGTTTTTTGCTAAGCTGCGGCTAGATAGATAGATTCCTATCAATCTACGATGAAAAACTCGAGTGCAGGCTCGAATGGGTCGACGTTTACATGTATGTATGAATAATCACGATACCGAAAATACCACCAAAGTACTCGCAAGCCTCCGTATCCTCTACCACCTACCTGCAGGGGTCAACCACTAGCTGCATAGAAACGGAGAGGCAAATGTTTGACGCAAGGACGATGGATGTGCCCTCAGATGTTGGTTTCGCCCTGCGCGGAAGGCCGCATAGTGTTTCCTAGCTCGGGCGCGGGCGGGTCGATAGATAGAGGGATACATACTCGGCATAGATGAAGCACGCACATGCAAAAGCCCCAGGCGGCGGCCGCACCGTCCGAACGTTTTTTCTCACTCGTCGACGTGGCGCCCGCTCCCACCCGTTCGCCAGGTCCGTGTATCGCCCGGCCCTTGCGGCGGTCTAGATCTGCGGACTGCAGGCTACGTCAGCCTGCCTGGCTGGAGTGCATGTACTGTAGTCTATCGGCCGGTAAGCGAGGTGCGCGCGCAGCTGGACGTTTCGTGTAACGTAACGCGTTGGACAGCAGTATGGTAGTACGGTTAAGTCGGTCAGGCGGGCGTAGCGGGCGTAGCGGTGTGGTTGAAGAAGGGCAGTGGCTATCTATGCTTTTCGCTCATATTGTAGTGTCTGCTGTGCAAAGGAAACAGAAAAGGAAAAGGAAAAGGGAGTCGTGCGAATACAGGCTTCGTTTATTTGAACATGTTCACGACGCTTCGTCTACGGGGGAGCATGGAGGATGTGGGCAAGGGCCCGTTGAAGAAGGGAGATGCGTTGTACCAGCATGCAGCGTGTGTGCATTGCAAGCGGCGAAAAGCAAGTTCTACCTCCTATTGTTATTCTTATTCTTATTCCTGAATTTCGAATTCGCGTGTGGTTTTTCTTGTTCTTGTTCTGGGTCTAAACTGACTGTTGGGATTTAGCTTCGCTGCAGTGGGGACCGCCCCGCGTGTGCGCGGTGCCAATCCGAGGGAGTCAACGAGTGCACGTATCCTGAGAAGAAAGCGGGTTCGAAACCGGGGTCGCCGACGAAGCGGAAGGCGGCTGCTGCGTTTAGGGAGGGTAGGAGTAGGAAGGATAGTTTGAGTCCGAGACTGGGGGGAAAAAAGAAAGGTGGGGAGACGTGGGATAGGAGGGGGAGGGAGAGGGAGAGGGAGAGGGAGAGGGAGATGGAGGCGGAAAGCGTGAGCAGCAAGGCGCTCGAGAGCCCGATTCATGCGCTCGCTTCTGCGGATGAGAGTGTTAACGGGGAGAGCTTTCCCTCTGCGCTTGAACTCGAAGAACAGGCCATGTGCAAATTTACATCGATATTTGAGGAGACGCCCGGCATGGACATGGGTATAGACGGGGGTGAGTTGGAGCTGGAATTAATGCTGCGAGAGGGGGCGACGGGCTTCTCCTCACTGGAGACTGATGCCAGCGATGGCGTCCCGGCACTGCGTAAGTCTTATCCCAACCAACAGACAAACAAACAAACATACCTTCTGTAAAGCACGGTTATTTACCAGCGAAAGCAGTACACCCGTACGACACCACCTCCACCCCCTCAGACACATACTCCCTCGACCTCGAAACGTACCTCACGCCCTCCGCCCCGCTCTACACCCCCTGGTCCATAACAACCCCGCCAGACCTAAACCTCGACTTCGAAAACACCCTCCTAGACGAGCCCTCGAAGCCGCTTCCCCTTCCCACTTCGCAGCCACCCCCGTGCTGCCCCTGCATCCAGCACGCGCTCTCCGCCTTCTCGGACGCCGCGCCGCTCCCCGCGCTCATTGCACCGCCCGCCCTCGAAGCCGCACTCGCAACTGCGAAAAACATGCTCACGGCGTACGAAGCTGTCCTCCGGTGTCCTCGATGCAGCGCCCGCTCTGCAGCGACCATCTCCGCGCTCGTGGTGGCAGATGAGTTGTTGAGTACACTGTGTCGTGTGCGGAGCGCGCTGGGGGAGTGGACGGGTGCTGCGGGGGGCAGAAGCAGCGCGAAGCACGAGTTTAGTTTGGAGAGAGACTTGCAGATGGAAGTGGATAAGGAGTTTCATATGGATTTGGATGGCCCCGTGGTTGTGTGTGGCGAGGACGTGGGGAAGAGGGGGATAGCGGTCGGTGCGTATGCGGTAGAGTCGCGGCGGGAGTGGGCGGGGGTTGTGGATGCGTTGGTGGGGGTGCAGCTTGCGAGGTTGGAGCGGGTGCTTGTTGTTGTTGGGGCGAGGGTTGATGGGGTAGGGGGCGAGGGGCAGGTGAAGGGGATGATTGTGAGGCGGTTGGGGGAGAGGCTGAGGGAGGTTGTGGGGCGGTGAGGGGCTTTTCAAAAGCGGGGGTTGGGGGGTGAGGTGGTATTTGGGCTGGGTAAAGTTTAGACAGTAGATTGGGAATAGATTTGGGTTGTGGTGATAGTTCTTGCTTTGCGAAGATGGGTGATCGTCGCTGGGAAATGCTTTTAGAAGCTTCGCATAGAAAGATAGACGGGTTGAGTACTTGAGGTGGAAATTTTACAACAATGCGTCAGCGCGGCCGTATCATCTGGTGAATCATGTGATCCGGTACATCGATCCTGCGCGAAGGTAGTGAAGAGACCGTGTTGGGAATGTGAAAGGAACCAAGACCAATTGGATCGACGGTTGGCCATCTGTTCAGCTGATTTTTAAAACCGTAATACTTGAGAACATTTGAAACAAGCCGACTGTCCTCAAAAGCACTCAAAACATGTACTATTACTTCATGTAAATTTCCCTAATTACCCAGGGCACGAAAAAATCCTCTCTATCTAAGTCTCGGGAACAGTGGCAAAGCATTCGCAGTGAGATCTGTTCCCTTCTCACCCTTTCTCTCCGCCAGCACCTTCGATCCCGCCACCGTATGCGTATGGATCGTCGGCGTCGGCGCATACGGAAAATCCGAGCCAAACAGCACATGACCGGGCGGCGCAAAGTCCAGCAGCAAAGGCAGCGACAAGTCATTCCCCGACAGCGCCGTGTCGAAGTAGAACTTTTTCGCATCCACGAGAAACTCGGCGGCGCTCAGGCGAGTCAGGCCTGTGTCGGCGAGGAGATGGGCGGCGCGGGTAGCGAGATAGGGTAGCGAGCCGCCTGCGTGCGAGAGAATGACTTTGACGTCGGGGAAGTCGCGGACGACGCCGGAGATGATCATGTCGACGGCGGCACGGGTCGTCTCGTGCGGGTAGTCGATGATGGGCTGGGGTAGCGCCGGGGAGACGAGGCGCGTGTCGGCGGCGTGCGTAGGGTGCACGAATACGACTGCTTTGCGGGCATTGAGCGCCGCCCACACGGGCCGCAGGTCCTCGTGGCCTAGGTACCGGGGGCCTGGTCCGTAACGTGTGTACAGGGTTACGCCGTCGGCGCCGAGGACGTCGAGCGCATGCTCGATCTCGGTCACTGCGGCGAGGGCGTCGTCCTCGACGGGCGGGAGGGCGGCGAAGAAGCCGAAGGAGGTGGGGTCTGCTTTGCGGATGGCGCTGGCTTCTTCGTTGATGGCTCGCGCGAGCTGGGCTGCTGGGCCGCCTTGGAGAATACTGCAGCCTGGTGCTGTTACGGAGAGGATGCTGGTGCGGATGCTGTGGGCTTGCATGAGGCTCTTGGAGGCCGCGACCGACCACGCGGGGAGCTTCCAGCCGGAGGGATCGCCGCCGGTATCATGGAGTGCTTTTTTCAATGAGCTTAGAGGTTCGACTGTCCTTCAATGATCGACGTACCTTTGGCATAGCATTCTGGAATGAAATGGTGGTGGACGTCGATGCCCTGCGCTGAGTCTGTGATCGATTCCATGTTTGCTAGAAAGCCTGTCTATTCACTGTCAGTCATAATTGTGCTTTTTCAATTCATATCCACTTCATGGGTGTGTCTCGGGCATCCGGCTGGTCTCAGTCGGAGCGCGAGGTTGAGGTTAGCTCTTGCTCGGCCGAGACAGCACGACGAAACATGGCTTCTTACACTGTACCCAATTTGTCTGAAATGAGCACAGTTGATGCTCAGGATTCTATCGCGATGTCCGGTAGGATTCCCTATCAACAGGTTGGTCCGACCAACGATTTTGCAAGTCGCTGACGCGGCCGCTCTCTTGGCTGTGTCGCTATCGTAATCACGTGAAGAGTCAACAACCTCGGGAATTGGGGAACAAATCTACCCAAAGGAAACGAGAGATGAATAAAATTGTTGAGCTCTTTAGTGTCAGAGAAAAGAACCACCAGCGTCTCGAGGGACTGTATCTTGTGCCAATACAGAGACTAGATACATGTTCAAGCCAAGTTGATTTCTGAATAGTTAATGTTAGGGTGACTTTGGCTACTATACCTATCTAGAATCTATGATAATTGCTGGTGTTCAAGTGAGGTTGCAACTGGCTCGCCCTGGCGTCTAACTAGGTGGCCAGCTAGCGGCCTCTAACATGTCGCTCATCCGTCAATTTCCTCCCGCTGGGCTTGCTTCTCCTTCAGACTTATCCATGGCAATGCAAAAGCGAACAACAGGGCTATGCCGCAAAACGGAATGGCTATGATGAACACCTTCGATAATGCGTCGTTGTAAGCTTCAACGAGCAGCGGCCCATATTCCTTTGGCACAAGATGCCGCACGTCCGTGGCGCCCGCGGCTAGAATATCGCTCACATTAGGAATTTTCGATGCCACCAGGTTCTTCGCGAGATCGTTTCGCAGGATGTTGTTGGCCACCGAAACAAATATGGCACCGGATAGGCCCTGGGCGAACAGCACTATGGCACTGCCGATGGAGACTACAGCGGGCTCGAGTATTGCTTGTACCGCGATGATCGGCTGCTGCATGGCCATACCCATGCCAGCAGCTGTGAGAACCTCGAATCCGGCCCATGTGGCGGTACTAGTATCGACTTGCAGCGTTATGAGCAGGCCGCAGCCGATGCATGCCACAATGGGGCCCAAAATGGCAGGAGGTGCAAAGAACCCGGTTTTGTTGACGGTGATGCCGGCAATCATGGAGAAGGCAAAGTTGGTAGCGACGTAGGGCGCCAGGTCCACACCAGACTGCACAGGCGTGCGTCCGAGCACCGCTTGGAACCAGTACGGTAGGTAGTAGGTGTGCACAAGGAGTGCCCCGCTGAGGAAGAACATCACACCGATGCTGGCGGCGACGCCACGGTTGGCTATGATGTATAGCGGCGTTAAAGCTTCCTCTCCTTTCTGCCACTGCCACAGCCCGAAGGCCACAAAGCCGATTCCTGCCGCGACGAGAAGGCCAATGATCCTGGAGCTGCCCCACCGGTAGTCGATGCCCCCCCATTGGAGGACCAACAGAAGCATCACTACCGTCACGATGAGGATGAAGTTACCGATGAGGTCGAGCCGCAGGAAGCGATGCACGAAGCTGCCTTCTCGCCCGCGATCCGATCTCGTTGGGTGAAAGAACAGAAGAAGTAGGATGGCCGTTAGAGCTCCGACGGGTAAGTTTATATAAAAGCACCACCTCCACGTTGCCTTGCTCGTCAGGACACCACCAAGCAGCGGTCCACATACAGCTCCAATACCGAATCTATGCGTATGCGTTAACTATTTGTGCATGGAACATCGTCTCATGGACTACTCACACCGACCCAACGGCGCCCATATATGCTGGTCTGACAGCTAGTGGGGTTGTCAAGGCTACAATGACGAGACATCCCGCGAACACTCCAGCACACCCAACGCCTGCAATTGCTCTTCCGACAATGAGTACGTTCGAGCTAGGTGCTACGCCGCAAATCAGACTGCCGATCTCGAAGACAAATAACGCGGCAAGAAACGACCATCGCACATCAAAATGTGCAAATATGCGGCCGTATGTCGGTTGGAAAGCGCATGCTGTTAGCAAGTACTGGAAGAATGGTCAGCACTGGCAACATCATCCTCGTCTGAGGGTTGAATTTACCGCAGACCCATACCATCCTGCATCGTCTGGCGAATTGAACTCGTCGGTGATGTGTGGTATAGCATTGGCAACGATCGTCCGGTCCAGTGCGACGAGGAAAGCAGCAAGGCTAATGCCCACCATGAGCGACACAAGGGCGAACAGCGAAATTGGAACGACTTCGGATCCGGTCAAAGCAACCTCGCTGGGTGTATCTACAGCTCCCTCGTTCAACTCTTTCGTGTTGGCCATTTCATTGGCATGCGTTTCCATGACGCAGATAGCTGGCTTGGAAGTTCTGCGTAGTTCTGTCCTTTGTTTCTTGGAAGCACAGCGCAGAGAAGAACAACTTGCCTCGCACTAGATAAAGCAAAGAATCAAACATTGCCAAGCAAGTCAGCCTGCCATCTTCCGGCGAACTGCAACGATTGGGTTCGCTTAAAGGACCCCTTCTTCTCTCGGCCGGTCAACACCCTTTGCGTCCTAGGTGTCACCCGTTTGCAACATTCCACTAGGCACCTGTGTCTTACACATTCCATGCCGCCGAATGACACCTTGAATATCTCACATAATCATCGCTACCACCTGGTTCCTCATATGCGCATGGTGCATAAGGCAATGCTGTTGCTAGTGGAAATCGGTGACCGGAAACCGTCCATCCTGCCGGTGGTCACTGAGGCTGACTTTCCAGACCGGTTGCCAAATGATCGAACATGAATACATGCACGCTACGATTACCTAATTAGCTGTTGGATTCAATCGACATACACATTGGTTTAGTGAGGCTCATGTCGGGGTTGCACGTGATCAAGCTCTATCGGCCGAGAAATATCTTCTGCATTCATGAACAAATTCCATCCCATCTATTCTGACTAACTAACTATACGTCTTCGAGCAACTGCTACGGCGCATCGCTTTGGGCTTGGGAGATGGTTCGCCACGATTTTCAAGAAACATGGATGCCAACCAGGAAGCGGTCAATATGACCCAGGTCCGAGACGGAGAGCCGCGACACGGCCAACTCGAGAACAGAGATGCCGGTCATATACAGACCCAACATTATGTTTGCCTTGAATATCCTGCCGCCCGACTTGCGGTCCTTGAGATCCAACGAGGCTACATGCCAGACCACATTGACAGCCCAAACACCCAAGCCAAGAATCCAAAAGACAGGGGACATCTGCGCCCTCAGTCCGGTCAGAGTGAAGAATCCAACTTGGAGCAGTCCCAAGAATGCCAAAAATATATGCACGTGTTCTCCGAGAAGAACGGCAAGGGACTTGACGCCAGCTTTGATGTCGTCCGGACGATCCTGCAGTAAGACCTGGTCAGACACTGATCGAAACTGATAACGGCAACTTACCTGTTCGGCATAGAAAAGATCAAAGTACACAACCCAGCTTGCTGTGGCAAAGAATAGGGGTAATCCTTGGCTAAGCGTGGTAAAATCGCCCGTGACGGAAGCCCACCCCGGGAAGACGGCCGCACCAATGATGGCACCAAGCACGATCTGAGGGAATGAAGTCACCCGCTTCATGAAGGGGTATATGGTGCTTAGAATCCACACAGGGGCGAAGGTCCATACACCGGCCTCTCCAAGGGTAAGGTATGTCACGCCAAGGACCACTGGCAACCATGCAAGCAATGCAACATAGGCTTCACCGACGGTCAGCATACCAGATGGCAGAGGACGCACTTTGCAGCGCTCGACCTGCTTGTCGAATTCGACGTCGCAGATGTCACTAGGAATAGTTGTCAGCTGAATCTGCAGATGCTTGCCTTCAGGTCACCTCTTACTCCCACGTGCAAAAGGCGCAGTGTGTGACTGTGACGCTACTCCAAATTCCAAAAAGTATGCGCACCATCTGCAGGATATCAAGGCGTATATCTTGTGTGCCAGCTGAGAGGCACAACCCCCATACTGTGATCAGTCAGCTCATACTCAGCCTGGTAGAAAACCAGGTGAACAGACCAGCTGGATACCAGCACAGCCATGCTTCCTTTGTGTGCAGCCGGGCTAGCTGCCAAACTCCTTTTCGAAGATTGCGGTTCGATTCCTGAGTAGGAGTGACGCGGACCACGCCGGCCTGTTGCTTCCTCAAAGTGACTGTATTGGTGGTGGAACCCATGATGCTGTCCAAATGTTGATATGATTCGAAATGCATGGTTAGCACGTTATATGAATTTTATGCAACCATCTCAGCGTTCCCAGTTGGTTTTAGCTGGTCCGTCACCGAAAACGGTGCTTTTCGGCCGATAGCCGTGTTCCAGAACCGCACGTTGATCCGGCCGAACCACAGCTTGGGCTGAAACTTCCAGAAGATTGGGATCACTAGCGAGACACGATGTCTGTGCTATTGTTGGGTCGTAAACGTACCACTGTCATCGCGTGGCTCCTCGTGTAGGGGGAATTGGTGGCGCTGGCTATGGATCAGTGTGGCGTAGAAGGGCCCTCGGACATCCTTTTGGGGGCCTTCTGGATAGCATAAGGACTTTGAAATACCTCTTCTTTTGGTCCTTTCTCTGATCACCATCTGTGTTCTTTTTTTTTTTTTTTTTTTTACAGCTGTACCCACTATGTTGTTCTCTACCACGTGGGCGTTGGCATTTGCCTTTGCTGGCACTGCATATGCAGCTGCAACCGGGTCTCATCCTACCAGGCCCAATGATGCCTGTTCCAAGTCCCTGGTCTCACTTAGCCTACCTCCTTCCTGGTCGAGAAATACCACGTGCTCGGGAAATGCGCGGCAGACGTGCGGCATCTTGCAATACCTGTTCCCAAGCAATGAAACGTTCACAGGCGGCTCGCAGTACTACGAGCCCCTGGTCGAAACCCTATAGTATGCTCAGCTGTTACTATTCATATTAGGATAATGCTAACGATACTTTTACAGTTCAGAGGTGTGCTGGAAGGATCCGGCCTGTTTCGTGACGCCGAACACGAGCGAGGATGTGTCTCTGATTATGCGCGTATTGACTGCGACCAACACCAAATTTGCTGTCCGCAGTGCAGGCAATCTCGATATTCCTGGCTTCAATGCTGTAGGAAGCGATGGTGTCGTAGTCGCATTGCAGAACATGAACAAGAAGGTCCTCAGTGCCGATAAGAAATACGCAACGATCGGAACTGGCCTCAATTGGAAAAGTATCTACTTATGGATTGAACCCTTCGGCGTGCAGATTGTTGGAGGCCGCGAGCCTCGCATCGGCGCTGGTGGCTTTCTTCTTGGCGGTATGAACCTCCGACACACTTCCTTAGGGACTATACTGATTCTAACGAAATAGGCGGTATCGCTCTCTTCAATGACAAGTACGGGCTAGGACTAGACCAGATTGTCAGATATGAGGTAAGACCTAGCAACACATCTGTATTCTTCTAAATGAAGCTGACCCGATAGGTCGTTTTACCCAGTGGCAATTTGGTCAACGCAACCGCCAGCGAAAACGCGGACCTCTACAAGAGTTTGAAGGGGGGTCTTAGCAACTTCGGTATAGAGCCATCCCCCAATCGGACCACTCAGTCCTCCAAAGCTAACCCGGCTCTTTTCAAGGCATCATCACAGAATTCGAAGTCATGACCACCGATGTCGTAGACATAAACTACGAAGTTGCCCTTTATGCCCCAAACAATACAAAGGCCATTTTGACAGCCTACGTTGACTTCCTCAACGAGAACAACGGCGGTCCCGGAAATGCCAATGTGCAAATCGAGGTCACGCAGAACTACACGCTCATCTTCTATGGGCACGTCGGCCACGTTCCCTCGGCTCCAGAATTCAAGCCCTTCCGCTCGATTCCTGTCCTGAAGACCTTCATTCCCCCGACGAATGGGACGGTGACATCGTTGCTATTTGCTACCGAAGGCCAGTCTGGACAAGCAGGGAGTAGCGACAGCCCCGGCTCGTATGTTTGCGTTTTGGCTTCGCTTAAGATTGATTTACTTACACTTTTGCAGATACTACGGCACCTCTCTGTCTCACAAGATCCCAGACGCTAAGGTGACACTTGAGGCATACGACGCATACCTTGCTACAGCAAAAACCCTGCAACCCGGTATTTCGATCTTTTTCGCGCCTCAGGGATTCACTGCCGGTACAGTCAGAGCAGGCAAGGCCCGTAACGGAGGCAACGTGCTTGGATTATATGAAGGTCCTCAGATGTGTAAGTAAACAACTGTGTTTCCCTCAGAAACAGTCGCTAACAGCAGAGAAGGGCACGACGTTTACGCAACGCTTCCCAATGTGAGCCAGTACGCAGCTGCACAACAGGCAGTCGATTCATGGTCTAGCACTGTCACGAAGAAGGCCAAGAGCGAGGGTATCTTCTTGCCATTCATCTATTCCAACAATGGCAACATTCGTTCAAAGGTCCTCAGTGGCTATGGAAAGAAGAATTTCGACTTCATTAAGAAGACGGCGAAGAAGTACGATCCAACGGGCGTCATGCAGACGCTGCAGAATGATGGATTCTTGATCAGGAAAGAAGCGTGATCGAGGGCATTTTGATGGGTTCTGTTTTCGCTGTACACATTAGGGGCTGGTTGCATTGCACACTCAATGTCTAGACTACAACCTTCTTTATTATATCTGTCACAGGGGGGACTCGTCTTTGATCTTGTATGTGCGAGCGCAGAGGCACTGAGATTCTTTTTTCCTGGCCATCTCTTTTGTTGAACTCGATCTGTTTCTTCAAATTTCATGAACTAATCATTCAAGTCGTAATTCATCATACTTTATGAACCGTATATGGACGCTGCCCAATAGCATCCTCACTATCATCCACTTGTATCTGTTCGGAGTACATGTTTGAAGGTGCAGTGTGTGTGAAGAGAGAAAGTACATGCAACTCTGTCGGTCAAAGATACCTTCACCGTGCGCGCCATCGTTATCAATTTCAACATGATTTAACCCTACGAGGTCACCTCAACAGCGATAAACACTAGTTCTATTGCTACTATTACTAAGGAAAGACGACCGTACTAACATTCATGATTACGCGCGTAGCTCCTCCACCGAGCCGCACCGCCGGGTTTTCCAGCCTAACAACCGCTCGTCGTCCACTTATTCGTCAAGCATATCCTAAGTCTAAGTAAATTATGTTATGATGAAAATTCGAGTGATCTTTGCAGGCATTATCAGCCAAGGATAGGTAATGCCGTTATCACACAGTGGCCGACACTGGAAAGGGAGCTTCGTGTCACCGAATTAATGTAATGTATCCCGTAGTTGATTTACTACTTATTGCCTCGATGAGATAGTGGTCTAATAGTCTACCTTATCTATTCACGTACTGTAGCGTCGAAAAAAGAGTGTTGAAAAGAGAGTGTTGAGGCAATCGTTGTTTTGATTAAGAAGCTACTCTATAGAGCTATATACTGTAGATCACGTGAGTCACGTGCACGGGCCGCACGGGTGGCCCAAGCTTCCATACTGAAACGTCACACGTACTATATATAGCAAAGCCCTGGGTTCAATCCTTAGTATCAGTCACTGTCACGTACGATGTGTTCTCAGAGCCACAATAATTTATATCAAAGGACAATCTACACCCACGTATAGTAGCTTGTTAACTAGCCTCTAAAACTCTTATAATTAGATTATTCGCTCTTTGCAAATTTCCATGGTCACTAGATTAGCGCCAGGACAGTCAGTAGTCTACGCCCACATTCTCCACCCACACCACGCCCTCCCCTCACCCTACGAAGGAGCTCGTTTTTATTGACTATTCCTTGGCGCGCAGCCCCACCTAGCATCGTCAATACCACCCACCTCTGCATTTCCCCCCAAACTAGCCACGCCGCATCACCCTGTATACATTAAAAGATGCCTATTAATCGTCGCAAGCCTTATCAGTACAAACCCAAAAAAATCCGGAAGAAAAAGAGCGCGAAACGGGAGCTTTGCGCAGTTGAGCGCGCCTTTGCAGTAGGCGCGTCGATGTTCGGCATGGCAACAAACAAAGAGATCGCTGCACTGTTCGACCCACCAACCATCAAGGACGCTATTGCAAAGCTTATAAAGCGTACACGGGAAAGAGCAGATCAAGAAGGTATCTTTATCACGAATCCAGAACTTTACAACCCCGTGCCAGGGCGCGGCAGGCCGCAGCTCCTAAATAATACGCAAAAAAAGCGCATTATTAAAATTATTACCTCAGACTATGCACATTATAAGAAAGAGTTTTTATAAATAACTAAAAATAATTTTTTTAAAAAGCTACCTCTAATTAGTATCTTTATATTTAAAAATATTATATATAAAGCTAGTTACGCGCGCAGGAAATCTAGATAAAAATGATTTTTAATAAAATAAAAAATAAAAAATTCTATACATAGGCCTTTAAGTATAATTCTAATTAATATAAGCTTAGTAATAACTTAGGATTTAACTTTAGGTAATATATATATATAAATTGTTGAATGGGCTATACTAAGCCAAGCATATCGCGATATGATAGGGCTAGATAGTTGTACGATGGTACAGGTGAGAAAAGGGTCTGGTATTCAAGTCTTGTCTATCTTGTCTACGTACGGGGGAAAGAGGGTTATAAGGATTGATGTTCGCGCACGGTGCCTGTGGCCTGTGCCTTTGCTTGTGCGGTATTACATAACCATTATCACCTGTCTTAAGACATTGCATTAGGTAGCTGCCCGTACTGCGTACGGACATAAATTAAAATTTTAGCTTAAATTAGTAAGTAGCATAGTATATATAAAGGGCGTAAATTCTACTAAATAAGAAGTATAATACTAACGTTTAATATAACTACGTATAAAAGTACTATAAGCTTTAATTCTACGGCGCATTTACGTACAATCACAAAGGACCTTGTCATAAATACGGGCATGAGAAAAAGGACGAAAAACAAGCTACAGAGGTCGCGCTTCGACGTGAGAATGCACAGCGTCGGAAGAAGGCAACCTACTCAACAGCAAAAAAGAGAATGCATCGGCCGGGAATCGAACCCGGGGCTAGCCGAATGTTACTTATATGGCAACGGCTAATTTTACCACTAAACCACCGATGCGTTTTTCTGCATTGTTGAAGATAATATCAGATGAAAATATATAAGTACCGGAATATTATTTCTCGACCTCGTCAAACCATTTACCATTTTTCAGAATCGAAAAACGACCTCTTTTGCGATACTACAACAAGGTTGGTCTCTAGAGAGGAAACGTTGTGTTACGGCTTATTATATCGGTTTTGACTATGTCGTGCCGTGTGCTGGATATGAATTTGCGAATTTAGCAATCCGTCCGACGGATGCTTTGCCTAGAACGATAGTCCGACCGCGAACGCTAATTTTACCTCTACCAATCACTACTCTGACATCAGCCTATGCTAACGCGATTCGTTGACGCTAATAGCGCTTAATGTTAGTGGCTGAAACCAGATCCAATTTCCGAAAAACGAATTCTCGATTATGGAATCTCGAACAGCGGATCGACACCATTTTGGTCGCCCAATTAGGTGGAAATGCGTGGGTCCGATGCCGACAAGGATCTCCGCCCAATGAGACGCTTCTGTTGACTTTCGGTGACGATTTGTATAGGCTGGAAACGGCAGGAAATCGCATGCAGGCATTTAATTTCTAGAGCTCGATTCTAACTTCAAATCTTCGGGTATATATATATATATATATATATAAAGTCAGCCGTGATAGCTGTTGTTGCCGTTAAGCTCTATGACCTTCTGGAGTCGCTCTTTGAAACTGAGGGCAGCTGCTTCGCAGCGTGGGCCAGCGCGCTGCCATTCATCTGATATCAAAGCTCTGCCTTCTTGTGCGTTGTCTTGGGCCATAAATCTCTGAAATCTGCCCTCTAGCTGATCCTTTATGTAGTCCCATATAGGCTCAACTTGATTGAGATCTGGCGAATTGCTAGGATGCGGAGCTCTGATAAATCCTTGATATTTATACTCGGCGTGGCAGAGAGTCTCAACTTTCTGGTGGGCGGGCGCGCCGTCTTCGACGAAAATAATAGGGCGGTCGGGGTGCTTCTCACGGAGCTTTCTCAGGTAGGGAAAAAGCTTGCCATGTAGGACGAATTTCCTATACAAAAACTAATCAATACCGCGAGACTTTTTACCCCGTGTGAGCGGCTTGTGTTTGAACACCTGCTCAGGCTGTCTAGGACGCTTCCTGCCGGTTATATGGCTGTCAGCACGCCGTAGCTAATTCTTAAGTCTTATATTATTGTTGATCTCTGAGAGCACCTGGTGCTCGATCGTACCTTCTTAACGGGCCTTTCTTTGCTGACAAATTGACTGTTGATGCAGGCCGAGGCTCTCCAGGTCAAGCTCGAACTGGTGTTGAGCTTTTTCCGCGGGCGATTCCCATTCCCATTGCAGCTGTGGGCGCTCGACGCTAACGTCCTCACACATCGCGCCCTAGTGCATAATCTTAAAATAAGTCAGATCTGTATAAAAGCCACAACTCTCAGATTCTTACCCGCGTTCGATTGTTATCCTGGCGCGCTTGTGTGGCCGGCCGCCAGCTGAGATAAAAGTCTCGTCCGTAAATACGAACAGAGCTTTCTTCTGCAGCCAGCCAAGCACCCACTCGCAGTATTCGACTCGGAGATCTCTAAGAGATCGTGACAACGCCGGCTTGTAGGCTTTATAAACGCGAGATAACGCCTGAGACCTCTGCGGGTGCGGGTGCGGGTGCTGGCTGCAGACGCGATAAATCGTCGCTTTTAACACGTCTTTGAACGGCGTGTGATTTCGTACAGCCTCGTGCCAGGTTTCTTGCGGGAACCACCATGCGGCGTCTTAAATGATAACTGATTCAATTGAGCCTTTTTTAACCTTTGTATGGAGTTCTTTCATACCTTCTGACCTGGTGTTTGAATGCTCGAGCGCATCGAGCAGATCAATAAGATCTAAGCTGCCGGCATCCTCCTGGGCCCGGCGGACGATTGCGCTGCAACTGGACTTCGCCACACCCGTAGAAACGGCAATATCGTCGTATTTGTAGCCGGCGACGACGCGCAAAGTAATAATTGAGGCTTTAATTGCAGTGGAGTGGTCGGTGGCCCCGTGCGACTTCGTTTTTTGGCCGCCGCGCGGCACTTTGAGTGTTATAGAGAGCGTTGTTGTCACGGAGATCGAGGTCAGATTTTTGGTGTTCTGGCAGAATTCTGGCAGAATCATTGACCGCCTGCCAAAAACAGGAGGCGGTGAAACGATTGTGGCCCGTGCATTGACTTAAGCGAGGTGGATTTTAGTAGGCTGATAGCATTGGACGACCAAAACGGTGTGAGACGCGCGAGTCGTGGTGACCGAAATTGGTTTCCGGCTCCTATCCCACGCACCGGTAAAATCGCCCGCACACGGGCCACCTAAGCTGCGCTAATAGGAGGATGCCCTATTTTAGTGCAAATACTAGAATATATATTATTTGCTAGTAATTCTTATAGGAGGGCTTATTTATAGTAGTATTAATTTAAAACTTATTAGTCTACTTAATAGTTAAGCTTATAAAGATATTTATAGATTTAATAGTGTTAGCGCGGCGTAGGTGCTTAGTCTAGCACTTAGGGCGTAGCTCTAGCCTATAAAATAGTACCCTATTAAGCTTATAGCTATAAGTTATACGCGGAGTGCATTAACAGCTATATATATTACCTATTATTACTCTAAGAGTGTTATGGTCCAGAAGTCGACGGTGGGACGGAGAGCCTTATGACGGCATCCGGGCCCCACCTTAGGCTTACGTAACGTCCCAGGCTGTCCCAGACGCCAAGACTATAGGACACCGTGGGACCACGTGACCCCTGCTCACGTAACGTCCTAGGAAATCCCATAGGATCCCACGATGCCAGGACATGGGACATTGTGGGATTCTATAGGATAAGGAGGATATATATATAGGATAGTTTTCTTTATTATACTCTTTATAGTTAACTTATATATCTTCTATGCGAGTACATTCTCTTATATAAACTAATAGTTATCTTACTTTATTATAAAATTAAATTATTTAGTCTTACGGTAAGTATCACATCAACTTATATTATTAAATAATTTATAAAGTACTATAATACTTTACTACTTTAACCTAAATTAGAACAAGATATAAGCGCCTTATAATACTTTAACTACCTTAAAGTATAATAGTAAGATCTAGTTTAATTACTATAGCTCTAGCACCTAAGAAAAAGATCCTAAAAGAGATAATTATTAAATAAGTAGCTTAGATAGCCTAGCTATAAGAAATTATTAACTAGATAAGTAAAAAAACAAGTAAATAAGAAGATGTAAAACATTAACTAAAGGTCCTAAAGCCTAAACCCTACTCTAGGAAGGGAATATTTCTAACTTAGATAGAACTATTTATTTACTATAACCTAGAAAAGTTTAATATAGAATAAGATAAGATCCTAGTTACCTGCATAAATATATAGGACAAGATAGCTATATAAGCTAGACTAATAATAGATAACTTTCTTAAGAATAGCAAATTATTGGATTATAATTTAAACGCTACTAAAGACGCCTTTAAGAACTAAGAATTTTTTTATAAGGCTATAAAAAGAATATTTAGCACTATTAATAAAAGATACTAAGTTAAAATACGCCTCTAACGTCTATGTTAGGAGAAGTTAGTAGTACTTTATACGCTAGAGTTTAAATAGATTATAGTAAAACTTAATAAATAGGAAGAAGCCCTACTTATAATTACTTATTATAATAAACTAAAGGAATTAGTTAAGGATAAACTAGTCTACTAAGGAAAAGCAGACAATCTAAAAGAGCTTATTAATAACGCTATTAAAGTAGATAATCGCTTATATAAGCGAAAGCTAGAGAAACAGTATAATACCTAATTACTCTCTAGAAAAGAAAATAACGCTAGACCCGTCGGAAGAGATTAGAACGGAGATGTTATTATAACTAACAAAGCCTAGTGGTATAAAAAAAGAAACGGCAAGGGGAAGCAGCCGTACAAACCTAAGAAGAATTACTAGGATAAGAGTGGAATCTCGCAAGAAGAACGAGAACGGAGGTTTAAGGATAAGGCCTGCCTCTAATATAGCAAGTAAGGCCACTTCGCCAAGGACTGCGAAGGTCAGGAGACTAAGGTCAATACGACCAACCTCCTACGAGTGGCCATGACCACCCTCGTGCCAGCAGAGGCGGAGGAGATAGACCTCACACAAGAAATCCTAGAACTAATAAAAGAATGGGGAGAGGGACGAAAAACCCTCCACGAATACCAGATCTTTTAACAACTGGCAGATAACACCTGCTAGATGTGTAGCGGCACGCTACATCACTCGTCTTAGTGCGAGGCGAAGGTAATCGTCCAAGGACCACATGCGTGGGACGCTTATTGGCTTGCCGAAAAACTACAAGGATCCCCGAAGCAGTACCTACGCCAGGTTACAATATAAGAATAACACGCACATGCCAAGTGGTGGCAATACACACGAAAAGGATACTAATAGCACTTTAAGACTAGAGTTAAAGCCTTTTACTTTCTAGGAGGCTTAAAATACTATAAACTTAGAAAAGACTAGTATAGCGTACCTAATAACTACTATAAATATTTCTTAGTCTATTAGGCTAAGTACTATAAGTAGAATAATTAGTATTAATATTTTAATATTACCTATAAATTATATAGATAATAAAAGTTTAAGACAGGCTAGTTCCCTTAGGGCCTAGATCCCTAAGATACTAGCATAATAATAGGAAGTACGTAGCTAGGAAACGATATAAACTACTTAATAATTAAATAAAACTAATATAACCTATAGTGCTTTGCACACATAAGCCTATAAAAAGAAGTAGCTTTCTCTAATAACTACCTAGGGTATAGTATATTAGCCTAGAACGAATACCTTACTTCAAATTACCCGTAATATAGGAATTAGGGAGTATACGAGTCTAACAGGATTAGAGAGACCTATACGCTATATTAATAATAATATAAGTAGTATAAGGTTAAAGAAATCTTAAAGCTAGCCTAACTTAAGGGTTAGATACAAGAGGTAGAAGTCTTATAGGAGAGCTAAAATAAGTCTAAGGACTTTAAGGACTTAAAAAACTAAATTATTACTAGGCAATAAGCCACACTAGTAATAATATATTTTTATAGCTTATTAAGTAAACACTTACTAAGTTAAGAAATACTTAATTAAGAATATTATAGTGCACGGGTATTATATTATAGTACTTATTAACCTAGGGGCGGACGCGTATCTAATAGCCCTATAAGTAGTTAAAAAATATAATATACTATATTATAATAAGAAGACACTGCTATAGATAGGACTTATAGATAGGATCTAGTTGTAGGGATATAGTAATAGTTAGCTACGCCTTAAGACGGCACTAGTACAAGTTAATATAAAAGGTCTAGAGAGCTAATATATTTTTACTATTACAGAGATAAGAGACATTAAAGCTATTATAAGATATAAATAGCTAGAATAATATAATTTATAAATAAACTAGACTAAATAAGTAATCCTTCCCTAAAATCTACTAGTAATAGCTTAGGCGAGCCCTAGCGGAAGGGAAACTCTTTAGAAACCTTAGGTAAGAAAAGGGAACTAACTATTTAAAATATAAGAAGTATTAGTATGCAAGATAGACAGGATTTTAAAGTAATATTTAGGACAGGTGCACTATATATAGGTCTAGAAGGCTAAGATAGTTCTTAATAACTTAGGTTTATTAGAAGAATATAAAGAGTTCGTAGACCTATTTAAGGAGCACGACGAGACTATTTTGCCTAAATATAAAAAGTAGGATTATAAAATACTACTAGTAAAAAGAGCTAAGCTATAGCTAGAACGCCTAAGGCCCCTTACCTATAAATAAGAAAAAGAGTTAAAAGAGCTAATATAAAGGAATCTACGCTTAGGAAAGTAAAAATCTAATTAGAGTTCTATAGCTTTCCCTATACTCTTTATTCGTGTTAGATGTCACGTCTTAATGGATGTCCTGATGATTCGGGGGGTTGAATTGATGTATTAGGTTGTTCTGCCTGTCTACGGGGTTCCCTCGGCAGGTTCTGTGTGTTCTTGGTTAATCCCCGGCCTTTTTCGGGCTACCCCTGATCCTCTAAACTTAATATGCTTTTTATCTGACACACCCCCTTAGCTTAGAGCCGTTCGAGCCATGGCCAAGGTTATCAGACGAGGGTGAGGTTATTAAGCTAGTCTTAAATCTCCTCTAAAGGTGCTTTATTAGCTACCTTTCGATCCCTTACCTCCACTAGTCCTAGTTACTTCAGGAAGTTCTGCCACTAATTTACCAAGAGTGCTTTAGTTAAGCCGTCTGCAATTATCTTTGCAGATTTAGTGTATTCTACCTTTATCCTTCCCCTAGTTACTTCCTATCAGAGCTAGTAGTTATATATATCGACGTGTCAAAGCTTTGTATGCAGCTTCGAGATCTCCTACGTTACTAGCTAAATAGTTTACTAGTTGTTATATTAGATTATAATAGTAGGGCTAGGTAGCTTAACTTTTAGTTCCTCTATTAATCTCGATATAAAGATAGCTTCCTTTGCGACTTGCGCCAGAGCAAGGAGCTCGGCTTCTATAGTTAACGTAGTAATAGTGTCTTATTTGCTTACACGCTATGTAATAAGGCTATTAAATAGCTTAATAGCGTAGCCTTGCGAGCTCTTACGGTCTAGAGTGTTATCTATAAATAAGGCATTACTTACTACCTATAAGGATTCGCCTCCTCTAAGTTAAAGTGTCTTCCACTTTGTTTCGTTGAGGTATAGCAGGGCTCGGTCAGCCGCATAATAATATTCTGGACTAAGATTTAATAAGAATCTTGCTAGCCTTAAGGTTGCGAATATAATATCTAGTCGGGTACTAATAGTTGCATATAGGAGTAATCCAATCTTACGTTAGTATTTATTAATCTCTGTAAGCGAAGCCAGCCCTTCTCTTAGCTTGAGCTCCCCTATGCCCATTAGGGTGTTATGTTGGATTGTTTAGTCATCAACTAGCTAGCTAATTTTGTTATAGTATGCGGCTTAGGAAAGTTAAATAAGTTAGTTCTGCTAATCTCTAATTACTTTAATTCCTAGGAACTATAGTAGGTCTTCTCTGCCTGTTATTAAGTATTTCTTCCTAAGTTATTCTATAACTTGCTAAGCTTAGCTGGCTTTGTCTCGGTGGTGCGTAATAATAATGTCGTCTACGTAGAAGAAGATAATAATACTATCCTTAATTATGTAGCATGACTCATAGGGCACGATCTAGAAACTAAACTTAATAAGCGTAGCTATAAACTCTTTCTACTAAAGAAGTAGTAAGATTTACAGTCCGTAGAGTGCCTTCTAGACTTTAAGGATAGTACTAGGTTTTTAATATCCAGGCGGCATGCGCATATAGACTTCTCGATCTAGTAATGCGTGTACAAACGCGTTAGTAACGTTATATTATATAAGTTCGAGGTTATATTTAGTAGCAATTACTATAAGTAAGCAAAAGGATCTTCTAGCTAATATTACTACGTAGGTGTCCTGGGAGGTTATATTACGTTATTAGTCTCCTCTAACTACTAGTCGCGCTTTGCACTTGATAAACTGGTGATATTTATTAAACTTGTACACATACACCTATATACAGTTTAGGATTTGTTAGCCTGTTGCCTTTACTATCTTGTACGGTACTTCTATCTAGGATTAGGTAATTCTGTAACTGTCTAGATGCGATTGCTGCGCTTCCCGGAATAATTCTCTTATTGGATGTTGGTCAAGATCCGTTTTACAAGTGGGTGGCGGAGGTAACTGTAATTAGTGAATCTTAACGCCCTTTGCTAGTAGTCTTTTTATCTAGGCTTTATTAATCGTGTTCCTGTTATGTTTTCTGACCCTTCCTGCTTTCGTTCCTGCCATGAAAGCTGCTGCCTAGGGGACTGTCTTAGATAAAGTGATCTCGGGTAGGTTTATATTTTCCCCTATTATTAGCTGTGCTAGCAGAGCTGCAAGTAGTAGAGTTAAAGGTGGTGTTAGGTAGTAATCTCTAATCTTCCTTCCTCGATAGTAGCCCGGTGGGTCTACTTCGTCCTCTATAAGTAATTCGTTTTCTGCGACATTGTCTTCGTAGAATAATTCGATTTCTAGTTAGTGCACCGGTGGTAGTAGCTTAATTATCTTAATATGTGTAGCTATCTTGGCCAGCGTATTGTGCATAACGTTATCTATTAGATCCTCTATCTTCCTATTAAAGATTATATTTTTATTAAATACGACGTCTCGCGTGCTGATGACCTTAGTCAGCGTTAGTATCTATATTCGGTAAATGTTTAATAACTGGTATCCGATAAGGTATCCGATCCATGCTTTAGGGTCGAGTCGTTATAGTCTTGATTTTCCACGATAGGTATTATTTATTATAGCGAATGCTTTGCATTCGTACGCCTTTAGGTAGGCTAAGTTTAGTTTCTTAATAGACGTAACAATCCTATTAGCTAGTAATACTCGTGTGAAGAATATCTCGTATAGTGTTTTCTAGTTATTCGTGTAGTTTAGCGTTCGATTGTATAAATACACTCTAGCTTTTGTAATTTTAGGCTAGAGTTCCTATAGAAGGTTTGCGTCCAGACGCATTGCGCGAGATTTTTCTTTATTCACGCCCCCTAAGCGTTTAGCGCCGCTATTTTAAGCTTACGTGTCTAGTGCTAAAGGCTCGATAATCATGCCTAGGCTTTTCAGCCACCGCTTAACTTCGGGTTTAACTGTGGTAATCTCATTGTCCGTTTTAATAACTTTTAGAGTGATGTCATATTGGTTCTTAAGAAATCTAAAGAAGATTATTAATGTCTTAATAATTAACCTTGCTGTTCAGTTATCCGTGAAGTAGAAGTCCTATTAGAGACTAGAATATCTATTTGTAACGAGCATCTGGCTCTTCTCTTTATTAAACGATAGTGATTTATAGGTGTAGAAATTAATAGAAAGCCTTTCTGCAGGTCCTTACTTATTAATCCTAGGTGCGCGGCTTATCTGCCTTCGCATCTTTGCTCTTCTACATAAGTTACACTCTACTATTGTAATTCCCTTAACTCGCACCCCCTTAGCTCGCTACACTAGGTGCTCGATTGCGGCGGGTCCTGGATAACCAAGCCTTTTATGCCATAAGAGGGCTAATACTCTTTAAGGTCGTTGTTGCGTTTAAGAATTATAGAAATGCGTATAGTGCGCTGCATAGTGCACGGGTTAGTATTCTAATACCTATTATTTATAAATTTCGGTAAGCTCTTTAATAGTTATTCTATTTAGTTGCTTTAGGGTAGTAGGCTCTAATTAGGTATCCTACTAGAATCCCTTCTACCTTAGCACTTAGAAGGAGACTAGGTTACATAGCATGTCTAGGCATATTACTACGTTATGTAGTACTAGTCTTTCAGCTCCCTATTTATATTTTAGGTTTAAGATAACAGTTCCGTATCTCTTTACCTAGATTTAAGTGTCGCCTGCCTATATAAAGTCGCCTTGTGTAGGTGGCTAATAGTTCTAAATCCGATCGGGGTCGTTCGTGATGTGGCACGTCGAGCCCGAGTTAAGGATAAAAGAACGCCGAAGAAGATAGTTAAATTAGTTTATAGTAAAAGTCGCAGAATAGGCGGCTTGCACCTTTAAAATCTATCTTCTATTTAGTT
Source organism: Bimuria novae-zelandiae CBS 107.79 (assembly GCA_010015655.1). Classification (NCBI taxonomy): domain Eukaryota; kingdom Fungi; phylum Ascomycota; class Dothideomycetes; order Pleosporales; family Didymosphaeriaceae; genus Bimuria; species Bimuria novae-zelandiae. The sequence continues at coordinate 619,829 of ML976664.1, read as the reverse complement.
ACTAATTAGTAATCTCTAGAGTTAGGGTATAAGAATTCTTAAAGGATGGAGTCTTAGTTCTGGGTCTACTTTAAGCTTTTAGTAGACTTTGAAAATCGGCATCGTGCTCTTGTTTCAGAGCAACGTATTTAGCTATTCTTAGGTTTAGCTCCTACTATTCTAGTGCTTTATCCGGGTAGAGATAGAAGCATTCCTTAATAAGGTGTCTTATATTATAGGCTAGGCACTTAGCGGTTTTGTTAGTGCCTGCTCTAGTAGGTTTACCACGATTAGCGTCCGCTTTAGCAGAGTTACTACTACCTTATTAAGGGTTTAAAGAGCTTAAAGGTGCACGATCATCATCCTTTATAGCTATACGTTAATGTTAGGGTCTACCCCGTTTTGTACCCCGAGAGTTTCCTGTTTCTGTATATTAGGGATCCCCTTGCATGCTCTAGGCAGCTTGGCTACTTTTAGCGAGATAAGATAAGTCTTCTGTTATAAACGCTACCTTTTAGCTTCTATTTCGCGTTATTAGATAATTTAGCATTATATATTCTCGGAAACGTCCTATTATGTCCTTTCGGACCATGCCGAGTAGGTCCTTTCTATTTAATTAGAAGGTTGCAGCCTATACTAGAGCTATCTTATTTACTACTAACATAAAGTCTACAGCCACAGGATTAAATTATGTAGTATTAGACACGTTTAGTGTCTCGGCCTCTATTACAGCATAATCGTATTTAGTAAGCTATATGTCCTAGTTATTTACTGTGCGTAGAGGCTTTAATAAGCTATAGTATCGCTGTCGCGCTTGCTCTTGTTCGAACTTAGAGGTAACTCTTACTTTTGCTTTTAGCTTTATAATCTATTCTTTAATAGTAGTATCTAGGAAATAGCAAGTGCGTTGTAGATGCGGTGCTACTAATAACTAGATAAACACTACGATCTGCTGCAAACTTGCGACTTTAGTCTTGTACTTTATGTACTGCATCTTGTATTTCTCTATCCGGAGTTTATAGAGGTCTAAATTCTCTTTGTAGCTCTTTAGTCCAGCGGACGAAAGTTTAGATAGTCTTAATAGTAAGACGCTGTCTGGAAGGGTTGCGGCTGGCGTATAGTCTGCCGTCTTAGGTAGCTCGGGCTTAAATGGCTCCGTGAGTAGGGTAATCGCTAAATCGGGGTCAACTTGCGCCTATATATTATATGCGACGCAGCGGGCTTGTAGTTAGTTAAGCTAGCTGCGGTATTTAGTGTTATCGCGAAGAATAATCGTTCCGTTAGTTTAATTTAGGTTTTAGGTTGCCATTTTCGCTCTTGTTAAGGCAGTGAGACTCTTAATTATTAGATGTTACGTTTTAATAGATGTCCTGATAATTTAGGGGGTTGAATTAATGTATTAGGTTGTTCTGCCTGTCTACGGGGTTCCCTTGGCAGGTTCTGTGTGTTCTTGGTTAATCCCTGGCCTTTTTCGGGCTACCCCTGATCCTCCGAACTTGATATGCTTTTTATCTGACAATTCGCAAAAAAGACGGTAGGCTATAACTTTATATAGATTATAAATAGCTAAATGCCGTTATAGTTAAAAACTGCTACCTATTACCCTTAATAACGGAGCTTATAGATTGACTCTAAGGAGCTAAGTAGTTTACGAAATTTAATATTTAAGATAGATTCTATAAGATCTAAATAGTAAAAAGTTATAAATAGAAAATAGCTTTCCGCACACGATATAGCCTCTTTAAGTATATAATTATACTAATAGGGCTAACTAATATACTAGTAACCTTTTAGGAACTTATAAATTAAGTATTATATAAATATTTAGACGTATTCTACATGGCATACCTCGACGACATATTAATATACTTAAGCGGAACCCTAGAAGAACATAAGGAACATGTTTATAAAGTATTATAAAAGTTATAAGAGTATAGATTACTCCTACACCCTAAGAAATATAAATTCCACGTTACGGAAACGGAATACCTGGGATTTATAATATCTTAGGAAGGTGTTAAGATATACCTAAAAAAGACTATAATAATAGAAGAATAATTATTACTTAAATTAGTAAAAAATATCTAATCCTTTTTAGGCTTTACTAACTTCTATCGTAAATTTATTAGGAACTACTTAAAGGTTACCGCTCTACTAATAGAACTTATAAAAATAAAAAAATGGCAACCTTTGCAGGAAGTAGAGAAGCAAGCCTTTAAATAGCTAAAGCGCCTATTCTTAATAGCACCCCTACTATAAATATATAACCTAGAGCAACAATATCGCATTTACACAAATGTATTAGATTATACGTTAGGGGCCGTACTACTATAAAAATATAATAATAAAAAGTGGAGACCAGTCTTCTATTATGCAAGAAAACTTTTAAGAGTAGAACTTAACTATAAGATCTATAATAAAGAACTACTAGCTATTATTAACTATTTTAAGTAATAAAAGGCACAACTTAAAAGAGCTAAACACTAAATAGAGGTATTTTTTAATTATCTTAATCTAACACGCTTTACAACGACTAAAAAGCTTAACTAATAATAGGCTAAATAATTTAAATAAATAATAAAATTTAACTTCCGCATCACGCATCTACTAAGGAACGTAAACGCTATAGTAAACGCACTTAGTAGATAATTAAATTTTATGAAGAAAAATAATAGTAGTAATTATATCGTAATCCTAACCTACGCGAAGGACAGAACCCTTCGCTATAATAAGACATAGCTGGCGCTAGCACTAGAGGTGCAACGCGCAGACTTTACCTATTACGGGCTAATTATAGATAGAATACAAGATTACGGCAGGCTTATAGATAAGGATTGCTAAGTATATAACTTTTAATAAGCTATAAAATTAATAGCACGAGACTATTAAAACTGTATCTAAATTAGTAAGCAAATAGCTCTATTACTAATTAAAAAGTTATATAAAAATAAGGACTAGAGATACCTAAGAATTGCTAAAATAACGTGTTAAATCGCGAATAAATATACTATCCTTAGGCTACGCTAGGTAGTATAGAAGGTACTAGGTAACTATTTAGCCTGTTATAAAAATAAGCCTAAAAGATATAAGCCCTACAGCCTCTTATAGCTACTAAAGCCACCCCTAAAGGCATAGTCTAGTATAACTATAGACTTTATTATAAAGCTACTAGTATTACTAGCACTAAGGAATAAGGACCCCTATAACTTAATTTTAGTTATAATTTATTAACTTACTAAGGAGTTAAGATTTATGCTAATTAGGGAAGCTATATTAGCGAAAGAACTAGCCTATATAGTAAAATAAGAACTAATATTATAGGTTAAATAACTTAATAAATTTATTACAGACAGGGCTAAGATATCTATATTATTATATTAGACTATATTTATAGCTAAATTAGGGACTAAGCATAAGCTTATAACAAGCTTTTACCTTAAAATAAATAGCTAAATAGAGCGCACGAACTAAACGCTAGAATAATATCTTTAGATATATATAAATAAGCTTTAGGATAATTAGGTTAAGCTATTACTAATAGCCTAACTAGCATACAACAGCGCAAGATCGGCGACTACAGGATACTCGCCATACTATACCAACCATGGATGTGAGCTAACGACTTACTAGGATCCATTGGATATCTAGAGCATTGCGAAGGATACAGCCAATAAAGCTAAACTTATATAGGATCTATATAAAACACTACACGAGAATATCGCGCGGCGTAATAAATAAATAGCGCGATAGGTAAATAAGAAAAGGATTATAAGACTAATTTTTAAAAAGAAGGATAAAATCCTCTTTTTATAATTTTTTTTTAAAATAATAAGGCTAAGCAAAAAACTAAATAACTTTTAAAAAGGACTATTTAAAATTTAGGAGGTTAAAGGACTAGTTAATTTTAAACTATAGTTATCTATAAATACACGGATCTACCTAGTCTTCTATAAGTTACTATTAGAACTAGCACCACTAAACGCCGAACTAGAAATATAACTTAAACTTAAAAATAAAGAGTATAAGGTTAAAGCGATTAAAAATTTATAAAAAATAAGACGTTAGCATAAGTACCCAGTAAAATAAAAAGAATAGCTAAAGAACTATAATAGGTAAGAACTAGTAAGAAACCTTACTAATTATAAAAAGGCCTTAGAGAAGTTTTACTAAGAGCATTTAAAGAAGCTAAGACTAAAGGTGTAAAATTATTAAGATTAAAAGGCGGAGGATAAATAGACTAGTCTAAAGTAAAAAAGCTAGCTATAAGACCTCCTTTTAGTTAAGTAATATCTTAGCCTAATAATTCTATCCCCTTAAGACGTTTAATTTCTTTAATAAATTTTATTAAGTTAGCAAGGAGCTTTCCTTTATACTCTTTAAGTAAACGCTTTTACTTTAGTAACTTTTTCCTTTTACTATAAGTAGCCTAAAGAGCTACTATAGCTACTTCTTTTTTAACTACTATTACCTTTTTTAGGCGCTCGAGCCTATCCACCTTAAAATTATAAGTTTTACTAACTTACACTTCGTAACGCTATTTTTATAATAGTTACTATACTATATTTTAAAAAATAATAGCTTATAAGTTAAACCCTTCTTCGCGCAGTATTTATAGGACACTATAATAATCTAATTAATTAAATTTACTTAATCTCTAATAAAATAATAATAAAGAATACTTTAAGAGGATATTAGCTACTGCATAAGGACATGCAGAGGAAGGAGGAGGATAGTGTTACAGTCTAGAAGTTAACGATAGGACGGAGAGCCTTATAACGGCATCCGGGCCCTACCTTAGGCTTACGTAACGTCCCAGGCTGTCCCAGACGCCAAGACCATAAGACACCGTGGGACCACGTAACCCCTGCTCACGTAACGTCCCAGGAAATCCTATAGGATCCCACGATGCCAGGACATGGGACATTGTGGGATTCTATAGGACAAGGAGGATATATATACAGGACAGTTTCCTTTATTATGCTCCTTATGGTTAACTTATATATCTTTTATGCGAGTACGTTCTCCTATATAAACTAATAGTTATTTTATTTTATTATAAAATTAAATTATCTAGCCTCGCGCTAAGTGTCGCATTAACTTATACTATTAAATAATTTATAAAGCACCACGATACCTTACCGCCCTAACCCGAATTGGAACAAGGTGTGAGCGCCTCATAACAAAGAGGCACTCTAATAGCTGTTAAGCTATTATTTATACCCCTATTTTCGCTATAGGCTATATAGGCTCTTAACTCTCTATATAGGTTTACTAGCGCGCTATAATAGCTTTCCTTATTAATAATAATATTATTAAGTTTCTTACGTTTAAGTAAGCTATTATTAAGGCGCGTCTCGCGCTTAAAGAGTTACTTTATTAACTACTATAAAAACTTCTTATAGCTACTACGTTTACTAGCTTTTAGTGTTAAGTATATAGACATCCTATACGTGTTATTTAGCATTAAATTAAGTAAGAAATATAGTAGTAGCTTCTAGGTATAGTAACGCGCTTTTATATAGAATAGTAGTTTTATATTTAATTAAATTAATCTACCTTACTTTTATAGTAATTATAGGCATCTATTATCTTAGGAATACTAAGTAACTTAATAGGCTTATTACTAAAAGCTATAATAAAGTTAAAGCTACGCAACCCTTCTTACTTAGCTAATTATATTTAAAAACTATAATAATTCTTTTAATACCCCTTTATATTAGACTTATATCTAACTTAGCAACGGCTCCACTCCTAGCTTTAGTCTTACTATAGGTTTTAGACTTTCCTCTTTAAAGCACGTAGTTATATTACTACTCTATTAGCTTAGATAGATATTTTTAAAGTGTTCTTTTATATTTAGATCCTCTTATCCTTATATATAGCTTAGTACCTTTTCTATATTCTTTCGTACTAGGCCTATGTTAGGATCTGAACATGTATGGAACGCGGAGGACCAACGGGCCTTAGTAGAAGTGACACTCGGCGGGGTCGCGTAACCGAGGTCACGTGATGTACCATCCAGCCAAGACATACCATCCTGCCAAGATTGTGGAAGGTGCACCATCCACGGACGGCGCGACCATCTATCGGAATCTAGGGACAGTAGAAAGAGAGATAGACGGTAAGGTTTACCCCTCTTGTATATAAACCTACACGAATACCCTTAAGGCATTTATGTTCAACCTGTTTATTAATCTATTGTTTGGATCTGAATAAGCAACCTTGTTAATTTAATTGTGCTGTACACACCTTTAATACTAACGCCCTTAGTGACAGGCGCAAGCTATCACTGCAACCCTTTCCCGTCCTACCAGTACTCCTGCCCGAGAACCAACCTTAGCCCCTTAGAGAATAGCTACCTCTTTGGGATCTTAACAGCCTATTGGCACTTAATTATATCTTAGTTTTTCCTCTTAACTACGTACTCCTATATGCCTTTATAGTAGAGTTACTTATATAGATCCTTTAAGTAACTAGTACTGATATATTATATAGAAAAGGTTGCTATTGCTAGTAATAGCTTTAAAAATATTATAATAAGTATAGAATAATCCTAGGGATTATAGCTACGTATTAGCGTACTTCTAAAAAAATAAATAAGATACTAGAGACCTCCTATTAACTAAAGTCTTTAAGTTTAGAACTCTTAATTCTTTGCTAAATTAGATTAACTTTAAAAAAGTTACGTAAGGCGCTAAGGCAGAAAGTAGTAATTACTAATAACTTATAAACTTAATATTAAATATTAATATCTGCCTAAGGAACACGTTTGCGAATAACTCAGTAGTTAGTATAGAACTAAAACCTATTAGCACCTATAGAAAGCAACCCTATAAAAGAGATTTATTCTGTAAACGAATCTGTAGAGGCCTTTAGAGAAGAAGAGGCAGGTGATAGAAGCGAATTAGCCCTAACTATATTAGGACCCTATTATAAGGAAGAATCTATAGAAAACCTGCAAGCTTAGCTTAGACTTTTTAAAAAGGAAGTCTATTTACTAATAAGATAATTACGAGCTCTAAAATAACCCCTACTTACTACAGAATCTTCTATAGCCCCTAACTTAGTACCTACGTAAGGCTATACCTAATTCCTATCCCCTAGTCTATACTGCGTTAAACTATCTAAACGGACCCTAATAATTAAGCCCTTATTAAATAGGGCTAATCCTACCTTTCGCTAATAATAAGCTTTAATCTAAAATTAACTTAAGATTAACTTAAACTATTTTTAATCAAAAAAATATTATATAGTATTAGTATAAGGATATACGACAGGCGTGGCTTATAAATACTTAAAACCCTAGTACTTATCTACCATAAAAAAGATATAGTTTAGGAATATAGAAGAAATAATTACGTTACTTATAACTTTTTTTATTTTTAGTAATAAGGAGGCTAAGTATTAGACCTAGTTTTAGAGGTTAGAAATAACCTCTAAGGAGACTTTTACTAAGTTTAAGGTAAAGTTCCTTAGTATTATAATTTAAGGAAAGGTATATAAAGATAAATAGGCTCTTTACTTATAGAAGAAGATAAAGCTGTCCTTAAAGGCTCTAAATATTAAATTTAAGCCTCTTTAAAATAACTTTTTTAATAAAATAGTAGTATATTACTTAGCCTTTAATTTTAAAAGGAAAACGCTTTAACCTAATACTACTTTAACTTCCTAAGTAATTAATATAGCTCTCGAACTAAGTGTAGTATTAAGAAATTAAGGGGAAATTTAAGTGGAAATGCACTATTACGCAGTAAAATCCTCTATATACTATCTAGAAATTCTATACTAAAATCTGTCTAAGACAAAACACCTACCGCACTTTAGTAAGTAGCCTTTAAGGCTTATTATAATTATAGCTAGATAGGATATTTCGCTCGCAAATGCCCTAACCCGCGTGTTTAAGAAATTAGAGTGTATATAGACTTTAAGAATAAGTTTGTTAATGCTAGCAAATTAACGCTATTAAGAAATAACTACACCTAGGAAAAATACCCGCCTTAGGTATAAATAGATATAACTTATCTAAGACTAACCTCTCGTACCTATTAAGAGGACCACACTTTTAAAATACTATTATACTTAATTCTAGAGGACATAGTATTTAATTTTATACGCTTATTAATACTAGCGCCTAAGGTTTTCTTTTTTTAAATCTTTTTTTTATGTATTCGTATCTTGCTCTCTTTAGGAACCTATTTAGAAGCTACCTTATTATATTATAGTAAAGGGCTTTTTAAATTAACTTAAAATTCCTATAGACTCTTATATTCGCCTCTATATAAAGATTAATAAGAGGATAATCTAAAACTACCCCTTTATTATTATAGATCTAGGTACTTAAGACTATATTATTAGCTTAAGATAATAAAGCGCTTTTAACTTTACTTTAATACTTAGTAGAACTAAATTATATGGCCTCTAAAGTACCCTTAAAACTACGATCCCGCAAAGACTATCCTAATACAAATAGAACACCTAGTTCCTAGCCAGGAAACAGAACAAGACATACGACAACGTGACACCCTCTAGGAACAGGAGGAGTACTAGAGGCGGCAAAGCCCTTCTTTATATAGGACACGGGGTCTGCTTTGGCTTCCGCGTATCCCATGCCTATCTCTAAGATATACAAAGACCGCGATGACGTCGTCTCTAACTCTTGCTTTAGACCCGCCCATGCCTATTTCCAAAGCGTATAAATACTATAATATTATATCTAGTTTAGCTCTGCCTTAATTCTTAGATTAACCGGTCTTAATCGCTCTTATATTAGCTAACGCCTTTTATTTTAATATAAAATGTCTTAATAATAAATTTTTTACTACTTTTCTTTATAAAATTAAACTGGTATCTAACTACCTTTAGAACTCTACCCTTAAGGATAACCCTAGTAATAAAAAACTTCTAGATAAACGCCTACCTTATATCTATAATAAATTTTAGGATGTGCTTAGCAAAATAGCTATAAATTAACTACTAGAACACTAGCCCTATAATTTATAAAATTATTTTATTTAAACTACTTCTAAACGCGTACAGCCCTCTATATAAGTTAAGTCTTAAGGAACTTAAAGCTCTTAAAGCCTATATTATTAAGTACCTTAAGAAAGGGTTTATTAAGTAAAATTTTAGTCCTTTCGCCTCTCTAATCCTTTATGTAAGAAAGATAAATAGGGACCTCTGTATTTATATAGACTATTAGAAGCTTAACGCACTAACTTGTAAGGACGCGTATTTAATATTCTGTATAAACAAACTACTAGCCCGGCCCTTTAAAGCCAAGTTCTTCACGAAGTTAGACATTCGTGCCGCTTTTAATAAGATTAGGATAGTGTATCGGCGCAGGTCACTCAAAGGATCGATGTTGGCGTATCTCCTAGCAGAGGCATGTGGGAGTGCGTGTATAAGAATGTAGCCTCGAATGAATTAAGTGCCTATAGGCCTGGTACGAAAGGATACGGAAAAGGTACTGAACTACAAAGGCCCTAAGCTCCTCTAAATACACCTCTTCCCAGATGGCTAGCTAGCACATATCTGCCATAGGTTGACCGTCGGTCTGATGGATCCGAAATAGGTCCGAATCGGATCCGTAGTTTCCCATCGGTCTGATAGATCCAAAATTGGTCCGATACGGATGAGTGTCGGTTTTCGGATGATCTCGAATCCTGTCTTGACTAGCCAAGGATTCTCGTGTCGACGAGCGATTGTTCCTCTTACAAATACCTAAGTTATATCTTAACTAATACTAGCCTAAAAGTTAACCTTGACGAGGTCGAAGTCCTTAGAAACTAGGAATAACTTACTACTATTACTAGTGTAAAATTATTTCTAGATTTTACTAGATTTTACTACTAGTTTGTTAAAGACTTTGCCTAATTAGCAAGACTAATAAGTTCCCTCTAGAGTCCTTAGGTTTCTTTTAAATAGAATTTAGAGTATAATTAGTTATTTTAGTAAATTAAGAACGTCTTGCTAAAGATTCCTATGCTTTACTATTTTAACTCTAAACTCCTTACTATAGTTAAAATAGACGCATCTAATAGAGTTGTGTCTAAAATACTTTCTTAATAATACTTTAATAGTAAAGCTTACCTTGTTGCGTTCTATAGTCACGTTCTAACCAGATCCCAACTAAACTAGGAAATCTATAATAAGGTACTTTTTATTATTATTACTACTTTTAATAAGTGGCGTGCTAAACTTACTTTAGTATAAATTTTAATTTAGATATTATTAGACTACTGCTTCCTAGAATACTTTATAACTACTAAAGTTCTAAATACTTAATAAACTAAATAGTCTAAACTCCTGGCGTCCTTTAACTTCTAAATTAAGTACTTACCTAGGAAGAATAACGCCAGAGCTAATATCTTAAGTTACTAAAAATAGGACTTAGTTAGTTTAAAAGCTACTTAGTAGGATAACTATTCTCGTGTTTTACTTAGTCCCTATTAGCTAGACAGCCGAATTAACGCCGAACTGGCAAGCTAATATATTTAGGATACAGTAACCTAGGCAGAAATCTTTACTATAGCTAAAGATTAAGCTATTATAGATCTTAACTCCTATGCTACAATCGAAGCCCTGCTAAAAAAAAAATAGAATAGATTCTTATTAGAATAAAAATCCCTTCTATCTAGCTTCTATATTAGAGATGGCTTATTATTATATAAGGACTATTTTTATATTAACTCCGATTCTACCCTGTATACTCGCCTTATTTAAGAAGTCCACGACCAGAAATCTATTATCCACCGTAGCTATATAAAGACGTACTAACTTCTCGCCCGCAAATACTACTAAAAAGGTATAGAAGCAACCTGTAAACGCTATATATAGAACTATATAGCTTGCCGACAAGTATATTTAAGATAGACCTAACCTGCTAGAATACTACACCCTCTTTAACTAATACAGCACCTATGCATTAATTTTAAAGATTTTCTAAAAGATAAGTCTAGATATAATTAGATTATAGTTATAAATAACCGCCTTTTAAAGCAGGCAGTATCTATACCTTATTATAAAATAATTAACGCTTAAGGTATAGCTAAACTTTTTATATAGTAGGTATACCGCTTTAGACATACCCTAGAGACTATTATTTTAAATAAAGGACTTTAATTCGTGTTAAGCTTCTAGTCTAAATTTTATAAAATACTTAAAGTAAAAATTAAGTTGTTAATTACTTACTACAAGGAGATAAATAGTTAGACTAAAATTATAAATAAGTATATTAATTAATAGCTCTAACCCTTTATTACTTACTACTAAGATAACTAGAGTTTATTACTATCTCTAATTAATAGAGCCTAGATAACACTTCCCTATTCTACTATTAGAATATTGCTGTACTAAATTCTATACGGCTCTAAGCTAAGGCAAAGCTAGGATTAAGATAAGTTTACACCTTAAGCTCCTTAGGATAATCTAAACTTCTAAAATATAAAGTAACTTACTTAGCGTATGCATGCTGCTTAAGAGCTAGCTAAAAATAATATAGAGCGAGCCTAAGACCTTGTAAGGGGCTGCGCAAAGGTTGCCGATGCCTGGTAACAGGATTGTATTCGATGAGGAGTAAACTATCTATAAGTAAGGCCAAACTTATATGTGCGCTGTTATTGTCAAGAAGATTTAAGAGATTTCTAAGGCCCCACTTAGTCTAAAGGAGCACTAAGAGTTTCACTAAGGGTTTTACTAAGGAATAGTACAATAAGGTATCTAGCCTATTACATTACCCCCCTCCTCTCTCATGGCGTTCGGATAAAGGTTATTAGATCCACGCCGAAACCCTGCAGGAAGAAGTCGTGTATTAGAGTCTTAATATAGCTCTATAAATTGCTCCTATTAAATCTTCGCTTTAGTATTTTGGAGGTTTTCAGCTAGCTCTATAGTTAGTAGGTAGTAGCCTTTCTATTTTACTTTATACTACCACTTCTATCCCCATCCGCGTCGTTAGCACACTTCTGCCAATATATCTTCTACTTCCTACATATCTGCGCTATTAGTATCTACCTAAATTAGCAGTGGCTAGTCGTCGTCCTTTATTTAGCTTAGTAAGGGGTCTAATGCTACTAGTCAGAGTTAGTTAATATAAAAAATATTATAAGGGCCTAAAGGTGTATTTAGTCAAACTGTATGCGTGTTTATTACTTTAATAACTATATACTTCGCGCTCCTCCAGTCTAGCTTCTTTAATTTTTGGCCTGTAGCAAACTGCTTGTCTAATTTCAGCCATACTTTGTCGCTAACGCGGAGGTGTGGCGCTTCTCGGCAATGCCTATTAGCTTAACGTTTCTGCTCTTGCTATTCCTGTGCCATAGATGCTTGCGCAAGTTCTACAAGGTAGCGTAGTTTAGTAACAATAGACTCGGCTTTCTCGCGGTTAGACCTCTTATGTATAGTGTACTTTCTGCAATTGGCGCCCGCAGGTATCTCTAGCTGTAGTAGGTTAATATTATACCTATGCTAAAGGAAGAAAGGAGATATCCTTATCGTTGTTGCGTTTCGTCCTTTAATTGCAATTTGTGCTAGCGGGTAGAGAGGTGCCCAGTTATTTTGAGCCCAGCTAACAAAGGCTTTTATGTATGTCTCCCATGTGCTGTTTATGCGCTCTGTTACTCTATTAGTTTAAGCATAGAATGCTATGGATAATCGCCGCTTAATCTAAAGAATCTCGCAAAGTCTTGTCTAGAACACGCTAACAAATTAGCTGCCTTAATCTAACGTAATTACATTAGGAATCTAATAGTAGGCAATAATATACGTGATAAACGCTTGCACTATCGTCTCTATTTCTAAGTTTACTAGTAGCATAAACACGACGTCTTTACTTAGGCGATTAGTAATAACTATAAGGTTTATGTTGCCGTTGCTCTCTAGTAAGCCCTTAACAAAGTCTATCGAGATCTCCTTCCAGATTTGTTTGGGCACTGGCAGGGGTTTTAAAAAGCCTTATAGACCATCTCTCCACGGTTTTGTTCTTCCGCATGTATCGCAGTTCCGTATATATCGTCGAATATTGTTAGATATTCCTGGCCAAAAGAAGTCTCTTGCAATTATCTTGTATGTAATCTCTTTGCTAGGGTGCCTAGTAGCCACAGAATAGTGTATCTACTTAATAATAGACGTTCGTAGGGGTTTGTGGTTTAGTACCCATTTTCGTCCTCGGAAGTAGAGCACTTGGTCCTTAACCTTATATTTTGCAATTAAGCATTTAATCTAGAGTATAATAAGGAATTTCTATTATCTACTTTTTATAGCTTAGCGTGCTTCTTAATAAACTAGGTCTCTCTTAATTAACTTAATTTAGAGGTTTTTAATAGTATCTTAATCTCGTGTGTCTTCTTAAGTATTTCCTTGAATTGCGGCGGGTAGAGCACGAACTTTTACAGACATTACTATAATACCTGTCTTTTTATTAGTGTTGTCTAATTCCTTATAGTACGATGTAGCGGGCTTTAAGACTTATACGAGTCTCCTCTATAGTTAGTTATCGCTAGTGTCTGCGGGTAGATCCTGCTCTCGCCGGGATAATGCGTCTGCTCGGATATTTTGCTTGCCTGGCCTGTAGAGGATCTCCATATTATATCTGCCTAGGATAAGCGACCAGCGAACCTGTCTCTTGTTTAACATTCGCGGCTTTATAAAGTACTCTAAGTTCTTATGGTTAGTAACCACCTTAAACTTTTCTACTAATTAAAGTTTAGCATCCTATTCTTTAAGTCCTCTAATAACTACTAGTAGTTCTTTATTATAGATTTTATAGTTATATTTGGCAGGCGTGTTCTTTCTTAAAAAGTAGGCACAGGGACGTAGGATTATATTCTTGTTATATTAAGATAGTACTCTAATAGTAACATAACTAGACAAGTTATATTCTATAACTATATCGCGGTCTGCTTAGAACTAGGCCAACACTAGTTTGGATATAAAGACTTTCTTAAGTGTATCGAAGGCCTTCTATTCCTCTACTGTCTATCTGAAGGTAACGTTGCCTGTGAGTCTTGTAAGGGGAGCGGCAATTTGGCCAAAATTTTAGATAAATTATTAATAGAAATTGGCAAAGCCTAGAAAGCTTCGTACGCCCTTAACAGTCTTTAGCGCCTCCTAATTCTTAATAGCTTTAACCTTTTCTAGGTCTATGCGTGTGCCCTTCCCAGCTTTAATAATAAAGCTAAGATACTTTGTAATCTTAACCTTAAACTCGCACTTCTTAATATTAAGATACAACCTAGCTTCTTTTAGCTATATAAGCACTTTGTTAACTTGCTCGCAATATTTCTAGAGAGAACTATTTATATAGATAAGGATATTATTAAGATACGCTGTGCAGAAATCGTCTAAATATTCGCGGAGTGTCTAGTTAATATACCATTAGAATGTGCTAGAGGCATTCGCTAGTCTAAATAGTGTAATAAGCTATTTAAATAATCTAAAACGTGTTCGAAAAGCTATAAGCCACTCGTCCCCTTCTCGGATTTAGATCTTATAGAAGGCTATAATAACGTCTAGTTTCGTAAACTACCTCGCCTTTATAATATTATTTAAAGTCTCGTAAATAAGTAGTAGGGGATACTAGTCCTTCTTTGTTAAGGCGTTTAGTGCTCTATAGTTAACACATAGTTACAGTCCACCTCCTGGCTTCTTTGCAAATAGGATTAGCGACGCAGCAGGTAAATTACTTACTTATATAAAACCTTTATTAAGTAGAGATATAAGTTCCTTCCGTAGCACTAGAAGCTCTCCCTTTAATATACTATATAAAGGTTTCTAAGGGGCTTTAGGCTTTTATCCTTTCTTCTCTTCTAGCTTAATTGCGTAGTTAATTTTAGGTTAATACGGCGGCAATTTGCTTGCTTCCTTAAGATTAAAGAGCGTTATATGCTTCCTCTAGTGCTTAAGAACTAGAGATAGGACGTTAATCTTTAGCTTAGGCGCTAAGGCCTTGTTAATGTCTACTAGCGAGGCGGCGAATATCTTTATAGCTTTCCCTAGATTCTTGTTTTTGCTCTAAGCCATTTTTATTAATTGCTGGAATTCTGTGGCGCTAACCTCTTAAATTTTTAGTAGGTGGGCCTTGCCTTCTTAACTACGGATTCTAATACCTAGAGCGCGTAGGTATATTGACTTCTTTGCAGGAGTAATAGTAACTTGGTTCTAATTTATCTACGGACGTCCTAGGATAATGTCCTCTTTAGCATTATTTAGCGTGATATACGCAAATCTAGTCTCGGTGTAGCTATTTATATTAAACGTAAACTTTGTAACTTCGTTAACCTAGCTAACTTAATTATTTACCTCTATAATAGGCTTTCGTGGAATCGCTATGCGCTCGAGTTTGGCTTATCTTATAAAGGAACGGTTTATAAGGGCGTAGGAGAGGTATCTAGAGTTAATTAGTGCTAAGGTGTAATTAGTTTAATTAACTAGTACATGTACTATAAGCGGGGGTGCTAGCATGTTTTTCTTTTTAAACTTATCCTATTCTGTCCTTGTGTTCTTACTTACTCGTGAAGGCTCCTGATCGCGACTTTAACTAGGAGCTACTCTTTTTCTAACTTATTATTATCTACTACTGTCGTGTCGTTGTTATCTTTTGCCTTTAATTTGGTTTTCGCTTTCGTGGCTTAAGTTAGCTATTACTTAAGATTCTAAGCAGCTTTTAGAGTGTAAGACCTAATTTAGTAGCCTTTCTTTCTATATTATAAATATAATCTATTATCGCGTTGTTAATTAATCTCCTTCTAAGGGACCTATTTCGCTTGTTGTATCTGTGTTCTACTTAGTTCCTAGTCTATAGGATTAGCAGAAATATTACTTAAGGTAGTATTTTATAGTAGTGCGTCTCTCTTCTTGCTGCTTAGCTTTAACCGCTATAGATTATCTAATATAGTAGTAATGTGTAATTATATCTCCTTAATTATAGTGCTCTTAGGAAAGATAGTGCCTGCGAGGACAGTCTATAACTCGTAATTAAGAGCGTGTAGGAACATGCTCTTTAGGATAGTATCGTTAAATAGGCTAGCTATTAGAGCTTCCTTATTAAAGTCCTTAATAAAGTCGCGTACGTGGTGTGTTTTTTGCTGCATGTTCTAAAGCTTGTTCCTTATAGTCTCAGCCATGTGCGCGTCCTTAAACGCTCTATTAAGATACTAAAAGAACTAATTAAGCGTGCTAGTTGCGGCGTAAATAGATACCCATGGGAAGATACGTACTCTGGCATTACTTATTATACGACTAAAAGTGTAGTCGATCGCGAGTCGGTCTGTATAGAACTATTAAGTCTTAGACCTTAGCTTTGCTTTAATCTGGTATTTCTATAGTAAATACTAGCTTCGAGTTCTATTAAATGCCTTAGGGTCCTTAAGTCCTTTTAGTTCGTACGCTACCGCAGGTGTCGCAGGTGTTATAGGTGCTATAGGTGTCGCGGGTGTTATACTAGTAGTAGTCGCAGTAGGTGCTAGGATATTAGTACTTTTAATTCTTGCTATTTGCGCTGTAAGTTCGCCTATCTACACTATTATCTACTATATTATTACTTTAATACTCGAGTTTAGTAGTGTTAGTATTATTTGCTAAGATTGTCCTTTATCGTCTTGTCGAGCGTTTAAAGCTCTGTAGTAAGTGCTAGTCTCTATCTTACTACGTTTGTTGTAGTGCTCGGGCAGGCGTTTAACTGTTAAAGGTCCCTGCACTGGCGTTGCTCGTCGTTATAGTGCTCGGGCAGGCGTTCAACCATCAAAGGTCCCTGCACTAGCGTCGCTTGTCGTGGTGCTTAGGCAGGCGTTTAACTATTAGAGGTCCCTGCACTAGCGTCGCTTGTTATAGTAGTGCTTACTACTTAGAAGCAGGTCTTACAAGTCATTCTATTAGAATAGCTAAGGATTAACTATATAGCTTAGTTTGTTACTACTTACTGCTTAGAAGCAGGTCTTGTAATTAGTCCGTTAGTAGAGCACTAGGGGACAGCTACACTAGCTACTTAAAGGTAATTAAATATAAAATGTAAGGGGCTGCGCAAAGGTTGCTAATACCTAGTAATAAGATTATATTTAATAAGGAGTAAACTATCTATAAGTAAGGCTAAACTTATATGTGCGCTGTTATTGTTAAGAAGATTTAAGAGATTTCTAAGGCCCTACTTAGTCTAAAGGAGCACTGAGAGTTTCACCGAGGGTTTCACCGAGGAATAGTACAACAAGGCATCTAGCCTATTACAATAGACGTTTAATATATAAAGCTATATTAGGAGCTTATTAGTTATCTCGCCTATATTACTTGCTAGATGCGGCCTAACGTTACTTATAGTTATATTATTCTTACTTACTATCTTACTAATCTAAAGTAATTATATATTATAGTTATATAACGCGTCCAGCAATACTTGCTTATAACTTAATATTACGCTATTAAAGGCTCCTATAACGACACTATTATAAAAGTTATTTCTAATAATTAAAGCTATCGTAATCCTTTATTCTTTAGTGCGTTAGACGCCTCGTACGCAGATAATATAAAGATACGTTAAAGCTTATAAAAATAATGTTTCTTTCTCTATAGTATAATTATTAACTAGAAGGCCACTGTCTAGCGCACCGTTACTAAGTCTACTACTAAATTAAAGTTACTTTTAATCTCTTTTACTAGCTTATAAATAGTAGAGTAGCTTTACTTTTTTAATAGTATCTTATTTAACTTAGGCATAACGCCTACGATCTACTATAATAATTAATAAATAGTAGGAATTATTAATAAGGATTTAAATTAACTACATATAAAGGTTTAATACGTTAATATCTATTAAATATAGATTTAACAAGAGGTAAAGGCTAAGTAACTTATTATTAAATAAGTCCTTATAGACAAGATAGCTACTAACGGGCTTACTAAAGTCTTTATAAAGGCTAAATATTAGGAGTTTATTTAATAGCTCTATTTTATTAATATCGCGTAACGCCTCCAGGGCAGTATTAATAATAATAATTTTATATATCTAGTTGCCTAATTAAGCAAGATTTCAGCTTCACCTCTCGATCGACATGAAGCTGAGGGGGTGTGTGACGGTTCAGTATGAAGCTTGGGCCACCCGCGTACGTGATCCACGTGATCCACAGTATATAGCTCCATAGAATAGCTTCTCAATCAAAACAACGATTGCCTCAACACTCTTTTCAACGTCACACGATGTTTCGCTCTATCGTAATGATTGAACATTGTCATACCACCACGAAATAGAAATAGCCTAAGCGCCATGAGTGCATGGCACTTCTTCAGATATTTGTATATAGAAAGGTTCAATTGGAGAGAACACAATCCGAGGATAGTTTCAGGAGGTAGTCGTGGCAGTTCTGTTCCTTCAGCGCTTCTAACTATATTTAGCATCTAATCGTAAAGGCGCAATTGAGTAGACTGCAGGGTTACTATCAAGCCTTGCTTCTGGAGGCATTGATAGGCACACTAAGGGTTCAATCCGAAGCGCCTCCACTCTGTACCCGAGTATGTAGGATTATACCGATCTGGTATGATGCTTCTTCACGGATCGTATATAAGAGAGCCATACCTCGAGACTGTACATCTCCAGAACCAATTGAAGCCAGCATTTTCCAAACCATTCCACGTCTAAAACCACCTTCTTTGAGTACGCACCACAAGCCAGCCTCGAACTGAACGATACAACCTCCTTCAGTTGACAGACCCAACGTCCCATAACTGATTGATCCAACATTCCAGATAAACGAGCCAACACTTTTAACCGAACGAGCTGACCTCCGTCAAAATGTGCGGTCGCCAATACAGAGTGTATTGATGTGGCCACCGAGACATTCTTTCTGGGATCATGTACTGCCAGAACGCGCGAATTAGTCCCAGAACTGGAAGACAAACCATGTGTGGAGTTGAAAGAACGGTTACCGACGTTGCCGACTCGAACCTGTGCTACCGCCAAGAATGCTACTTGAGGGACATGGTGCAAAGAGGCTGGCGGTGTCACATATGTTCCCATATCAACAACCATCGCAACTGCCATTGCGAGCTGCCGCGCAACAACATGGGGAGAATGTCACCGTGCGGACATCAAGTCTGTGCAACGCAATGCAGGTATGCGTAAATCAGCAGTGCGCCGCTCGGGTTCCTTGATACACCAAGATCCAAGTATCGAGGGAAAATTACTGTCGAAATACGATGACAGGAGGTTAATAGACTCTTAATGACATTTCAAAACTGTGTTCTAGCCTATCAACTACATTTCTCCTTCATACTCTGACATTGGTGTGTATCAAACATCCTGAGTGGAACGGTACTGAGGGCTTTTCCAACTCCTGGTGTCCGCAGTCGGATATTTTCGCCCTATATGATGTCCCGTCCTTGCGATACCTCGTGGTCCACTCGCAGTGAGCCATTTCTTGAGAAGGAAGTAGATAAAAGGATAGAACTTGCTGGAAGTTGGGTGCTTAGTCCCATAATCTGGGACGAGCCGATACTTATGTGGATGGCTGCCTTTGATTGTTCACCGTTCTCGCTCCACCTAACATGGCCGACCTGCACGTCTTTTCTATTAAATCACCCACCCAAAGCACTCTCTAATATGGCTTCACTTAGCAACGCTAGCCCTACTCACAATCAATCTTTCCTGCTTGATCAGATGCCCCTTCTGGACCTCTTCTTCCCCGGCCTCGACCCTGTAACCTCCCCTGCTTGGTCCCTTCTTACTGGCTGTCCAAGCATCTATAGTCGGGCGCTTTGCATCGGTGGTTTGCTTCTGTTGTTCGGGAAGTATGCTTCAGAATATATAGAGCAGTTGGTGGAAACCTACTTTTGTTAGTAACTCTGCCGCGAGCAACAATAGTATCGACCCCTAACAGGTCTACAGTGTCCAAGATCGAGGTACCTTATACCGATGAAGCGTATGACATACCCATTTTCTGGGTCTGCTCCCAGCCTTTCGCGCGATCAGCACGCACCTCCCTCGCTAAGATAAATCTCAAATCGTCCGCGGAAACTGGATCGCATGCCGAGAAGAAGCCACCGCACTATTCTCCCTGCAATGGTCGCTCATACTTCTGGCACAACCGCCGTCTATTTGTATTCAATCGCCAAGGACTCGTTCTCCTACGGATTGTTCATTGGGAAAACAACCCTTCGCAACCTATTGACATGTGGAATCAATGGCTGATAGTATGGCGTGAAGTACTATACGGCTGTGGGATGCAGCGACGTGCGCAGCGATACAGACGCTTAGGGGCCATACCTACTCTGTGAGTGCAGTCGTGTTCTCGCCCGACGGCAAGCTTATCGCATCAGCCTCGTGGGATAGCACCGTACGGCTGTGGAACGCAGCGACGGGCGCCGCGACACAGACGCTCAGGGGCCATACCCTCTATGTGGATGCAGTCATGTTCTCGCCCGACGGCAAGCTGGTCGCATCAGCCTCGCATGACTGCACTGCACGGCTGTGGGATGCAGCGACGGGCGCTACGACGCGCATATTTAAGGACTCCTTATCCTCTACCTTACCGTTATCTAACGTTGACCAGTATCTTCAAACTGATAGGGATCTGCAGGGGCGTCCTCTAAATTACAATACTACCCTTTTCATTAAGGACAATTGGATTACTTCTTGGAAAAAGAAGCTACTTTGGCTCCCTCTAGAGCATCGACCATGTTGTTCAGCCTCTCGAAAGAATCGTGTTGTGTTGGGTTTTCCTTCTGGTGGGGTGAAAGTCGTAGAATTCGCTCTCCACTAGGCGATCACTCGTTTCTCCTTTATAAATAATTATCTTCTATTATCTCTTTTTCTTGAACTCTCTATCATACAGGGGTCCAAGGGAACGCATGAATACATCGCCGGTCAATTTGCCACTGCACTAGGAGAAGCTTCGAGAATGTACTATACATTAGTAACGACCTAGCTTACAATCACCTAAGCTTAAACATATGCCATTATTATGTTATATTTCGAGGGTAGTGGACGAACACTTCAATCATGCTAGCAGGGAGGACGGTCGATCCGCTCTAGATAGATCCTCGCCATGAACGTTCCGCACTGGATGGTATTGCGAAGAGATATAAGGGTCATTATCGACGACCACGGAACGCAGCCTTAGATAGCGTAGTACCTTACCAAGCATACCTATTATCACCCTCAGAGATCAAACTGAAGCACCTTTCCACGCCCCTAATGATTGCAGTGCTCACACAAGGAGCCATTCGGTGTATGACCGTACGACAGCTGTATCCCCAAAATACGCAGACCCTTTCCACCTTTGTACGTGCTTGCAACGACGGCGTTCTTCGAGTAACACTCACTCCCATTGCCGAAGCCTAGACTCGGATCCTGGTATTCTGTACTATACCAGTTAGTCTCTGTCCCTTGCCATGCCCGCTGTGAGACCTGCCCATCCTATTCTCTAGACGCCACCTGACTCATAATATTCCTCTTTAACGAGCTGAAGCAATATTTGGCTACTGCTTGGTATGTGTATCGGTTGCGATGTGCTCGAGGGGTACGAGAACGTAGTGGGTCGGACGAGGAATCAACGGCGGGTCTGCGGAGCTGCAGGGCGGCGCGATGGTTTATCTCTATAGCATATAAGCTTTCACGTCAGCTATAGTCGTCCATTGCGCTGCATCTCGAAATCACACGATGACTGTATGGGAGGCTGATTACAGTTTCGATGCTGGGTGTATCCGTTCACAGCCCTGCTCCCAATCCGAGCCGGTTTTCGGGTGACCCGGAGCGCTTAGCAAAAGCGCCGCATGGCCTCACAGCCACTTAGCCACAGATCTAGCGTCAGCAGCGGTAGATTACAGCTAAGTTGCTTTAAGCTAGCTGTGCTAATCTTCTTCATCTGGTACTTCTAGCAGGCGGACTTAGAATTAGCACAGAAGCACGATAGCCTCTTAAGCTTAAGTATAGTACTTAGAATATAATAATAATATAATAAGCTATAGGTTAACGGACTTATAATAAGATATATAAGCTTTTAACATACTTATTACTAGCTAAAGCGAGGCGGTCGCGTAACGCTTATAGCAAATTATTATATTACACGGTAAGTAGAACTTATTTCTAGAAGATATTAGGAGAAAATAGACTTTATAGCTTAGGGATGTTATTCTAAGAGTATCTATTCCTTTATCTTGCTGCTAAGATTGTTATGTTGGTGAGTATCTAAAGCGTCTCGCCACGCAGGGTGTCTCGCTCCGCAGGGATGCACGTTATTAAGGTCTCCTAGTGTATGCGGCGCATTTCGTGATAACCTAGTCTTACACAACGGTATCCACTCCTAACTTTAACTACTGTACGCGTAATTACAGAACTGTAACGTTAAGTTACTTTAATTAGTTTAATAATTGTAAGTTAAGCCTAGAACACCTGTAGTCACGTAGTATACTTCTGACTAACTAGATCAAGTATAGTAATCAAGTTAATCACTGTATTATTTTGCTATCAACCAAGATTGCTCTACATTTAAACTAAGTAGCTGTAGTATGCCGAATTTCAAGACCCCCAACCCGCGCCGGGCGCTTTTTCTTACGAAGATAAAGGTACAGAACCAGAAATATCACGATCACTACGACGATAGCAACGATGATACCTATGATCCCGCCTTGACCAAGAGGTTTGGAATGTTTCTGATTCTGTGCTTTGCGTCCTCTGGGGAAAGACTCTCGTCTGTTTCCTAGTTAGTATGGGTTAAAATGAAAGGTTCTATACTCGATCGAGCTGCCAAGCACTACACAAAGAAGTGCAGAATCATAAAGAAGCGACGCATCTAGATAATGCCCCCCCATCTACCTACTACCTCATTGCCACTGCAGGAATTCGTACGAATACTACGCAAAATTCACCTTCCCTTCTCCCTTAGTACCTGGCGTTTAACAATTAATAGATATATAGTTAGTTACATTTGCTTTTCTACATAGTTTGCGATTAGGCCGACACGCTGCTAAGCAGAGGAAACGAGCGGGAGCACATTCCTACATTCCCTCTTACTCCGCACGTGAGAGCCTACGCCGCCAATCAAAGCGTTACTTAACACCACTATTAACAATGGCAAGTGAGGTTGTATAGATGGTATACGATAGACATACTCTTGAATAAATGCCATTGCTATGCCTTTTTTTCCTTTTTTTCCTTTATTAGCAATAGAAAGCTGTGAGGTTATAATGCGGGGTGCGGAGCAGTCTTAGGTTTATATATTTATCTAAATTTCCTAGCTTTAAACGAGGACTGTAGTATCTAAAATCAGTGGTTCCTAATTGGAGACTTTGGAGTTAGTTTTGGGCTCATCACATGTGCCTAAACTGTTACCCGCTTAAGTACCATTCAGGATTACGCGTCACTATCTTAACGTAATTCAACTGCCCTTTTTGCGAATCTTGCTATATTATTCTATTTTCCTTCTACGCGCTGTCTTGCATCTAGAAATGCTTAAAGCCCTTTTTGCTCGGTCTATAAGTGCCTCTTTAAGTCTTTTATCAAGCCGCTGTACTATAATATAGGTGATTCTAATATAACCATGGGACCGGAAATGGAACTGCGCATTCTATTTAATCTCTATTAGCAGTTAAAGAGTCTATTTCTGATCCGAAGAGACCACTTCTGGGAACTGTCAAATATAAATTGCGTTTACCGGTGCATTTTTCAAATACATCCACTATGACAATGCTAAGAACAGGAATATTACTAGCGACGTTTGTCGTCACTGCAGTCTCTATTGGTCTGATAGGGCGAATTCTGGGTGAGGGCAACGCTAAGACTGGTATCCTAACCCTAAGTGTAAGGCTACATCTTCTGCTCTTGTGCGAAGAGATTGGCTAACAGGATCAAAACTATAGTTTAATTCCACCAATATACTCCCGGATGATCCGTTCCTGAAGTCCCGTACCATTCAAAATTGCGATATCTTTCAAGATATCCTGTGACGTCGAAAGAAGAGTGTTGAGGCAATCGTTGTTTTGATTGAGAACCTACTCTATGGAACTATATAGTGTGGATCACGTGCACAGGGCCGCACGTACGCGGGTGGCCCAAGCTTCTATACTGTCCACGCTAGCCTCGCCGCTCTCTCGCAAAGCAGCCCGATCAAAACTCCCGTCACTGACCATGACGTTGCAGTCAGGCACCAACCAAGATCTGCTTGTCGTAAGCCTTTTACTTCTGCCCTTTATTCACACGCGCAGGGCGGACTTTTCGCTGACAATAGCATGGATCTCCAGGACTGCTTCGACGTCGTTGCTACCCAAGGTGCCTACCTTATTCCCCGTGCGCGCACCCGGGTGTTCCAACAAACCTGCGATGACTATTTCGCTGCCCGACATGAACGAGAGCTGAAAGCCGTGTTTACAGAACAATTTTGCAGGGCTAAAATGTATCACGGTGCTGCCGACGAGTGGCGAATGGGACACGCCGCTAGAGATCAGGGAACAGCGCGCTGCCGAGTTAAAGGCGCAAGGAGAATTTGAGGGCCAGACGTACGATACCGGAAGCGACGATACTAAAATTGGTGCCACTGACACTGAGGTCAGCCTGCGAAATCCAGTGACGGCACCAGACCAGACATGGAGAGCGCGGAAGCGTCAGAAGTCATGCCATATCGGATGGCTTCCATCTCCACCGCCATCTGCTGACAGTTCCTTGGACATTTCGTGTACGAGGAAGCGACGAAGAACGTCCGAGGGAGAGAACAAGGATGCAGAGCGATTTGCTGGGGAGAATGTTAGTTCCAAAGAAGGAGCCTTCCCCGCCAGAGAAACTGCTTTTCACAATGCATCGCAGCAGAAAAACTGGAAGCGTCGACGAGTTCTCGAAGCAGGCGATACAGAAGTGATAAACGTGGGGCGATCGAGTAAGCATCGGGCCAGCACTGCTCGATCTGCCACCGCCCCTCCGAGCCATATGTGGCAAGGGTGACTACGACCACGACCGAAGCTGGCGAGTGCTATTACCAATTCTTAGCCCTATACACTCGCACAAGCTGATCCGTGTCGAGATCAACAGACTACTAGATCCCCGTGAACTTCGCGGCGGGTATGTCTACGCCTACAAAGTGGAAGGCAACGAAGACTACGTCAAGATCGGATATACCACACGCACCGTGACGGACTGGCACGACGAGTGGTCGTTCGGCTGCAACAGATAAAAAAGCCTGACTATCTTTGTGAAGGCTCGCAAAACGAATCAGACTGGATCGAGCTCGCACAAAACAAGAACATCTACTTCAAGGTAGGATGGCACATGTTGAGGAATCGAGCGGATACCGAAATGAACTTCACCTTTGCGCAACGGAACGAAGCTGAAACGATATTCTTCTCTAAGGGCCGCTATAAGGATTTGATTCGAGAGAACGTAGGCATTGACTCACTGCGCCTTCGACTGAGCCAATTATTACTCGATCATCTCAAGAAAGAACTGCCTTCTCTCAAGGATGAGATGACAACGAAGCTCCAGGCTACGATACACGACATTCAAAGACTAGGGGAAAAGCGTACGACGATCGATGAACAGCACATAATGCTCATGAAAGTCAGTATGCGTATCAATGACCTCATCAAGTGTGCACTGGAGGGACACTACCGAGACATCTTCTTTGGGTCCAGCGATATGGATATTCCTGTCGACTCCGGAAGGAATCTCCGACAGTTTCGGGCCGTTGTCCAGTATCTGAACACGCAATTTGCGGATGATATGCGGTTTTGAGGCCACAAATTTGCCGTTGCCGCAGGCCCTGACGATGAGGACGAGGGCCGA
This sequence comes from Bimuria novae-zelandiae CBS 107.79, assembly GCA_010015655.1. Lineage (NCBI taxonomy): Eukaryota > Fungi > Ascomycota > Dothideomycetes > Pleosporales > Didymosphaeriaceae > Bimuria > Bimuria novae-zelandiae. The sequence continues at coordinate 594,100 of ML976664.1, read as the reverse complement.
GCCGAGGATGATAAATTAAAGCGTTTTTTGATGAGCTGGAGTATGAGAATACCGCCTCGTTTCTTCCGCGGCCAAAACAGCTTACCCGAAAGGAAGCGATCGCATGGACCCAAAAGATCCTGGAACGCTCTCGTGGGTCAGAGCTGAAGGGTGACTCCAATCACCTCTTGATCAGTCAATTGTTCTGGGAGCAATCGCAACCTTGGAAAACCATTGCTACTGAGCACGTCAACAAAGTTGCTCGTGCTTGCAAAGACTTTGTATGGTTTTGGAGCATAGCGACCCCCCTGAAGTCGTCGAGAGGCTCGCAAACATCAGCGTAGATGCTGCCCTAGCAACTGCTCTACAGGAGTGCAAGCAAGAGCTAGACATGATCCTAGCGGATCAAGCACGGTTCCCGGTAACATACAATCACTACTTTACCACCATGCTACAAAAGCAACGCCAGCGGAAGCACGAAAAACACGCGGAACGTGCAACTCAGGCGTCAAGGATCGAACGACATCACAACACTGCCTTGCATGTCTACTACGACCCTGCGTTGATGAAAAAAGCCATGGCGGATTTTATCGAGCCCAGCATGGACACATTCACGTCCGAAGAAGCCTTGGACAAGCAAAAAGCTTACTACAAGGTGAGAAAGTATGCTTTCCCGCTGAGAAAGAAGCTGACGTGAGGTGTTTAGGACGAGCTGAAGTATTTTATCAACGTTGTTGCAAAACAGATCATCGAGCGTCATCTCGTTGAGCCACTCCCAGATCGCATCGTTTCGCCATTGATCATTCATCAGCTTACTAACGATGAGGTAAGGTTCGTCGCTGCGGAGCCTGAACAGCTGACACAGCAACGCGCATTCCTCGAGTCACGCAAGCAAATGCTGAAGAAGGGTATGGAGACGTTCAGGGAGGCTATAGGCGGCTTGAAACGATAGTGGGCGTTGGGGTTCGAAAGATGGAGATGGTGCTGGAAACGGGACCGGAAGCTTGCTCAATCCAAGAATAGGAGACTTGCAAGTCAAGAACAGGACCACCAATTACGTCTAGGGATCTCCTATGGAACCACAGCATCGCGCAATCTAGTGACTCATTCTGCATGCCTCCTATACAGACCTTATTCGAAAGAAAGAGAGCGGTGCCAGCGATGGAAACAATTGGTCTATAAGTTACTACATTTCAATCTTCAGGGTTTGCTTCGGAAACACGGTTGGTCCCTAATGGACAATCAGAATAATGCATACAGTAGCATCGAATGTAGTAGTACTCACATATTTGGTTGTGTTGATCAACATGCGAGTGGCACGCGGATTCTCCGCAGTGGAAGCCTGCTCATAATTCTGCACCACCAAGGCAAAGGCAAGAAAGGCAACCGAGCAACCGAAGAGCAAGAAGTCAAATATGCCGGTCCCTATAAGGATGATGACTGAATGTTTTATGGGTTTTGGCTTGTCTGGCCAGCCTTGCGGGGCATCCAAGGTGATATCAGGCTTTGAGTTGAACCTCGTAGGACCCCTCGGAGAAGGGGGGGGGGGGGGGGGGGGGGGGGGGGGGGGGGGGGGGGGGGGGGGGGGGGGGGGGGGGGGGGGGGGGGGGGGGGGGGGGGGGGGGGGGGGGGGGGGGGGGTGGCTGAAGCCTGGGTCTTGATTATTGTCTCCTGAATCTCTGTAGTCGGGATAGTAGCTATACAAGTTCTGTCATTGCCTGGTATTCGAGGCTCTGACGTGGAATCGGTGACTAGAGGGACGTCGTCGTTCTCCGGATCTCGAATGAACGTCAGAGAATCAGCAGCTATATATTCATCCTCCTTGTCCAGGTTTCGAAGACCCGTGTTAGCTGCCTCACCGACGTTGCTCTGTTCCGCCGATTGAGTGACCGCATGGCCACCGGACTTCGGTGTATCCGCCATTCTGATCGGACGAATAAATGAAAACTGAAAGCTATGTGAGCAATCCTAGGTTTGAGAAAGCTCATATAGTCTTCCTGTCCTGCAATCTTTTGCACAGCCTAGTGCAGACATGGGGTACACAAGGCTGAGCCATGCAGCTCTGTAGGCGTATTCAAGCGCCATCATCACGTCTTCGTCGATTGGTGAATCGGAAACATGGTCGATGCGGCTATATGAGAGAGCCAATGCATGTGATGGGGCAATCTTGGCTGATCGACAATGCATATCTGTTCAATTCAATCACGGCGAAAAGCTGAACACCAAACGGCACACCTGCGCGGGCTGAGTCGGTTGGCGTAGAAATAGCTAGCCTATCGTTATAAATAGCTGGTCCATCATGAATGAATACATACTGCCTTTAGCCTTGTGAGCAATAGATGTGGTTCCAAGAGCTGGAGGGTATCCTGGAGACGTGCACACGTGCGAGAAGGGGGATGCATAGATGATCTTCGAGAGGCGCCTTGTGAGTAGAATAAAAACAGCTCGGATAGTAGTTCATTTGGCATGCAGATAGTCTTGAAGATGTTCGAGCGACGAAAAACAAAACACCTGCTGGAGATTCTGGAAAAATTGTCCACCATCGTTCAAACATGCTCAAGTGTCCTCCCACCTGGGCGGTTCGAAGAAGTGCGGGATAACCGTAATGCGTGGAAGACTCCAGATAGGAAGCACTGATATTCCGCTGAAGAGGGGGTTAACATGACAAAGGTAAAAACTAATCTATGGAGGTGTATAGTCTGTAAAGGAGAGCCGAAAGGGTCGATCTGGAAATGGTGCGTGGCAAGGAAGTTGACATCGCGACAAAAGATTCATGCAGCCTGCTTGCCCTTGGGTACGTCAGGCATAGAACGAGAGCTCAAAACTGCTGGGTCGACATCTCTCCAAGACATAACGTATCTTGGAGTCGGCAGCGGTGCGGCACCTGGGTACGTCTGGCAGAGCAATTTGAACCCACCTGCAGTTGACGACATCGCCAGTTGTGCCTAGCAATACTGTGATTCCCCACCTGGCGCACGGTCCCCACCTGACGCACGATTTTGCAAAACTCCACCACCTCATTGCAACCCTCTACACAACCAAATATGGCCCAAATCGATGCCGCGCTTCAATATTTGAGTACTCTGGACATGTCCGAAAAGCCCAATTATACGCAGATCGCCAAATTATATGGTGTTGAGCGCTCAACGCTGTCGCGCCGCCATCGCGGGGTGCAGGGCAGCCGTGACGTGACAACCGACATGTCGCGTCTCCTCAACACCACGCAGGAATCCGAGCTCATACAATATATAGATCGCCTTACAGGACGTGGATTACCCCCTTCGAAGGAGATGATACGAAATTTTGCATCAGAAATAGCTGGGAAGCCTGCTGGCAAACACTGGGTTGATAGATTTATCAAACGCCACGATATCGATCTTCTAGCCAGATGGGCATCCGGCATTGACTCCCAACGCAAGCGCGCTGATTCTGCCTTTAAATACGCCCTGTATTTTAAGCTTTTAGGCAACAAAATACAGCAATACGACGTGGAGACGCGCAATATATACAATATGGATGAGAAGGGCTTCTTGATTGGTGTGCTGGCAAAAATGAAGCCGGTCTTCTCCCGACGGTGGTATGAGGCCGGAGGAATCAAACAAATGCTCCAAGACGGCAATCGCGAGTGGATTACGACGCTAGCATGTATTTGCGCCGACGGCAGCGCTCTTACGCCCGCCATCATCTATCAAGCGCTCTCCACCAATATACAAGATACCTGGTTACAGGATTTTGACGATTCCAAAGACCAGGCCTTCTTCGCGGTATCACCAAGCGGATGGACGAACCACGCTCTAGGCCTAGCATGGCTCAAACAGGTGTTTGATAGGGAGACTAAGGCAAAAGCTCGTCGCTCATATCGATTACTTATACTTGATGGGCATGGATCGCATGTCACGATGGAGTTTATTGACTTCTGCGATAAAAATAAGATCCTCCTGGCCATATACCCCCCACATTCGACCCATACGCTTCAGCCCCTCGATGTAGCCATGTTCCGCCCCCTTAGCGGCGCCTACTCCGCCCTGCTCTCCGATTTCATTTACAACAGCGAGGGCCTTACACGTATAACAAAGAGGGACTTCTGGGGCATGTTCAAAGAGGCCTGGGGGCAAACGTTTATACAAAGTACGATCCTTAGCGCCTTTAAGGCCACTGGGTTATCGCCCTTCATGCCAGATGTTATACTCAAGAAATTCAACCTTGAGGATGCTGAGCGGCCATCTTCCTCAGATAGCAGCTCCTCTGTGCTTAGCGCCAGCGATTGGCGTAAAATTGAGAGGCTTCTGCGCAAGGTTGTGAGCGATATACAGGATCAGAAGACCCGGCAGCTATCCTCCACTATCCACTCGATTTCTGTACGCAATACGCTTCTAGAGCTTGAAAATAAGCGCCTTAGG